>JACXIV010000097.1:2812146-3191128 GCA_014737475.1 Bombus confusus
ACGTTGGATATTGCAGTAGAATGGACTACGATTTCTCGTGACCGAGATAGCTCGATAAATATTGACAGGCAAATGAAACGGTAGAATCAAGTGCAAATAATCTCGTAGTCAATACGTATAAGCAGATCGGCAAATAAAAGTGATGCTGCGTGTGCAGAGAAGTCTGTCAAAGTGAGCCGAGTAAATTATGCGTATTCCATTTAGATTTCGAGCAAATGGAAACTCATTCTCTGCGTAAATAACACGTTCGCGGAGATCGTTCTACGTGAGAATATAAGTCGAAAGAATCGAGTAAAATCATTTACGAATCCTTATTTCCGAAAGCGTATGCATTTAATTACGCCTCAATTTGATGGTTCTTGCTTGTAAATTAATGTCCACGTATATTTTTGTTTATTGCAATGGAAGACAGACAATGGAACAAGATATTGACGCACGATGAATTTTATTACCTTATAGAAAAAATGTCATTTCGTAAAAATTTAATTCGGAAAGCAGAATTTAATAGAATAGCGAAGATTTTCAACAATTTCTAATAAAATTTATCGTCCACGAATATTCCCTTTCACGGTGTATTTCCTATTACGTTCTGTGTCTAATAGATGCTACTGCTATATATCTAATAAAACGTAACTTTTTTCATAGATAGAAAAAGGTAGGATCCTGGAACCGTTCAAAAAAGATCTGAAAAGAAAGATGTAAAAGCTTTTATTCCATGTTTTCCACTTCTTGTTTTCATCTGGAGTACATCCCATTTGTACCATTTCCTGCATATCAAAACAAATCGAACCGATCCTACGCTATGCTACTCGAAATGGTAGGATTCTAGCGAACGTAGATCGAGTACGCGTGCAAACACGTAAAATTAAGGAGTGAAAATTTAAAGTACCGCGGATTCGTAAGCACGGAATCAAGTATTCAACTACCAGCGCTCCAAGACACTCGTCGCCGACCAATTTTCCCGTCTTGGCAGCCAATAATTCTCTTTCTGCATAATTTATCATTTTCTCCTCTGATTCTTCGCCAGCATGGTGGAGTGGCATTCATGGTGAATGGCGTGACTCGTTCACCGGGACACATTCGTAAATTTTCAATGCATAGACGAGCAACGAACGGTCAATGATATACGCGCGTCCCGGCAATTGCCCAATTTCCGAAAGTCGACAAATCGTTATCATAAATTTGCAAATTACAATTCACTGAGCTTGACGTCACAGCACCATGGAAATTCACGGAAACGCGTATCGGCGAAGCTTTAAAGATTACGACGAAGCGTGTAGAAATTTATATGCCATCGATATTTTTCCCAATATCTTCCAGAATACGGCAAACGTATAAATAATTCAGATGCGGCTTATTCAATTCGAAGTTCAAAGACACGCGTTTGGTTTATTACGGCAGATAAGCAGCAATCTTTTATGTATTATAGCGAAATAAAACAACAATTTTTCTTGAAGATTGAGAGAAGCTTGGGAGCTACGCATCAATTCGAGATACTTTCTCGCTTACTTAGAATCAGTTTGCTCCTTAAAGTTGCGTATAAGTAATATTGTATTTTAATCCTTAACACTACGACAAACCTATAATGTCTAGTCAAATATATTATACACAGTGTGTGTGTGTGTGTGTGTGTATACATGTATATAAGTGATATAATAGAAGTAAATAGTTATGTACAATAACATTTCAATAATTTCATTAATTTTGTTAATAATAACTCCATTTCTTTAGTAAATCTATTTTCTTGTAAAACAAAAAATCCGAATAAATGTAACTTTTTCGATAAAATTGATTCCAATCTCAGAATTTTATGTCACCGTTAAAAGAAAAGCAGTTCAGAAAGGCTTTTTTCCTACGACCTAACGAATATCTAATCCCAGAGAATGTAAACTGTAAATCACGATAAATTTCTCGAAAAGTATGTTAAACAATTTTCAATCAATGATCCACGTGTAATTGCAGACGAAACGCCGTGATATTCGGCAATTCAACCATTCACTATTCCCAAGACGAAATTAGAGTTGACAATGAAATCCCAGCGAGGAATCAGATTGAAACGAACCGCGACTTTAATCTACGCATAACAAATCAGCCAATTATCAGCTAATTTCTCGTGACCGAATTCTCTTTCCGCATAATTTATCGATTTCTCTCGGTCCGTTGGTATCTTTCGCGCGCATCGGACGTGGCTTGTTCGTGGGCCACACGTCGTCGCACATCCGTGAAATTTCCAATACACACTCAAACGTCCGAGATCCCACGATATCACGCAACAGGGATATACACGCCAGCAAGCGTCATCTCTCTGTCACGAATTCCCCATTGGTTTTCGCCGTTTCGAGTTCCATGCGAGCCAGGTTCAACCACACGCGGACATTTGCGGACAAATAGCCAGTTACCGCCGCGTGGATGCATCTTGGTTACCGAATAAGCTTAGTAGGATTCATCGCGTGACCTAAAGAAAAGGCTTGTACCAAGAGAAGAGACAATAAAAAGGGATAGTTGTAACACCACAGTCGTTCGACGGTATGGATTGAATTTTAATGAATCTCCTTTGCCTTTGTACCTTAAGCTTTGCGCAGATCCTCTCCTACGATCCATGGGTGCATAAAATTTTTATGCAAACACGGATCATTCGTCTCACCCTCGCTTTTCCTTCCTTTCTTCTTCGTGGACAGCGCGGTGGCCATCCAGGTTTAATCCTACGTTCACCTCGTTTCTTCACGTAATGGATAACGAGGTTTACGTTTCAACACTTCTTTCTCGATCAGAAGATCGTAAGGTGGCACAGAGGGACGTTTTATTCTTGGGGGAGCCACCGTGACACGCCTCGACGAACGAGATATCCACGCGTTATTTTTACACCCTGTTTGCGAGCTTTGCAGAGAGCGATGAACTTTACAGGGACTCTTTGATTAAGTACAGCTAGTTTCTCGAACGACGAGGTAAGTAGTTGATAACAGTTGATTCGATGCATAGATAAAACGTATTCACACGCTTTCTCATTTTTCACAAGACGTGTTTTAATTATCGTGTTACGGGTAAATCAAACCGAGATGATTGTGTTCCTTGTAATCGACATAGTTGCGTATAATGGAATATTGTAATGCGATTAAGTCGATGTTTGTATTAGGTTGTCCGAAAAGTGTCTTTCTTTTACAGACACGTCTTTTGCAACGATGCATCTTTATACAAACACGAAACCTAAACTGTCGAACGTTGTGATCTTCATCTTGATAGAACAAAATGGATCATACGTAATTCGATAAAATAATATAAAACGAAAAATGTTGTGCATCGATTATTTTCTTATAAAACGAGAGGAACTTTTCGGACGACCTAATAATTGTTAAATCCAGTAAAATTGCTTTATTATTTAAGAAGCTCTTGTGTTTCATCTCTCCCTCCTCTTCTCTTCGTTTGTTTTACCTTAATGATTTTCTTTTCCATTTACCGAAGAATCGAGGACAAAGATATTTTTCGATGCATTCGTAGCTGTGCAGAGAAGAGAAAGGCATTCGTGCCCTCTTCGCAAACGTTTCCTCCGCTTGAAAAACGCATTTGTAACGCCCTTCGTACGATGTTCCTTACGCTTTCTCTATCTTTGCATTCTCCTTTGCATCTCAACACCCGGACGATGTCGCTGAAATCGCTTTCCCGTATCCCAACTTCCCTTCCCGCGGTGAGTTGCTCAGCGACGCGGAGAGAATAGAAATAACGTGTAACGTCATCCCCCGTCGGGGAATCCTAAAATTCGATCACGTCATTCGACAGCGAAATAAATATTTTAAATAATTCTCAAACGGTCGTAAATTGCATCGACACCTCGAATGGAAATGATAGCGCGTGTTTAAACAAAAAAAAAAGTAAGCAATAGTATCAGAGTTTCCATTGCGATTACGCAAATTTTTACAAATGTTTCGGAATACGAATGTTCGTTTTATCTGTCTGGCATCGCTAGTTTTCCAGCGCCTTCGAGTTTTATTCTTTCGTTCGTTTAACCTCTGTTCATGAAAAATAATTACGCGATCGACGAACCTTATGGCTACTCGTACCACCGAGAGATTTCCAGTTTGCACGTCGGTGTTAAATGGCGCAAGGATTTGTTAGATTCGGAACCATGTATTTACGTAATCCTTAGCCGACTACTTCATCTCTTTGCCAACAAACCAGACGGAGAGCTGTACGAAATATCGCGGCTTCACGCCCGAATCGCGGCAGATTTATTATTCGAACAGGCAGTATGCGGGTGATTATCTTGATAAATCGATTATCCTACGTAACAGAATGATAAAGGAGAAGGAAAGGCCGAGGAAAATCGAGAATCGAAGATAATGGTAAGGAAGAATTGGGGAGTATATATTAGTTAGCAGAATAAGAGGAGAAGGAGAAAGTGGGAACCGGTGGCGAGGGGCTGCAGTTACTTGTGTCTCGATTTTCTCTTTTACTTATACACGGAAAAGGTTTAAAATTCCTACCAGGGAAAAAGAAGATTCATCGGAAGACTAATTTTAAAATTCAGTCCTTGTCGAACATTTCAAATTTCCAATTCTTGCGTGAATTATTTTTCTATCTTCATTTTCAAACACGTTTATTCAAACGCATTTATCTCAAATCTTACTGCGCACACGAACCGCCTTTGTCCCTATATCCGTAATTCCAAACCGGAACAACGAACTTTCATCTGCTTTAATTTCGCTGAATTTGCCCACGCTGCGTTTTCCAGTCGCTTCAGTTATTCAAAGTTGTCGTTTGCAGCAGTGGAAAAAGGTTTTTCGACCGAGCCAGGTGAGCTGCGAAATAGTGGCGCATCGAAGGTGCACGCATTCGCCATAATTTACGTAATAGCTACGCGAAGCTGGTTGTACATGGCGTTTCAGAGGCGAGTAGAGAACGTTGAGTCGAGGGAATCTCCTGAATATGTATGAAGTCAAAAATCAGTCGCATGGAACGCGATTTACGACTGGAATAAACCGCGATGCTACCTGATGGACTGCCGAAGATCCCGAAGAATGCCGACTGAAACGAATTCACGATCTGCGTCTTGTATCGATTGTCTTCTGATGCATTCTGTAGAGATTTCGCGTGGACTTTCGCCAACAAAGCGTTCGGCTAAGGCCGATAACCCGTCACTCACACATATTTTATTCTAGCTGGATTGTTCGATCGGTTTCTTGCTTGCGGATATTTCATAAAATTCCTTCTTCAGATCGACGGAGCCGAACGTATAGCAGCAATGAGAAATACTGCTTCTTATGTGAACGGCGAAGAAAGTATACTTCGTTTTAATTTTCAATTTTGTCTTGTTCCAAACATTCTTTCACCTTTAAATATTTGTTCTAATATAACGATAATAATATAATGATACACGACAACAATGATTGAACTCTATAATTTACATTGTTCGTTTCCTAGTGAGATAACTCCAAAATATCAAATTTGCATTTAATGTCATATATTAAATAAATAATATGAAAACCAGGAAACGGACAAAGATATTTTGCCATAATACTTGGCAGATCTTTTCCGTTTGGTCTTCGAAAGGAAGGCTCACGAGTCGAAATCAAACAGATTTGTAGTAACAGGAAGATAAACGCTCGTGAAATCGAATAAAGAAGAAATGAATATCAACGACCCGAATACATCGACTTGGGAGACCAGTGCATTCTGCATCCAAGACGCTGTCCGAGTGATGCAGCGAAAGGAAGCTCAAGGAATTTTTATATCAGCAAATAGTTGGCCACCAAGACGCCGTAGCATGGCACGTCCTGCACGTCGAATCAGGCAGCGGTGTCGGGCAACCTTGTAAAGTTGAAGGAACGACGCACGTCGACGACGGCTCATAAAAGACCGAGATGCACAGTTTATACGTGGATGCTGGGTATTGCGGCGTCTGCGTGCCGCCATTTACAGGTGAAAGCACGAAACTCGACTAGCACGTATGTACTCTTCCCTGTACTAAATTCATCCCCGAAAAGCGAAGATCGCCCCGCAGATAGAAAACCTCCGTTGAGACTTTAACGCAGCGCCGAGAGATATAAAATAAAAAATGTTGAATTTCACCACTGTTTTGTGGAATGGAAGTTTTAAGGAAAATATTTGACGATGCGGAGAGACGAGAGAGATAAGAATAATTGATATGTAGTACGTGTAAAACAGGCAACATATAAGAATTCTTCATAAGAATCCTTCTTGTCGGACAGATTTTTAAACTGGCAACTGTGTGGCGAGGAAATGTGACATGATTTGTATGTGTCAGGCATTATATCCAACGAATGTTTTGAAAAATTTAAATTTCTTACATACAATATGTGATCACAATATCTTGTAATCCTACTTAATGTAGCTGTGCACCACAAGATATCGAGAAATTGTTCTTTGCTGTCAAACGCAGTGAAAGAGATATCAAATCGTATTGAATCGTGCAATGTTTCTTAAATTGAAATTTATCAATGAGAAAAGTATCGACGATGAAAGAATAAGAAAATTGAACCAAACAGAACAACATATGCAACAACGATATAAACTTTCCATCTGTATTTCATTTACCCTCCCATGGAAACGTACCTGAAGTATCGTACGATGCCTAGCCATTAAGCAACAAAAGCAAAAGGCAGGAAATAAAAGAATTTTTCGCCAACGAATTAATTAACGATAATATCGATTATTTGAAGTTCACCGACCCGCGTTTTAATTTTACCTGAACATTTCCCAGCCATAATTAATTTACTTCAATTTCTACACCGACAAATTAATTTTGTCAAAGATTTCAGAATATTTTATTTCACTGGCGATATACAGCGTTGCGTTGCATTATTTAACCACAGTCCATTGTCTTCATTCTTGTGCAGTTTAAAACGATAAATTAATACATTAAAAGAAAAAGACAACAAATCTGCGATGCAACGTGTAATTGGTAATGTACCATCCGTTTCGCGTCTCTCGTTTGTTCGAGTCACAAAATCGATGATGACGTCGCGAGTGAAGTAACAGTTACTAATTGGACACGAGCGCTTTCCCAGGATGGAACGTCCTTTAAACAACTGATCAAACAACAACGCGACGAAAAATAACTTAAGGACGAAAAAGTTTGTTATAGGTCATAGCCGACGTCACTTAAATACGTGCTCTCCCTTTATTGGCTGGAAAAATAGATTGCGGCGATAACGGTGATTTTGCACGGGCTTGTCGATAAAGCGATTTGTTGTCCATGAGACAGAAGATAAAACACGTCAACCATATTCGCGAAAGCGGTGTTAATTTTTTGAAAAAAAATATCGTTCAATTGTGTTCGTTTGATCAGTCGAATGGGTTTCATAAATATGTCGACGAACTTCTATCCAAAAAAAAAAAAAAAAAAAAAAGAAAAAGCAATTCTCTTTGACGAAGCCGTAATCAATAACGTATTTTTCAAAACTCTGCCATTCTTATCGTGCTATTTATTATCGCAATAATATTTGTATCATTACAACACTCTCTTATGTAACGATATATGTACAAACGTTACCACAGTGCTACACAACGTAACCGTCATCGTTGGTATTACGAAGAATATAAAAACGTAGTTTGCTGTATGCGCTAATAGAAAATATAGTTACTTGCTTTGTCTGCACACGAACGTGGCGGTGAAATATTATGCAACGAACTGCAATGCCAAACAATCGGTATAATTCAATAGAACTGCAACAGAAATGGACGAAAGTTGCGCCACGCACGTTTCAACGATACATTTTCGAGCAAATAGTGATTTCGGTCGCTGTACGGAACGACAATTTTATTGAATTATAGAAGCTGTTCGATATTACGGACTAACTTCTTGTTACGTAACGTCGTCCAATTATTATTGTTCCATTGTTCCTTCATACGCGTACTCTAGAGACTGCATTAACTGAAATTCCTACCCGACCTTTTGCTGAATTTTCTAAAAGTCACGTTAAAGCGCACTCGAAAGTGTTACTTGATACGTTGACAAAAATCAAAAATTATTTCCAAAATTAAGATAGAAGGTAATAACGGATATGTTATTAAAGACAGTTTGACGGTATGATACTTTTATATTCCGTGCCACAGTCTGTCTGGTCTTTGAAATTATTCTCTCCGTGTTTGCACAATGAAAACTCATCCGAGCGCAAAATATTCATTACGATCCTATTACCGTATTCGTGTACAGGAAATAGACTGGCTTCCATTTCGCTTCACGTAGACGAATCTTGTTTTGATTCTGTATGGAAAGCTTGTAAACGCATAATCCAGATTTTATTTTTCGCGTATTATACGCATAAAACGTACGACTTTATCATTCCTACTGAAACATTACACTTCGCTCGAAAGAACATCGCTCCCGTGGAACGTTAATATACAGACTGCGTCCGAATTACATGTAAAAATAAGAACAAAACGTAGAATGAAATTTTTTCATTTTCGGCTTAGTTTTCGGGGAAATCGAATTTGAAAAATTCTCAAGTATATTTGAACATGGCTAATTCAAGACTGGACAGGACTAAATAACCGACAGGAAGATATTCTATATGTGAAAATAGGTCGATGTAGAGTAAGATTTTTTCACAGGATGTTTCGTTTTCGAGAAAAGTAAATTGAAAAATTTATCATGTGCATGTACTTGGCTGATTCTTAACTAAACATGTGCAAACTTCATTTTCTTGAAAATGAAGTCTTAAACGGAAAAAGTTTACTCGATATTTTCAACTTATTTTCACGCGCAGAATGACTTCCTTTCGATTATTTAGTCCCGTTCAGACCGCAATTAGCCACGTTTAAGGATACTTGATAAATTTTCAAATTCGATTTTCTTAAAAGCTAAATCGAGAATAGAAAGATTTTGTTCTATATTTTTCCCTTATCTTTCTACAAGGAATTACTTCGAGCTCGCTTTTGCGTGTTATTCAGCCGGGCCTTGCATGTATGATAAGCGTTGGTTATATATCTATCGATATTATTACTTTCTTCCTACGAAATATTAATTCTCAATCGAATATTAGAACAAAGATTCTCATTTTCCGCGCGTTCCCTGCGTCTAATGGACCATATAGCGCATCGAAGCGTCACTGTTTTAATAACGAATTATAACATGAGAATGTACAGCAAGCAGACAATGTTTCTGACGAAAAGCACACGTACAATGCACGCGGCGCATATATACATCTGCGAAGTTTCTCCTGACGTGACAACGGCGTACTTTTTTTGGTGAGCGTTCGTTGCCGCTCAAATTTTTTGCTACATGCATTCCAAGAAATTCAACCGTTTATCGTTGATTAATTATCTGCCATACTTGTTGTTCGTCTGTTATCCTGCCTCTTTGTTTTCGTAACGAAAACACTTCTTCTACGTAACAAAGGCGCTTTACAAAATTTTATGAAATACAAAAAAATTATATAAAAATTGCGTAAAATATTGATCCAAAAATAAAGGAACTGATTCCTTTCTTAGTAGCCACGACAAAAAATAAATGAACTGCTACGAGCTATGAACCTTATTAAAATATTCAAGTTACATTCATCTTAATACAATACGGTTTTTTGTTCACGTAAGATTTCACTTCATATCAATTTTATTGTAATTTTATTTTATTTCTGCCGACCCGTGATCATACCAATCACAATGTTATACAAACAATAATTTTTCTACCTTTCACTGTTACTATATTTTCTATGTTTCTCTACATTTCAGTATTAAGCGGTACCAAAACACTTCCTTTCATTTGATCGACTTTATTGATTGTTAGAATAGCAAAAGGGGCGTTAGAAGGAAACTTCACCCCTTATAAACGTTACCTTCTGCCATGGTTGCCTTATTTTATGATTAACAACAGAAACATTTCACTTTACGCGTATTCAAACAAATAGCGGTAACGAAATAAAGATGAAAGAAAAAGAAACAAGAGTCAGCACTGGACTCGATTGTGGACACTGTGAAAACGTGCAGAACCGCGTTACGACGAGAACAAATTTTTGTAGATGCAACGGGTCCGCTGGTTAGAGTAACCCGCGGAAAATGCGGTCGAACGATGACATGTTTATATGACCGTCGCGTACGTGTTTTATTCGACAGCGATGCGTGCCACCTACGGTTCGGCTGACCCACATCATGAACCAGCTACACTCGTAACCAACTAACGCGACCGGTGGCCCCTTAGCGATTTCCCCTGAAATTGCATTTCCCTCTCGGTCCGTTGTGCCAGAGCGTACATACATACCCGTTGTCCGTAAAATAGCAAAATTGGGCTACTACGGTACAATGGAATACAATAAGGGAACGAGACATGGTCGTTTAATACCGGTTGCCTACGCCATTGTGGTCTGCACAGTGTGTTCTAATTGCAGGCTTTTTACGAACAGAACGCACGTTCTTTTTTTTCCCTCCTAGCGTTTCTCTCTTTTTTGATTAAACATTACGCTTGTTTTATGGAGGACTTGGCCCAGGTCGCATTTCGACCATTCAAATGCGAGTGAGCATGCGTCCGGTACATGGGAAACAATCGAATGGGGTAATCGTTCTACACGCGAACAATTAAAGCACGCGCTCCGGATGCTCCTTTTAGAAGACGGTGATTAAACGATTAATTAGTACCGGAGTTTGCTTTTAATCGCCATCAGTGCTTTTGGATACACGTGATATGAAATTGAGTTTATTACGTAACATGTTAAAGAATCAAACAGAGTAATTATCCGTCTGACTTACGTAAATGCGAAGTTATTGGGAAACGTATTGTTCGATCACGGTAGAGGAAATGTATTACGATAGTATGGTCGTTCGAAGCCGGTAGCGAAATTTTGGAAAAATTCAATGGTGACGTATTTCTACAAGAGTCGAAATTATATTGAATAATATATGACCCGTGGTACCGTTTTGCTACTTTTGTAATGGGACATATAAAATTAAACATTTTAACTGATGTTCGATAACATTGCTGAGCTTAACGTTGTTTTAACGAAAACTATCTTTTCTATTGACTAATCTTGAATTGCATCAATCGGCGACATAAAAAAAATTTCATAACGCGAGAACAGAATAGTGTGTGCGTATCTGTGTAATATTTAAATATCACAAAATTGTAGGATCTAAATGGAAAAAGAGATACTGATTTAAAAAAGTCCTTGAGATTTCGATTCATATCCATAGTAAATAAAGAGTACAATTCGATAATGTACATTGACTAAAAAAAATATTACAAGTGAAATATTTTACTAATGAATTGTCCGCATATTTCAAAAAATAACTCATATGCAAAAATAATTGAAGGAACGATGGGTCAAGTGATACGCAATTACAGCGTAAATAAATGGAAATTTAAATTTAAAACATGCGAGGCTGATAAAATTCCTTTCCAAAATAATGCAATACCTACCTACATCGTGTTTCATAATATCGGTTATCATAAAGGCGGATTAAACGCGTTTCAAGTAAATTAACAGCTACCTAATTCGAAATACTTCGTTAAAATAAATAACAAATGAGATAATTGCTACTAACCAGCCGAATGAATAACATATTGCCACTTTTAGATGAACAGATGTAGATGAGAGTTTTAAACAGCCCTCTCCGCGGGCTATTTTATTAGAAAACTTTGATACGTTCGAAATTAAATTCCTTCGAACCGGTTGCCCGCTTAACTTCCGCCTTCCTTACTTTCTTAATTGTAGTTAATCGCCGACCATAGTTTCGGGCGTTTCCTTCGTTTGTACCATGGGAATTTCTTGACTGATGCGATAAACGTATTTTATGTTCGTTCGTTTCGTTTCCCGTTGCGAGAGTAGAAGCTACTCGCACAATGTAAAGTTAACGTGCATCAGTAATGTTAATCAGCGAGAATTTCGTGCTCCACGAAACCTCACTCGGGAAACCAATTCCGTTAAACTCGTAATTTTACGTTCTCCCTTTTTAGTCTTTGTCGTTCGCGCGTAAATGATGGTATGACACTATAAAAAGCTAGAGAAGCTCTTGTGTTTGATCGTAACATATAAAAATGTCAATTTCTTTAATTAAAATTAAATATTTTTTTTTTCATAAAAATTCTTTAATTAAAATATATTCCCTTATCTAAATACTTTTCTTAAATTAAGTGATAAAGATTTAGTTTTATGTAAACCATATTACAAACAACTTCTAGGTAACTGCTTGATATAATTTATACAAAGAATCCGAAACATTCAAACTTCAAGCAAATTACGAAGCTTCCGTAAAATGTATAAGCCGATAGCCCCAAGAATCATAGATATACTATATGTATATTACTTATATATTATAGTATATTACCATACATTACCGTACTGCTGTCTAAGCGAAAGTAATATTTAAATAGTAATTAGCTAATGAAAAAGGCAGCTGTGTGGAAAGGTCGAGATAATAATCTTGCGAAGAGAACGCGCATAAAAATGTTGCTGCGTAGCGAATACGTGTTCTACGCTTAAACCTTTGCATTCATTAGGCGCAGCTGTAGCTGTTGGTGAAATTTACAGTTACCAAAGTTTCAACTGGGCTCACGCCACCCACCATTTTCGTATTTCGCGTATCCTATCGGTACACGTTAATACATTTAATCGAAACGTATCCTATAGTTATTCCCATGAATAAGCGAACTTTGGTAGCAGCTAATTTCCGCTGTTAAATAGTAATTTTATCGTAAAAATAAGAAACTAAGATCTTCGGATAACTGAGAGTTGTTTCCTTAAATTTGTTTGAAAGAAAAGATACTTTGTTATACAATAATACTTTCTCTGAATGCTGCACAATGATTCGCGATCATACGACAATCGACAAATACGTATAGGTATTTTCCAACGAAAATGGCGCTGGTACCGTTAAAACGAACCAATTACGGCCAGCTGTACCTGTATAGAGGCAAAAATTATCCATTGCCTTGATAGTTCGCTATCTCGGAACTCGACTAATTAAACTGTCCTAAATTAAACGTTATATTCCCTCCTACGAGCTTTGATGTCCGAAAACATACAATGCAACTCGTCCAACGGAAATTGAATTCTTTTTGTAAAGTAGATTTAACTAGATACTAGAATACTTTCCTCCATATATACTTTCAGTAAAACGAAATATAAATTCCATCAAAAGAGGTATCTTATTCTTTCATTTCAAAAACTCACGAAATATCATGACCTCGAATACGACCAGGATTCCCAATCGAATCTCACATTTATCGGACGATTATCCTGGTCTACTGAACTCCGTCCAGCTCATCGATAGAAAACCTCTTCTAACTGCCATGCAACGGCAGCTCCTATCCTGCAAAAATTCGCGATTTCGAATCAGCAAACCCTAAAATCTCGGCAAAATTTACATTCCCGTATCCATTGCAGGCGATGATGCCGATAGCTATCATAACGAACGCGAAACACAGAGCTATCTCGTTAATAATCCAACTACCCCGCTTTAAATCAAAACTATCGTTATATAGGAGCAGTTTCGCTGCAGGAAACCATGAAACCATGGATCCGCCGACCCGATATTCGGAAGTTTCGGTAATTGCGCTTCGCGCGTCACTGTAACGCTCGTAATATGCGCGTACTAAAACATCGAGACTTTCGAGGCGAACGTTGCACGTGAAAGCACAGCGCACGATACACGAGAATCTCTTACAGCTTGAGAGATGCGTCGCATGTTATGCAAATTTCGCGTTACACGGCAATCAGAACGCAGAGAGTACAATAAATTGCTCTCTTACAGTAACACGATCGATTCTATGAAATTGTACAAAGATCAGTGCACGACTATGATTTTCCAGTCAATTCGAAGACGCATACATTTTCCCAATACTTGTGGCCATCGACGTATACAACGGGATCCTAGCGTATTGCATCGACGCGTTCGAACCCGTTGTTTTCACGGGTTCGCCAGAGCTGACCAAGCATTAATAGCAGATCCATCCACGTAACTCTAGCAGACCGTTCCATCAGCTTTCGCAAGCGCGAGGTTCGAAATGATGGAGCAGGCGTAATTGCAGATCTCTCTATAATCTTGTTGTTGCGCATCCATCACGACTGGTTAAAAGTATGCTTCCAATTGAAACGTCGGCGGCCCTCTGGAACTTTCGAAAGCGCATTAGCCAGCCCGTCGACGCGTAAAATAAACGCCCCATGGCGCTCTATGGTATTACGGGAGGCAGAAAGCGCAGTGTGACTGATTCGACGACAGAGCTGCTGCGACAGCAAACAACCTCTCGTTGCAACGTAAACCTTTGGCTGATCCAACGATAATTGGGTCGGCCATTTACGATAATAAAACTACCCCGGTTAGATATTTACCGATTCGCGATACGTGATTTTCGCGCCAACGTCACGTTCGAAACGGTGCCAGGCGATGTGGACCGTTGTTGTTTGACCAGACTCGTGGCAGATAGGTATCTGGCCTATAATAGATGACCAGCCAGATGCGAGCAAACGTATAGCCGAACAAACAGTCGGAGGGGAAAACGAACGGGTATGGGAGGACGAATGATTCGGCAGCAACGAGCGAGAAAGCTGCGCTCGTCTATGGTGTATTGGAAGTTGAAGAAAAATGGCGTCCAACGAAAGATAAACCACTCGATAGCAGCGAGTAGTTTCTTATCGAGCAAGGAAAGAACGAGTATCTTGGATTGCCTGGCAAAAAATTCATGCGTTCATCCTACGAGCCCAGAGCAGAGAGAGAATAAAGAGAGACCGAGAGAGATGGATTTAATCAAATTTCAAGGAAATTTTCTTATATGGCCGCAACTTCTAATTAACGTGATGGTTCGCTGTTACAAATTATGTAACAGTCGTCCTTGTCGAGTATTAAATTCCAGTTTGTCGTCACACGTGACGCAACAACGAGCAATGTTAGATCGGCTCGCTCGAAACACGAGTCTTGTAACAGTTAAAATCGGAACAAGAAAGCGGGGAGGATACTCGCAAAAACAGGGCGGGCAGCAAATTACAGATTTGTTTATTAGGAGCATTTATCTTCCCAATGCTGGTACCGTTCGCGTGGCTGAAGTTTATCAATTAATGAGCAAGATGTGTCAAATATTTGAGAAGTCCGGTATACGTAGGTAAATTCTATAACGCGCAAACATACAGTGACTCGCGGAAGCATTTCAACATTTACCATTGAAAGCTTTTATGAATGTGTCGTATGTGTTGTATGAAACATTTTGAAACTTTATTGGTATTCTAATGGGACTATCATGGTTATACCGATGGAATTTGGGACTAATCTGAAAATGTATATAAAAGTTACAAGTTATTTCAAAAATGTATATAAGTATTCAAATACATTCGTGAACCATTATACGTTCTTTGTAGTTCAGAAATCACCAAAATTCACGAATTTCCAATTCAAAATAAAAAATTTACTTAATCCGAAATTTGTTGATAAAAAAAAGGAATAACGTTTGCGAAAATGAAGTTGCTAATTATTAAAATATTTGATTAATGTTCCTCGATGGCATGGAGGCACGTAATTTTCGAACAGACGTTAAACTCGAGCGTCGAAGCGGTGACCCTCGTTTGCTCTATGGAGGGTAGGTGTCAAATAAATTGATTGACGGTCAGGCGGATAGACGTGCGTTAGCGAGATGCGGAAGGGAAAAATGTTGGCAAGGTGTGGCGGAAAAACAGGTTACACAACATCGTGGAAATTCATATTTAAAACCGGAGACATCGTGTTATCAAAGCCACGACTGAAATTAAAATTTGTTAAACTCGAAATTACTCTCACGGTTATTATTTTTTAATCATTCTGGCAATATAAAAACAAACGTGAAATATTAATCAATAATAAGAGAAATTGTTTATTAAGTGACAATAATAAATTATTGCGCGCGTCCATCAGCATTTTGAAAAAATTTATCGAATCTATAAAACATATAAACTAAGCAATACATATTATGAAATACGTTTTGCATATTTGAGCTTTTCGCGACACTACATCGAGTTCGACGAAATTTCAGTAAATTAAAAAACAACTGACGTAGAATATTTGTGTTCGCAGCAATAATTCAGTATCTCAATTTCCAAGCGGAAAAAGAACCAGCCGTGTAACCAGCGTATAAAGCGACAACAAAGCGAGTGAAATATTTAACCAACCTCTTCTCTGATTTTGCAGCGATGTAAAACCTGCCATTACGAACGAATCGAACTGGCGATGGTACAGATGGGCAAGAAACGGCGCGCAGTATATTTGAAACGTACGAAACGCTGTTTTGCCGAATGCGAAAGCGCGTGCATGGTAACGAGTAGCAGGAACGAAATTACCATAAAGTCGATTAAATTTAATGCAAGCTGAACAAGGCCGATTCCGTGGCGAGTCAAGACAAACAGTGTACCGTCAATCTTCGAGTTCCGGATAAAAACTCGATGTTCCGTTTCTGCTTATCTGAAAGTGGAGTTTCGCAGGATAAACGATCTCTCGGTATACAGGATATCACAAAGTACGTGGAGAATATTTATAGCGTCGATTCTAGACATAAAAAAAAAAAAAAAATGATGAAAATGGTTCATATATAAAAATGTCGTTGAGAGGCCTATTTTTCAAGTTACAAATAACAGTATTTGACGCTGGAAATGCACTGGTACCAACGCTGGCAACTGACGAATCTTCCTCTTTATCGCACTCATACCTCACGTTTCTATGCACTGGACACTGAATGTGGCCACAGTGACGACATTTAAAATTTTCTGCCGGAGTCAAAATTCCAAAGTCGTCTTCAAAATGTAATTATTTATTGCTGCAACTAGTTGACAGCGCTGCCAGAAATATATTCCGAACGCATAGCTCTAATATAATAGCCAAAATTCTATCCGTACCCTGCGTTATTTGTTCAGTTCGAGAATCTTAGAACGAGACGCATGAAGCGTGCGCGAACGTAACACTTTTGTCGAATATCCTATGAATATCTGCCATATATTTTGTGATATCCTGTAGAACGAAACGCCGAGGAACGAGAAAAAACGCTGACGAACTGTCGTCTGTAACTGCGAGGTCAGCCTCTGGGGAGCACGTTGGTGCAACGATGCCAGACAATACCGGGTATGGGAGCAAACACCGTATGAAAAGTTGTAACTGTGTCAGTCAAGGGTCGCACACAGTCAACCTGATCAGGATTCCAACGTAGTTTATAAATAAAATTGAATGCGAAACGTCGCGGATGTCTGAGAAACATCACCGGTCATATATCTTCCGTGAAAGTAAGTAATGGAACGTGCGACATACGTTTCGCGAACAAAAACGAGCGAGTTCTCGGCCTCGAGTCGTTCTCGCGTCATTTATCGGTGCCGATGAACATCGATGGACGCGAATACTTGCTGTATTGTCCTGACAAATGGGAATACCCAGGCGACGAAGTGCCGGTGCAATTTTCTCACGCGGATCACAGATAGAAGAAAGCAGAATGGCATGAAAATTGTAGATCGCGTTCGGAGTTTTAATCGTTATGATGAAAGATTCAGAGAATATAGTGGGAATACAACAGCTCACATGAAATATGCTACTACTCACTGTTACATTAATATTATCATACTATCGAATGAAATGTTTGTAGAATCGGAATAACGGATATTGAAAGAATGGTATTTTGGGCGAGGAGTCGCTCAAGAATGTATTCGAACAACTATTACAGAAAACTTGTTGAAATGTTATTAACACTGTAATGAGACTATCGTATTCATAGCGATAGTACTACTCTGTAAAGAGTAAAATAAGAATAAAAAATGAATCGAGTTAGTAAGCTAGTGGCCGGAAAATAATAAATTTCACGATGATTGCGGATTGGCGAGGTGATAGTTTACGAAAGAGAGGAGTAAGAAGCGAAAATAATTTATGGCTGAACTATTAGCGATTCAATTACGGATAACATTTTGTCACGGACCATGAAAGTCGCGGTAATAAAAGCGTGGTGGCATGGGCAAGCAGCACGTTCCTTTCCGCTGCTTCAACGTCCTGAACACGTGCGACGTTGGAACGCTGGAAACGAATTCGCTCGACTTTTAGTGTTCCCGTAGTAGACTGCCAGCCCGCTTTTTTCGAACAGCCACGCTCCTCGATATCGATATTCGATACGTCCGTGTGCACAAATTGCACCGCGACCGAGTAAATACATAATTCGCGGCGATATTTATTCCGTTGGTGAAAAATCGTCCATGCTGCTGAAGTTATTTCACGATGCTTATTCGTGGTTTACCAATATAGATTCGATACGTGGTTTCTGGTTGCTCGACCTTATAGATCGATCGCGACACGTAGCCATTAGTGAAATGTAAATTGATTACAATCGAAAGGTGGAGTAGTATCACGTCGTTGGAGATTGATGGATTAATATTTCATGGAATAAATGAACTAAACTACCAAGATTTATAGCAAACGTGTCGTTAATATGTTAAGTATATTATCGTTCATAAGAATCTGCACGCTTTGGTCAATTTATGGTAATGGTATGTGAATTTGAATATATCGGTATCGCAAATATGTAATATTTATATACTATACAGATAGTCGATATACAAAATCGAATCAAATCCATTCGAATATCTACCTTGGATTTAAGCATTATCGGCTTAAGCAGCAGCGAGCTGAAATTATGCTAAACGCCCAATCAACTATAGATGCTTCCATCAAGTGCTGCTCGACAATAATTCTATTCATATGATTTTCTATCAAAGGAATGAATATAAATCGTTTGAATTATATTCCTCTGTCCTGGCGGGAATTCATTCGGATAACAGGAAATGCAATCATCTGTAAATGCATAGAACAGAAATTTGTATGCTTGATACAGAAATAACGGCCTATTCCGTAACATTTGAAACAATATCTACATAACACACGACACGGATACAGAATCAGTGTAAAATTCAAAATACAGAAAACAAGACACGTATCGTGTTTTCCCTTTCATTTTTATTCTACATTCAACTAATTCGATATTCCATAATAAAGAACCGAATAAAATGGACATGCTTACGATATATTAGTATCTCAACTAAATTGTAAAATAAAAGCTACGGTACATTAACATTAAGGAAACTGTCATTCAGAGGATTAACATTCATTCGACGCGTAATACAACAATCTCAAACAGCAATTTCTCAACAGCGTAATTGATTTCTGCTTGAAGAGGTCCGAAAAGACAAGCACACCGACGAGTGTCCATTATAATTGCGACCGGCTGTATGAACTTCCGAAAATCCATTCAGACGATTATATACACGGGGCAATTAAAAGTTTACCGAATAATGACGCAAAGAATGGGAATGAGTTGAACGTCGTTATCCGTCTAAACGGAATAAAAGGAGAAAGACGGCGACGCGAGGCCGCGACGTTGGGCACATTCGAAGCGAGAACCGAGAATCAAACTTTTAATGAATTTGCCTGACTAAGGAATCACTTGCTACCGTGCAATATCTCGAGTTTTACGGCCAGCCGCGTACCCTGTACAAAAATCTCTCCATCGTGCCATCCATGATTCCGGATTATCTTTTTTATTAAGCTTCTTTCGACGGTTCAGTGAAATTCGAAAGTTGTAATACAAAACTTTCCAGATGCCCGGTCGCTGCTTATATTAAAGAATGTTTCCGTTGAATCGCTATCCAAGTCGCAATTGCTATTATCACTGGCGTTCGCCGTTCGATTCGCTGTATTGTTCCTTACTGAGAGATATCGAATCGTGTTAGAGAATAGAAGGATCGAAAGGATTTATTATTTCCGCGAAGGGGTTTAACGAATGATGGTCGAGAAAGTTTCCTCGTGAAAGATATCGCCCGATGGATATTTTTCTTGCTCGCAACGCGCAGATGTATTTTTTCATTCCAATGATTAAAAGAAACTTTCGTCATTATCTCTATGGATTGAAAAAAAAATGGTTGGGTTAAAGGTGTCTAAGTAAATCCTTTCCAGAAGAGTTTTCTCAAGGCACAATTGCACCGAGCTATTTCCACGCCAACTTTATTGCCCTGCATTGTCTGCTGCTCTTATAAATGTCTTTCTACATTCTGCCTCACGGTGGCGCCATTAATATCATCGAGCTCCCTTTTCGTGCTACTTTTGCGTAGCAGTGGCAAAGGAACGACCCACGTTGGATAATATCGGGTCGTTCCACGCTGAAAATCATGGCAAATAGCCCACTAGTTCGATCGAGAGCGAGAAACGAAAGAAGAAGCTAGGCCAATTCTTGCAACAAAGCACTTCAAATACGATATGTGCATTTGTTATTGCATATTATCTTCCAAAGGAAATTTTATCGTCATCGTGTTTGATCGTAAACAGTCGAATTGTTATAGATTCTTTTATCCGTAATTCTTTACCGAATTGTACTGCATTTCGTTGACTGAATTATATTGTCAATTGTTATATATTGTCAAAGTTAACTGTATCAATCATGTAGTATATTATGTCAATTATATAGCGTGAAAGTGTCCAGATACTTTCAACTCCCAGTGTATATAACGAAGAAATGCAATCTTCTTTGTCATATGCACAGTCGATACATTTTTTAAAATGAACATGGCCGAAGCAAGTATTTATGTATTTTTTAAACTTGTTTATCGACCGTAGCGTTTTCTTTTAATACGTTGAAAAGCACTCCAAGGTGTCGAACTTTGGAGGTTGACTTTAATCCTTAAATTTGAGTTATCGCAGCTAAAGGAAATTCATATGCATTATTTCTTGCTGTTCTTCGGGTCTACAGAGTTTCCTTCAAATCGCAACTGGATTGTTCGCGACCTTTTCTTGTAAGAGAAATCCTGAAAATGTTATAGACAGCAAAAAGAAGGTAATCCCTTTTTGACGGGAAAACGCATCTAGAGCATAGTGCAGCGACTCAAAGTATATTTTCAGTCGAGTTAATGGAACAGTTTCAGAAGGAAATGTCCGAGCATTTAGTTTTTACGGTTACCACGCAACAACCAGAATGATACTGGCCAAATTAAACACGGAATGTACCGAAAATGTTAGCGGCACAAGAGAAAAAGAATGAACTTGAATTACACTGCCTTCTATTTATCTAATGCTTAGAATCACTCGTAGCTGTCCTTTTCCTTTCGGCCTGAGTTTTTCTCCACTCGATTCCAAGTTTTCCTAGTTGCCTCGTGAGGTTACTGTCCACCATATATGCGAGAATAATTCTTTCACTTGCTAGACGCGTCTAAAGTACGTACCATGAACGTATAAAAATAAGATATTACGTAGAATATTGGTAGCATATGAAAAGAATATACGTGTCCTTTCTTACAAAGTAAACACGAAATCGTTATTCCCTTGTGAAAGAAATTCAAATCGTTTTTAGATTATACTTTCTATTGTCTCTTCTTCGATACACGTATTTGCGACGATTAATTTGTTTCTAGTTAAAATTTCTATTTCAGTTTAAAAGACAATTGCATTGCTGACTCGAGCGTTAGAAATTATTGAAAAATCGAAATGATTCTAAAATGCTCGTAAATCATAGGTTATCGCAAACCGTCTATAAATTGAAGTGGAATCGAATCAAGATGTGCAGTCAGACATACACTCATGCAAACTCTATCTCCGTACACTCGATACTTTATCTGCTTTGTCCAAAACGAATGTAAACGAATGATATATCCTCCCTGCGCTACCTGGGCCACCAGGTTTTTCATTTTTTCGCATGTCTGCCTCATATCATTGCTTTCTGCTATGTTTTCTTGACAAGTAGCGATAGTTATCAAACTTCACCGATTGAGATATCAATGAAATATTATCGACTGTCAGAAGCATTATCGCTTGTTTTTTCAGCGTTATTTCACAATTTTTCGTTACTATAACGTTATTATATGTTATTAAATCCTAATAATCAATTTAACGTTTTCCAAGTCTGCATTCACAATATTATACCAATTAAAGTCTGTAGTCATTCAGACAGATATTTCACATAACATCACGCTTTAAAACATTATTATACAGGGTGGTTGGTAACTGGTGGTACAAGCGGAAAGTGGGTGATTGATTCTACGCGAAAAAAGAAGTCGAAAATATAGAATAAAAAAAATAAGAATAAAAAAAAAATAGAATAAAAAAAATATAGAATAAAAAAGTCGGATAGTAAGTTAATAGGTAGGAAAACACTTCGGTCACATTGGGTGTTTATCAACATAACGTTAATCGAGACAATGATCTACAGTGAGATCCGTTATAACGAGACGTGATAAAGTGCACGCGTACCGAGCGAAAATTCAAAGTCGATTTTCTCGAAAACAAAGTCTCGAACGAAAAATTTTTATTCTATATTTTCGACTTCTTTTTTCGCGTAGAATCACCCCCTTTCCGCTTGTACCACCAGTTACCAACCACCCTGTATAAAATGTAAGTTTGACATTAATATTTAGTACAACGAGAGGTAAAGTTTTTTTAATTATAACACACACAAATAAACTACTTGTAAATTTTGTATCGTTCGATTTTTAATCAGCGTTTAACCATGTTGGTGGAGAAAGATACAAAAAGTTAAAACTCCGAAACGTTACAAGCTGTCTTGTTAGAGAGAAAGAAATGGAATAAAAAGGATTTTTCGCAGATCCGTTCTTTCGCGTAGGATCATTAATTATCTCAGTATGAACACGATGTATCGATCGGGCGAAGGTGTTGACTTCTTGAAATAGAAGAAGTATTTGCTGATAGGGCAATGTAAAATACGATATCGATCGAAGCCCTCGTAGTTAATATGACTCTCTACTTCCTCGTCCGAGGATTAATAGCCGGCCTTGATGGATAATAACGATAGTGCCAAGCCGGACAATTATCGTACCGGAAAACGACACAATGCCGTTCAAATTACGTTGATTTATCCTGTGTTGATTTCACGTAACCCGACGTTAACCGATAAACCACCGAGAAAGTTAATTCCACGAGTCGGCCATATCTCAAGCTCCTATACTGACTCGAGTAATCTCATTGAGCATCGACCGAGAATACAGATTGCTCCCTACCATCGTGGATTCCAATTAAAAGTTAAACAGTTCCAATCAGAATCGAATTAACCTCTGCATAGGTAATCAATCAACGCATTACCCAAGATCAATTATACCTCACGGCAACCAAGCCCGCGAACTTATCTATTTTTGAAACCCTGCTTCTTCGTTAACTCGAGGAACAGTCTGGCAAAAGGTTTAATTACGGACGAAAGATTTCTGACCTTCTTCGTCTTCGCCGAGGAAAAGAAGGTTGGACGAGTAACAGTTTCAGAAATTAAGCGGGTAACCGGTTTAATTTCGTGCAGCGACTCAAGATGCGCCATCATTTCCTGACATTATCGTGCGTAAACGCGAATCGCTGGCATTAATTTTAGACGGCGCTGGTTAGCTCGATCGATGGTTCCCTAATCAAAGCGCAAGCAATTAACGTAAACAGTGGAGATTGAGGGTACTAAATCAGATCAGATGTTGGGTAATGCATCATTTGCCACAGCACTGCCGTAGTAATTCTCTTTGGCTAGTCTCCGCGATTTTCCATTTCCCCTCTAAAGGATAAACGAGCACGGTAATGCGGAACCTTCACGTTGATTTAGCCGACTTAAAGAATAAATGTTTCTACGTAGTATTCTTGGAGATTCTAATTACGAAAACCTTTGATCCTGCACACACAGCGCCCAATGGTTTCGTGTTAAGAAAATATTTAAGGTTATATGCCGTACTTTTACGATCACCTATAAAAAGCGTATCTCGTCAAAGAAGGCGACTCGTTTTAATCGTATCACACGAGAAACTCCCGAAAACATAAAATTTAACTTTTCACAGCCGAGCTTTCCCTCTGATATTCGTCGAATCTTGGAACGCAGACAAGTTTCCCTTATTTTATGTCCCACCTTCTGCTCGTAAAAAAGAGATGCTTGTAAGCAACCACTCTATTTATCACGAGGCAATTAAAGTATTCTTAACGAACGAGTATACCGCGCGAGATATATTAAGCTCGGGAAGAAACCGACTTCGTGAAACTTTCCGACAAGCAACGAAGTTATCGTCTGGATAAAAGGTTGATTTTTCTTCCTGTCGGATGAAATAATACTTCCTTGACGGCTCGACGGTAGCGTAACATCATTGGATAACCTTCGTTCGATGTTTTTCAGAAGGGAACACGACGTTTCACTTGCTCGTTCGACCGTTGTTTATATTCCTCGGGAACTCGTACAAACGTATTTATGGTTGGTTAAAGAGAGAATTCGGATGCTGCAGAAGCCAGAGCGCATCTTAAACACTGGACACGAACAACCGAAGCACTTCTGGCCGTTCAATAAGAGAACCATAATGCGACATTAAAAGAGAACGTTCCGGCACACAAACGCGCCACGATGGCGCGCATTCGTGCATCCGCGTTCTTATTGTCTTCCGACGATAGCTCGAAATCGCCAACATATTGTACCAACTCCACTTTCCCCTTGGTTCCGAATCGTAGAATTCACTTCTGATAGGGATGGGGGTTGTACTTTCTGCCGTTGGAACTAGAAAACTCACTCGGACGAAAAAAGTTCGGCAATCGAGCGGAAGATTCAGTAAAATGAGACGGACCATACTCGGACTTCCGCCGAAGAAAATTGAAATTGTAATCGTGCATCGTGATGCTTGGTTAAATATAACGAATCCTCCATCTCCAAAAATAGTTGACTAAAATTACTTTTACGATCCTGGTGTACATTATTGTTCATTATTTCTATAGAATGGTGATTTCCCTCTGAATGAAAATCTTTCTACAGATTTTCCTACTACTTCGTTGTCCATCTCATTGTACGATATTCATCAAATATAAAATTTACAATATTATTAACAAGCCTAAACGCGCATAACTATCTCCGTAAAAAATAATTTCATTTTAGTAACAACATTAAAAACGGCACTGAATACTAAATGACAAAGAAATGAATGTGAAATTCAGCTTAATTCTCGACCGTAACTCTATTAAGCAAAAATTAACTGTGTATTATAGAGGGTGCACTAACTACGAGAGCTCTTTACACTTTTTTAACCCGAGCCACAGGGTCGCGGAAACAAAGTCAGAAATAAAATGGTATTGTAGTAGAATTGCAGCGACTTTGAGGCAGGAGATGATATGAGACAGGTGGGTTTATTAAGGGAACGAATGAGTTGCAGGAATTCAACGCGGAGGAAAGGGAAAGGGTCAAAGTGCGGAGCCAGTTTGCCTCGTGGGCTTTACTAGTATCTCGTGACCCGCTTCGAAATTGCATTTGCCTCTCTGACAATAATTACTCGCGCCGTTTACCTTGCCAGGATAACCCGCCCTTACCGGTGAGCAATGGAATCGACGAACCTCCGCGACAAGCTATTCTATCGTATTATTCGTCTACAACCCCATGATCACGTCCGAATTCAATGATTGTTGACTGCCATTCTATCGATAAATACGGTCTAACCGTTGTCGATATCTAGCCTAGTCGACGATTAGATGCACGTGAAAATCAAAATACGACGAACTGTGCTTGTTATCAACTCGAAACAATTTCTCGCGGGCGCACAAATTCTTTGCGCAACGACCTGCGCTGCGCTAGTAACGCCGACTTGAGATATTACGATTGTAGAGATCGGGAAGAGTGATCGTGGTATACTTGAAATTCGAAATTGAAATTTTAACCACACGTTTTGTATACTTATTGACCGCTCGCGATAGGCAGGACAGACTACACATTTTTCCTTGGAAAAAAAGCAAACTAGAAATAGATACCGAAGAATATATTGTTTGCATATTTTATGGAAAGTCATAGATTTGGAAGCGATATGATAACGTTTAAATATGGTAAAGTTTGTGTAGAAATTTGAAAGCGGTTAAGTCGACCGCTGTGGTAGGTTTAATGTTAAATATGAGATTGTAGTATGACAACAGGGAGGAATGAATAGGAAAGCACCCGAAAAGCAATCTTAGAGGAATTAACGAATTTTAGTAGTGTAAGTTAGCTAATTGCTGTTTTCCATGAGGTAGTGCTCTACTAGTTCATTGCTTTAATATTCTAAGAAAGTTCAGTAAAAACGACAGCACAAAATTCGTTTTCCAAATCTACTGAAAATTATACTTCCTGCAACTATTATCGTTTTGCCATCTCCTCAATTTCGATCGACTATTGTGTGGCAAATTCAGCGGGGCTTTCAATTTTCTATTTTATTTTTCCACAAAAATCCGATTACTCCCGGAAACCGTTTACCACTGACTGAATGTATCTAAAACTTATTCCACGCGTCGAAGAAACTCTACAGTGAGGTAAGTTAAAGTTACAGAGAAATTTCACTGTGTCTTGCATAGCACACATGTATATTCAAAACAAATGTTTATGTCGAAGTGGTTATCACTTCTAAGAAAACTCTACATCTGATCTGTTTAGCACCCTCGTAGTTTTTTAGTAATAAATTAATTTGAATGGAAAAGAGGAAGGCGGCTGGCAAATGTATTTGTGAAGTCATTGACGAAATCAAGGTTCAGATATTTACGACAAGAGCTAGAAAAATATTAGGAGATAATTGTTTGTAGAGATGTAGAGTTTTAGGCAGGATGTTGAAGTGATTAACACTTCTAAGAAAACTCTACATCTATTCTGTTTAGTTTTCTCAATCACTGAAGCCTTCGACAGGCCATAAACAAAAGACAGTCGTATGGCAACCATAGACAAAAGACAGGCAGCGATGGCTTCGGGGTTTGCAGTTACTAGGTAACACTGCTATGCGGATCTGGACCAGCTCAAACTGTATTCATACTTGCATATACACTTCTTCGTTAAATATACTTTTTCTATCTTACAATTTATCCACGCGTTCCTCTATCCATATAACCAATAACCACAACAGTTTATAAGTGTTTAAATACCTTCACGAACCACTGTATATAATATATGTCTGTTCTGACACATACAGCTCCGATTCGAAACATGCTACACGCAGAATGTCGAGCCAATACCTACAGTTTCCGACATGATGATGCACAATACCCTTTAGCAGACGGTTCATTCAGCAAGAACAATAATTCGGTGAACCTGGCGTTGCTCTTCGCGAATAGGACTATTTTATCGTAGCGCAAACTCACCTACATTCGCGCGTACACGACTGGCCTACTGGCGAAAACGGCTTCTATCTGTTCTTTCCCACAATGGCGTGGCGAAGGTAGGACGCGGGCGTCACAATCCGACGAAATTTATTACCTGGCCTTCCGCCTCCACGACCCACTATTCTCGTAGTGCTCTACGGCTCGTTTCCTGGCGCGCCTTACCGCGACACCAAGGAAAACTGAGAATCACATCCGATAGTTACGCTCTACCGACTGTTATCTGCTGTGACAACGGAGCTCGCCAATGAACTGAACCGATCCCGTCGATCGAGTCTCGATTACGCCGATATTTTCGTCCCGGACGGTTTGCATCGGCCGCATCTTCTCGGATGCACACGAACAACTTCGAAAAGATATAGATTCGCACGGACATGGACCATACACAGGTGTCCGGTAGCTGATGGTAAAACCGAGTAAGAAGGAGCGATTCCTCAGAAAAAAACAAGTCGAAAATGTAGAGTGCGAATTACAAGTCCCGTCTTGACGAGTTTCTGTTTCTGTTCGTGTTTGTATTTATTAACATGGGCATTGCTTGCTTTAGTATCATACTTTCTATCGATTTGTCAATTTCTTGTGTATTTTTTTCATTATTTGTATTTTTTAATACTCTGAAACTTCGACATTCCTGTTATTTTGAAAATACGCTATTGATTTAGTAAAATATCATGAACAGAAGTTTATCGAGTTGAAAGGTATACGTGTACCAAGCAGGTTTTCAAAGTTGGCTTTCTCAGAAAAGGCAGCTACGTATGCTACATCTTTGTTCTACATTTGCCATATATTTGTTCATAGCTGGCTCGCAATTAGTATATAGAGTATAAATTCGAACCTACAACGAAGTTACGACTGTGTAGCGCCATAGATGGTGATCGTGAGACGTGAACGATTTTCTTCGGAAGATTTGTAGACAGAAAAGAAAGATTCGGAGACCTGTTAGACAGTTGGAGAAATGCGCGCTGAATGAGAGGAACAGATAAACGAAAGGAACGTACGAGTCTCGATGCGAGTGAGTGGAAACACGAAGGAGAGGATAATGTACGACAGGAGAGGCAGACGCTGGGACGAAAGAAAAATGCTTGCAGCTTATGATGCCACATCTGAATGCCATGTTTCACCGCGATATGTTGGAATTGCTATTAGGTAACCGCGTCGATTTCTTCGATGCAAAATAAGAGTCTTATCGTCGCTGAGAGATTCCTGCGGTACGGAAAAGAGGCCACGAGGTGTTTCCCCATCTATATATGAGAAGTTGCATTTCAAAACGATTTCCCGATGTCGTTGTTGTATTTCTTCCGAGAATTTGCTATATTTCAAGCGATAAATAAGGAAGTAAGACTGTCATCTCGATGGCAAGTAACTTCAGATCTCCAATTAGGGCAGATTTCAATCTCAGTTTCGACGTTACGGTCGCGGGAATGACAGAATAAATAAGAGTGCGCGTGCGAAGGTGTCTGCAACTTGTCGTAAATCAAACAACAACGTATCTCGTCTGTTTAGGCGGTTATTTGGCGCGATTGAAGAAATTGCGGCTGATTCGGTGCTGAGCAAACTTTGGAACTGCTGGGAAAGTGTGTAGATCCAAGAGATCCATGAGAGGCTTCCCTTACTTATTTTTATTTTATGCTAAAATATCTCTACATCGATCTCTTGTTTTATGATTATAATAATACGTGCACACTGCTGCTAGTGTGTTCAACTGAAATGTACTTATCTCGGGTACAAAATGTACAGAGGTAAATATACAAAGTACCCAGTGCTGTTTGTAATCTAGAGGACGCAACAAATCTTTTCAAATATGTGAATTTACATAAAATTCTGCAGCCCACTTCTCAGCAGCAATGTACATTCTTCGATCCTGCGGTTCTATGAAAACGCTGTAACATCCGCGCACTCCATAATTCAAAATGACGTTTTCCTTTATTACTCTTGCGCGTTGTTATTACATTGGAAGTTCACAGTCCATTATCTACGGAACTACTTGATCAACCGGTGAAGGATAAGGATCGGAAGGAGCTGGGCCGCTATATTTCAACAATTAATCGAGTTCCCTGGGTATCGTGATAAATATTCCACGGCGTGTTAGATACGGTCCTGAGTAAGCTATCACGAGGTACTTAATTCCGGTAACACGGCTGCCAAAACGTGGCAAAGCGTACATCTGTAATAAATCAAATGTAACGGTCGTAAGCAGTTTCCTGGAAAAATCTCACCGCGCTCGCTTGCACCCGGCTATATCGAGTTAACCTTTTTGCCATGAAGATATATTTTCCAATTTCCGAATGACGTCGCCCACGGGGGCTAAGATCTCGACACGACCGGATAATAGAAACCGCGTTTCTATATCCGTAGCTTGCTAAGAGCCTTCCATTTAAGTCGCGAGCCGTAGGACTCGACCGATCTATCTTGGTTTTACCAGGGTTACTCGGTCGCGGCTCTGACACCACTGCAGGAAAAACTCGTATCAGATATAGCCTCGTAAAACATTTTCAGAAGAAACTGCCTGTCCTGTCTAGACATCTCGAGCTGTGTCCTCGTAGAAATGGCCGCCGAGTTGTCAATGTATTTCATTGCTTATCAGGCCAGTGATAAGTTCAATATTTTACTTTCAATCGTAGATCGCTTGGAACTTACTTACAACCGGATTTTGCAAATTACGAAGCAAATTACTTAGCTCGAGTCTTATTGAATCTAGTAACTCTAGCTTGTCATGTTGCTTTTTCACGAACAATACCATATAATTAACTCTGACAAATTGTATCGAATTTCGTGAAACTCGAGTACGAAGTCGAATGAAAATTTTGGTTGCCACTCATCGGAAAGTTTAATTACCAAAGCTGCGCAACAGTTACAATGGTACATGCATGTCCTTGACACGATATTATTTTAATTAATCACGAGCGCTTTAGTTGGCGCAAATTTTTGTGCAATACCCTCGTCGTCGGTATAATTATCGGTGCCAACGAAAATCAAGTTTTTAACTGGTCGACCAAAAATTCGTGAAATTTCAAATGTCCGCCATTTCGATACTCGTTCGACGTTGCAATTAGAACAGTTCATCGTGCACAATTATCGCGAACTTTTAATTGATGCCAGTTACAGTGGCCTATTTCTAGCCGTCATTCTGTGAAATTTCGATTTCTCACGTCCAGACGACGATCACAAAGCAATTATTTCCAATCGAAATAAAAGGAATACGATTCTAATTGACGTCACTGACTTGACATTACTACGGCTAATGGCGACGTATAATACGCGATCAAAGTTGAGAGAAACTATATGCAAAAATTATAAGACAACGATGAACAGAATAATTCTAGAAAAATAATTATAGAATAACGATAACGAATTAACAGTTCGTAGTATCATAAACCAAATCATATCAAAAAACTGGAGTAAATTAGACAGGCATTTCTGACTAAAATCTGAATTTGATTTGTAGGATCACTCACGGCAGTCATAAATTCAAAAAACGATAAATACGATAAGAAATCTAGTGACAAGAATACCGAGAGTAATTGAAACAGTTACAGAGAGCCTTTGTAAATGTAAATAGAGAATGAAAGAAAAATATATCTCAATTATCACAGAATTATAACATTTAATTATAACAATAACATAATTAACAACATCTCAAACGCGGTAATAATATCTAAAGGTTTTAATAAGTTCTTCACGATTATTCAGGTCAACTTAATTTTCTACAGGTGTCCTCTACCTATCATCGGATGCGTATACAGCGTATTTAGAAAATTCTATAAACTATCGCAGAAATTATCTAATTTCCTCGTACTTTGAAGTTCAACCACCGCTTCGTATAAAAGCATAGAAACGTTTTCACAGGCGACGTTATACGGCGAATATGTAATTAGTTTTGCGGAGCAACAGTTTCAGCAAAATAACCGCGTTCGATTTTTAGTGCCAGCGATGGCGAACAATTTATTCCGGTAAGCGGCGCGAGTATACGCGGTCCCTTCAATTTAAATCGCGCGAATTTATACTTGCCGATTTCCACTGCTCTGCAATTGAAATTACTAACTCGCTATAATGCTTTGCCGCGGGCAGTTAATTTCAACGTTGTCGGACAATTCACTAAACTGACAAAAACTGGCCGAGCCAAATAACAAAAGGAAGATTGGTCGTGTGCCCGCAATAGTTTAACAGTTCCGCATAAAATCTCCTGTACCGATTGTGTGTTCTACCTTTCGTTCCGACAGTGTTTCGGCTCTCCAGAATGAAATCCATGCATCGTATTATGACCGCATTAGGTCGAAATCTGTAAGCGATCTGATGGAAATTAGAATAGATCTCTCGCAACACCTCGATATAATATCTGCGACTCTATATCGTTGCTGTTGTCCAACGAGAACAAGGTAAATACTCGATATAGCGCAGCAAAAGCCGATTTTCAATCGAGCAAAATGGACGATTAAGTTGAATTAATTGAAAGCTCGTGGCTCTGAATTACTCTCGCAGAGATCAAAGGATCGAGCATCGGTTAAACATTCGGAAGAGTTTAACTTCAATTTTCCTGATAAAGGGAGAGCCAATTGTTTTCGATATCGGGCGTTTTATTTTACCGTTTAAATTTGTGTTTACGATTAAAGAGGCGGCCGAACACTAACCTTTATTTAAAATTATCACGCGAAATAACGAGAAGCGAATTCGCAGAATTCATACTGAAACAAGTATCTATCCGGGCTGTGTAACTAGTAATTACGAGGAGGTTCGTGCACGGTGACTTCAATTCGAGTGCAGATTACACGACACGCTAGCGTGAAGAAATATAACGCAATCAAAGCATATAGCGATACGCAGGCAGAAGTAGGTAAAGTATCTGCTGATTAATTAGAAGTACCGGCATAAATGACAGGAACCATGGGCTAGACGGGAGAATGAAAAGGAGATCCCTATGTCGGTGACACGATTTCAAAATTGATGAAAGCCGAGGAGAACACGATCGACAAGATGATAGAAGGCCACGAGTAAATTTGTCGAAACGAGATATAGAAAAGCAGATCGATATTTGGTAAAGGAACGCACGCCGTGAGCTTGTCAGACAACCTTTTCGAAAACACCGCCAATGCATACGATTCATCACCGTCGAATCATAATATGTCGATCCTTTGATTTTTTCTGTACAATTAAATTTTTACCGTTTCATTGAATTTTTAATAAAATTTCGATGAATTCTTTTACAACGATAATATTTTTTTTCCAACATTCGTTCTCACGAATATTTTTTCCCTTCTTTATATCTCTCTACTATATTACTTTCTTATCGTTTCTCCAGTTTAGCTCGTTTTTAAACCTTTTAACTTTTACTTTGTGCGATAGTAGGATTCCCTTCGGTCCCATTTCGTTGTGTACTTTTCATAAGTCCCAAATATACCACGTGCACAAGGTCCAATATATTTCGAGTCTCAAGTTGTTATCGTACACTCCAGGCCACTGTACACACATTACTGAGAAGAACAATGGGTAATAGGGCCGATCTATTTTAGCTACATAACTTTTCGCTATGTACCACCACCACTAAAATCCCTACTCTGCAAAATGTTCGCGATATAACAACAGTTTACGCTACCATCATCGCAACATTGACCCTTTAAAATGCTAATTTACTTAGTGCACACACAATTAACAAGATATACACGGAATAAGCAGTGCCATATTCGAAAAATTCTACACAGATGCTGATGTATGGTTTATGGCTTGGAAATTTATTGGTCTTTATGGTCAAGCTTTTTCGAAGCTAGACTTATCGTATTTCAAGGATATCAATGATCGAACATGTTACAGAATAGTTTCCACGCTCTGAAGATCAAATATGCTATTATAAATCTCATTAAAGTTGTTCCTAGTAACACGTATTGTTTCATTAAAGGTATATATTCTAGCATAAATTATCGGCAGTAGACAAAAAACATAAGGTTAATTTTCGAATAATAATTTTACATCAGGTACTAACTAAAGAAAAGTACTTTTAAACAAAGTTGTTTTCTTATCATCTAAAGATTCCGTATATTTTTACACATTTAAATTCTTCATAAATGCAAAAATATCTAAATAAATATCTATATATCTATATAAATATCTAAATATCACTTTATGCATTCTAATTTAAGCTTGATTCATGCTGGCTCACGAAAGTATTCGAATACCTGTAGACACCTTTATGAATGTATAATGTGCGTTATACGAAACATTTTGAGATAAATTTCATTAGTACTATAATGAAAGCCGACTAACACATACAATGTGGACACAAATCGGTTTCTGTGGTAAGGGATCAAATATTTTCGTGAGCTGGTGTACTTAAACGCGAAACCTCATTTTTTTTTCTTTTTTTTTTTAATAAAAGCATCACATTCAATATTTATGCAACATTTTACAATCTCGTATTCCATTATCGCCAACATTATCGATCCACCGATAACTCTGCTTGCAAGTTCGACGCGGCGCATGTAAAATGCTCCAATTATAAATTCGCAGCCGCTTACACAGTGCCAATTTACCGTGCGATTTTGTACACGCTTTCTGCATCAATAAGTCCTTTTACACGAGCCTGTTCTCAAGCGGCTGTTTATCGCGCGCCGAAATATATATCGCCCTTCGCAATTAACAGGCTTGGTGGTTTTCGCTGGAAATTCAGTTTAAGGTACCTAAGCATCAAACTTAACGTATTATAGTTGTGAAACTTTGCCGTTCCGCTTATTTATTAAACGTTATCGCAGTCGAAAGCCGAATATGTAAATCGACGATAACCTCATCGCCAGAAATCAGTATCCCTTTTCCGCCTCCCTTCGTCAGTTTCTCGTTTCAAGTAGATTCGACTGGTAATGTACAGACCTGCCAGCGTTAGCGCGAACGTTATTTCTACTGGCCAGCCAACGAACCTGGCAAGCATCCGCATGCGTTTTCAACCAGACGTGCTGTCTGTAAGCATTGCTTTCATTGGCGTAAAAATTTATTATAGAATTCGCTGGCGTTCCCTCTATTTCGCTCGGAATACTCCGGAGGATTACCGAGGAGCAATAAAAATGTCAGTTGTAGTTACAACGGTTGGGCGGGGTCGAATCGACGCAACGTTCGAAACGGCTACTCCGCACAGCCAATTTGAAATAAAACGTCAGAGGACCAAATAGAATATCGTTACCGCGGAACAGCTGACTGACCGCGTGGGTAGTCGCGGTAAATTGGTCGATTTTATTTTCTCAGGACTTTTTAATTTTGCAAGAATGTTTATCGATCGTCGAATTACGATTAATCCAGCGGCAACCAAGCAGTCGTAGCACATCGAGTCAAGTGAAAGCTAATAAAGATGACTAAGAAACAAATAACGTAACTTACAAATTGCAAATAATACGATCCATTCAAACTTCATCCGGTAAAATCTAGCTGAGTTATTAAATGATAACGAGACAGTAGCGAATAAATTCTTGGTCTTATCTCTTTCATATTCACAATGCGAAAGTGGAATTCGATAATATAAATTAGCCGAGGAAACTACCAATACATAAAGAATAACTGATACTGAGAAGCTTTCTAATTTTCGTCTCGAGCTCTCCTGTTCGCAACGACCTTAATGGTACTCGGATGAACTGCATAAATTGTGTTGCAGCGAGGTTATTAGGAAATACGGGATTAATTCTGGGATATTCTTTTAATTAAATCGGAAAATCGTGACGCGACAGTAGAAATAAAAATTCGAAAGAGTAATGAGGCGTTCGCGATCGAGCGACATAAATGCAGCAAGACTGTCACGGGATCGTGGAAAGATCGTAGGTATCGTAGGTCAACGCCACTGCGTAACCTCTTGTCCTCTCGTAATGTTCTTTCGCGTCGATTCTGGCACTAGTACATCCCGGCACGGTTCACGAACACCAATATCAGATCTTGAACGCAAACGAGCAAAACCGACCGAGTAGAATGGGATACAGGGAAAATCCGTGCTAGGGCAACTTCGCGTAACTCAGTTCATCCAGCCTGGAGTCCCATCAGACGCGTTGAAAAAAGACTTCCGCGAGGAAGTGTTTTATGTTCTTTCGAGTTCCTGCACAATATTCGTTGGATTTGTCTCTGTTCGATTGAAATATTCCCTGCGCGGACATTTATCATCCCCGTTACATTTACCAACAAATACCGTGCATTCGTTATCTCTGCATAACGAAGTACAAAATATCCGGGATAGATTACGACAAGTTTTAACTTTTCCGTTACGAAACGATTGAAACGAACGACTTCGTCCAAAACCGCACATCTAAACTTCCGCGTCTATAATCTTCCTCATTTATAAAACAACTTGTGTAGTGAAAACTGTATATCTAAATACTTTCATAAATATCCATAAGTGTCTTTTCAATGTAACATAATGAAAGCGTCATTTTCAGACATTTTTATTCGACAGTAAATAATAAACAAGATTAGACTGTCTGTTTTAAACATATGTGTTAAACAACAGCAGTAATATCGAAGACCATTCATAACACTTTGTATTCATAACAGGTTGCACCTCATTTTCATGCAAGATATCCTTTATGGCAATTTGATCATGTATTGAAGCACTTGAATCTTCTCTCTTTCTCTCTCTCTTTTTAATATATCTCTATTAACAAACGATGATTGTCAAGCCCTTACGGAATATTTTTAATTAATTATAGAAATAAACATGGTATAAAGTGTCTCCTATACAGAACAAAGTTAACATTATTCTGTAATACGACCAACATGTGCTCATAATCTTTTCTTCAGAGATACTCTTGTCCCATTACCAGATTAAAAACAGATAAGTATAATCTATTAGTTCCTCGTGTAATTCCTGAGCAAGCTCCGTCGCATTGAAGGGATTAGCAACTGTCAAAGTAGATGCAAAATTTGCTTTGCAAGTGAAACTGTGAAATTTTCTCTGCAGTGAAACTCGGCATTCGATCAATAGCCATCTACGCTATATTGTATACATGGATGATCGTTCATTAACCGGCAATAGCCTTAAATTGACAAGATCGATTTAGGTCGCGAATTTGGCAAGAGTCTACCAGTTTCGATGAACGTTCTCGTAAGCCTGGCGCTTCATCAAGCGAATAAAGTGGAACCATGTAAGCCTCAGCTGTATCACTCAACCGCTGCACGTTATAGCCATCTTCTCACGAAACCTGTTTCCCCGCGGCAGCAGAAAAGCGCCTCGATGACGAGCTTACGCGTATGCACCGATCGCGTGTCGAGGAACACACTATCGTGGACATTCTGAGACTTTGCTGGCGACTATCAAGTCGTAGACCGAAATATAACGAAAGTGGAAAGAGAGTTTTACAAGAGCATAGAGTATAGAACAATCGTGATTGTATTCGTTATACTCAGCTGAAAACCGCATGGTCCCAAATTCGAAGTCGTTGAAACGCCTAACTATGTTAATTTGGGTAATCCTACGATGACGCAAATTTTTCCATAGTCCAAAGATCATTCGAGGAAACGAATGACCAGAAATTTAAATTATTATTTATTATATTTAAGNTATATATATATATATATATATATATATATATATATATAAGAAATTAAAAGTCTTATATTTAAGAAATTTAAAGTCGTTGTAGCAAGAGGTTTCAACGATTAACACTAACTTTTAACACAACGATTAACTACTTATTGACCGCTCGCGATAGGCAGGACAGACTACAAATTTTTCTTAGAAAAAAAAGCAAACTAGAAATAGATACCGAAGAATATATTGTACGCATATTTTATGAGAAGTCTTAAATTAGGAAGCGATATGATAACGTGTAAATATGGTAAAATTTGTCTGGAAATTTGAAAGCGGTCAATTTGGCCACTGTGGTAGGTTTACTGTTAACGAACAGTAGCTTTGCTGTTTTGGCACGTTCCTACAGAGTCTTTGTTATTTTACCGTTTCTATGGAAGAAATCCGTTAGCATATAGATTAGCAGTAGACGTTCTGCTTCTTCTCAGATGTCTCTACAGCAATTCCGTGTTTCTTACTCTGCTTACATTCACCCGTATCTTTCCTCATACTTTTATACAGGTGTATACCGAACTCTAAAAATGCTACTATACAAGAACTCTTAGTGAAGAAAAAGAGTATCACAGGGAAGTAAATCTAGCTGATGAAGCTCTCGGGCGCAACGAGTCTGGCAAGATTAATCTAGCCGGACCGGCACTTCGTCGGATTTCTCGGTAGGCACGTAATCAGCAACCCTGGAAGGAAGGAAGGAAGCAACTACGAGCTAGTCGTCGACCGAGTCGTCAACGAGACAAAGCTCGCCGTTTTCGCCGACCGTTTATCCTTCGGGGCAATTCGAGTGGGTTCTTTCTGAGCTGCGTGAACCTCTTGCACTCGCCTTTGTTCCGTAGTCGGAAACACGGCCACGGATGCACGCGATACTCGAGAAAACATTGTTCCGCACTGTTTAAGTAGAATGACAGAGCGAATTAAGCTCGGTGAATTAAACGTAAACGGTTGGGGAAGATGGCGTTTGCGCCCTTGTGTCGCTCTAATTAATTATCGAGAGAATCAACGGTATCGATCGTTCTGAAAAACAATCGAATCGGTGGCGCTGACGCGTTAAACGCCTATGTAAAATCAAGGATTAAAAAGAGCGCAATTAAAAAGAGGAAGAAAGACTTTGATGAGTAGAGAACAGGAGACTCGGGCAACGGGAAGCAATGTCGTAAAATATTCATGAACGATTTTCCGAATTGGACGACAGAAATTACGACGACCCAGCGTGGAGGGCGTACACAATTCGCGCGGAAACCACGTCGTTTTATTTATACCCGCTTTTCAGCAGTTAATTCGCGGCCCCACGTGCTTGTCTGTCTAGTCCGGCCTACCTTTTATTCTCATTCATCCCGCCCCTCTAGCCTTCTACTCATTGAACCTACCTCGTACTTTATTTCGGCGAGATAGCGCGGCTGCTATGCGCGTTCACGCTGTCCGCGTCCGGCTACGCGTACACACACGCACACGTTAGCGAGATAAACGAGGCCTCGCGACTAATTTACGTCGCAATCGTTATCAGACCCAGGTACCTCTCGTCCCTTCATCTCTCGTTGAAGTTTCTGACATGGTCGGTTAAGCCTCGGGGCTATGTGCCGCTTACGACAGTTTTTGCGCAAGTGTTTACGAATGTTAATTAGCGAAACTGACGACATTAGCGTGAAGTAACGACGTTAACCTGTCTCGTAAATATGCCACGGGGACAACGTTCTTTGATAGGAGGAAAGAGCAAGCAGTAAAATTTGTATAACAAAGTCACGGAAGTAATTTCTCGGAAATTTACGAGAATGAATTTTAAGGGAAACGATGAGAAACGATTAATGCGGTTTCTCGCTGAAGTTTTTATCCGAGGGCACATCACCCGGAAACGTTTCAAATATTCCACCCGGCAGCGATCGCAGCCGGAACATAAATTACGGATTCGAGTTATACTGTTTACGTAATCGCGCGGATATGTACGCGTAAGCAGGTACAATGCTGGCCAGGTGAATTGCTCTATCTCTGCTACTGTGTAGAGAGGATAAACGAGAGACGAAATACTGTGGTTCCATGGTAAAACGGTCTGAATGAAAATACATTCGATATTATGAAAATTATTATCGGAGAGAAATTACGATTTCACATCCGTCATTGAATTTTTCGAACGATTGGCAATTTCGTGCGAATCGTATCGTTCGCTCAACAACGTTTCTCAAAATTTAAAAAATGTATCGTTGCTCGTTAAGGACGAAATAATTATTCGACATGGCGTATCGGTAATAGTTAAAAGATTTAAAATTTCAGCTTATTGCTGGAAAGGATGGAGTTGAAAGAGAATTTTACGAGAGTAAATCTTTTGAAACTACGCTTCACAGCGATTGCGTGTCTCGACATAAATTATCATCAGCGACTCCGTTGTTCTCTGTAAACGTGTGTTTGCGTATGCGGTCGTTTTTGGTTGTGTTTGAAGCAGAGCTCACACATACGCAAAAAGGAACAAGGTCGGTGGTATCTGCAGTATCTTGAAATAAAGCCACGAGTGACGTCGATAAATGTATGGTCAGACAAAGAGAAGTAGAAATGAACATAATATGAGAATCAGTGCACGCAGTTGGAAAATACCTTTCGTCCTTCATCGCGTAGGCGACTCTCACCTCGTTTAATATTAAGCATAATCATAATTTATGTGTAAATGGCGGTATGATTAATCGCTTGGAACTTAACATTTTGTTGACCTATACGGCTGACCTATATTTTTGTGAATTTCGCTTGACATAGATCTATGTTCGCTTTTTACGTAACGTGTAATGTAATTTATTTACGCGATAACATAGATAATATAAAATTTTAGCAGCAGGTTCTTCGACTATAATTAAGTTTTGTCAACTTTATCAACATTAATCATTTCCGGTGAATATAAAGAATTCGAAAAATATATGTAGAAAAGAGCGAATTCAAAAATGTATAGAAAAACGTGTCAAATATTTTCGCTGGCATGTATTCTCACCACTCTTTATACAAATCGATTCGCGTGTGCTGTTATGCGTATTGGAAAGACATTTGACCGAAGCTTAAGGGATTCATAGCATTGTGGAGTCGTTTTCTATGACTTCAGAATGGAAGAGGCAGCCTTGAAGAGGATTGAATGCCATGAATATTCGTCGCGGGTTGCACCGGCCTCATAGATGAATTTATTCGTGGCTAGAAGATTTAAGAAAAGTACAATACCTGTTTTAACTATTCACGAAATAAACATAGGAAGCTCGTAGCGAAGTTTAAGACAAATTTAGCTCGTTTTTTTCGATGCCTTCCTTTCATGAATTAAATAAATCACGAATCCTTTCCAAAAAAAATTTTTTTTAACAATAACTTCTTTCAAATCTTGCAGGTACTTTTTCAATCCTTCGCCATCGAAAAAATGTTACAGGAACAGGAACAGGAACAAGTAGTTGTGTTACTGATTTACATGGAATTAAACATTTCAGATAAAGTCTAATATTATCTTATCGAAAAACAAAACATTGTAAATTAATAAATTCCTGTTTCGCTTTCGGACCGGAAACAATATTTGTCTGAATTTAATAATGTTAATATTTGCCTGAATTTCATAATGAGCAATTATTTTTCGATCCGATTAAACCCAGGGTATAAATATACCTTCTATGAAAAACACCACAAAATTCTTAAACAACCAAATATAATTGTTTACTACCACGAACAAATTAAAAATGTTTCGTCATAAACCAATTTATCTCGTACTCGCTCGATTTGCTGTTTTTTCCACTGTACATTCTTTGATGATCTTTTACGACTCCTAGTACCTAGCTACATTGTGGAAATGTGAACGTACTCTTGAACATCGTGTACATACCACGCTATATGAGCTCTTTTTACTGTATTATACGAGCACTCACGCAATTTTTGCATCGTATAGTATGAATGTACGTTAAACGAGTCGCGTGTTGTGCCAAAGTTTGCAGTAGTTATAAGTGTATAACAATTTATCGCGTAGACTAGCTTAATTAATCTTACGCTATAAACGTCAATGGAGAAAAAAAAATACAAACGCATACATACTTATTGGACAATTGATTCAATATTATTCCAACCAAATTCATATTATTTCTAATGATTGGTTATTTGTATAATTTCGTACAATTTCTACTTTTAATTGATCTCTTATACGGCTAACGTCATATGCTCGTAGCATAGAAAGGATAATAAAAAGGAAAATGAAGAACCTTGCGAAATCCAAAAATGGAAACGAAGTCGTGTAATTTGACAGCGGATCAGGGAACAGAACACTCCGTTATAGGCTAATTTTTTTCTTGTACATCCAATAAAGAAGTTGTAAAGAAAGGCGAATGGCCTTCCACTGTATCATAAATCCGCACGTCGATGAACACAGACATTTAATCTGAAAGATTCGACGCTTTAGGCAGGGAACAGCGTTGAATTTGAAAAAGGGACGGCCACGTGGAATGTGCAAAAGAAACATCTTTGCGGAGAAGTGATTCCTCTACGATACGCCTTTATAAAAGATGACAATGCAACAAAGAACAGGTACATCAATTATTCGCCGAATGACAGACGAAGTGATCGCTGGTTATTTCCCAGTAGGGGATTCCTGACACACTACGCGCTCATAAATCTCAATCTTCCCCTGGGGCTGACCATAGTCCATGCGAGGCGTATTAACGTGTGAAGCTTTCAGCGTTCCAGCCTACGAGCTTTAATGCAAATATTCGTAACAGACCGAGGCGAACCGTTATGGGAACTGCGTTTATTCGCGCAACGAATATTAATATTCGATATATCATTTAGTAATTGGTAATTAACGTTTCGATCAAATTTTAGAAACTAATATTTCAGCTGAGAGTTGCGATGATCAGGTTTCGTTTGTTTCAATATTGTTGCGCTCCCTTCGTTGATATTTCGATGATTTTAATAAAACGAACGGCTTAGCTGCGCGAAATATCGACTGATAAATCGGACAGAGCCTCTCCTCGCTTCCTTCTATAAATTCAAGATCACCTGAACTTCCATTTCCGGACTTCGCGCGAGTGAGAACGTCGGATTTTACGAGCGCTGGCATCCGACTGCTATACCATCGATGTACAAACCCATATCATAGCGTTGTATTTGTCAGCGCCATGGTTTAGCGTCGGTGGCAGCTGCATTGTACACGAAACAGATACATATTTACAAGCATTATGTACTCGATGTAGAACGACAGCCTCGTTTCTTTGCCTGTACAATTTCTCATGCTCTGTGCTCTGTCCGACATGTTATACGTTCTCCGATAGTTTCGAATCTCTCGAAAATAGGTCCGCGAAAAGAACTGCTGGAATTGGTGAATGGATTTACCACCGTAATATCTAGGAAATTTTGCGACTGGAATGTTCGTTAGTTTCAAACGAACATACATCGCGCTCCGAATTTCGCGACGTAATTCAAATCAAGAAGATTCTATGGCAGGAATAATAAAATCGCGCTAGATGCTTTGTTCTTGAGAAAATCGTGTTCGAAGACTTATCAGGAATTTGTCTAATTCTAATTAGGAAAATTATTCGTCGAAAATGTAGAACAAAGTGTTCCCGTTTTAATATCTCGTTTTAGTGGGAATTTTCAAAATCCGGTTTTTTCAGAAATGGCTTGAACGAAAAAGCTTTATTCTACATTTTCCACTTGTCTCTGCATGCGGAATAATCTCCTGTCGCTTGTCTACTCCTGCCTAACAGAGACTAGGCAAATTCACGTATACTTGATAAGTTTGCTTAAGTATATTAGAAAATAATGTAGATTAGAATGCGATCGTCGAATTCTATTAAAAGTCGCAAGAAAATGATACGTAGAAAATAAGTTTCAATATCGCGGCTAAGTTTCTAGGAAAATAGATCGAGGAACGTGGAACTAGCTACATTGAAAAGAAAAAGAATTGCTCTTGAGATATTTCTTTCTGAAGTGTTGTCGTCAATTTGGTCCTTTATTAAAAAGTTTTTGAGTACTTGAGAAGTCAGCTGGAAAACGATGGGAAGCTAACAGCTGCATCGTTGTAACCAGAATCTTCGCCATATGTCACTAGCAATCTGAAAATTTTTAGCGAAAATATTTTCGCCCTGTCACGACCGATACGATCGCGTGATTGATTGTGCGACTTTGTTGTTTTGCGACAGTAAGTCCATAAATTGAGAACAATGTAATGGCGTTTCATCGATCAATTTTTATAGTGAAGTATTTGCAAAGTCGATGTTCATCAAACACGACTGAAAATGCTTGGAAGCATTAGAAACAATCTGCACGATAGTTAATCTATATTCTATGAGGATAACGTATCTACGCTTCGTTAATTCTGCCAGCAGCAAAAAGGGAAAAAAGATGAGAACTTTCATGAATCTAATTAAAGTACTAACTAGTAGATTTTGTCCTTATGAATATTCAAATCAATCGAGCAGACGCTCAACTCCATTCAATCCCATTCAATCTTCAAATTAGAATAACTTTTCTAATTTATCCGACGTAATTTATCTAAAAGCGTTGCTGTAATCCCATCGCCGAATGTTTGTCTTTCAATTAGGTTTAATCATATACTATTCATATTTTCGTTTCATGACAAACAACGAGATACACACAGGAAAATCGAACAGTAATTAACAGCTTGTGATTTAAACGTTGAAACACAACAGAGTCTCGACTGTTATCAAAATGCTGATTAATGGGACGATTGATTATCGGAATATGGATTAATACAAAATTACCTAATATGTATAATCTCCGAGGAAGAAGAAATCATAACACGAAAAGATACTGAGAAAATTCATGCAATTCCTTATCACGACCATGAATTTAATAGAATTCAACAGAAATGACTGATAAAATGTTGCGCTATCGCAATTTAGATCATTAATAGATTATCTCGATCCTTTCACCGGTTTCTGATCAGATACAGACAAAGAGGTAAGGATTTATTTGAAAGATTCTAATAAAGCACGACTGATGGTACAAACGTTATTTCGATATTCGAGATCGTTATCCCCATGTGCAGCTGCAAGATTTACAGACGCTTCTATCTGTTCTGTGCCATTTTTTCCACTTACTCCTTAATGATCGCCTGGCGCGTGCTAAAGCTGAAAGCAACATAAAACACGAATTTCCCGTTTCCTCCCTTCCTGGTTCTCGCTTTTTTCCTCCTCTTGAAAATGTGGAAGGGAAAGGGAGCCAGACGGATAGAGAAGAGCGCACGGAAGAGTCGAAATTATGATCAACGGACATGACGCATCTATTTATGATTCATATAAATCGCATTGTACATAGCCACCGGCATAGGTTATACGCGTTCCGGTCCATTATCTCGCGTGTAACACGAACACGGGGTCCCATAGTGCATTATAACCGTTGCGGCTGTGAGAATAAACCGTGCTGTGAATATTTATCTACGGCTATCGCAAAATAAACGCGCTCCTCGAAACGCAGCTCCCGCTCGGCCGAAAAGCTCGTGGGGGATACGTAACACGCGCCGTATCGTAATTTCTGCTCTTTTCGAAGCTTCCGCGTGACATTTACACACGCCGATGCCAAGCAATTTTCGGCGGCCATTATCGGTTTGACGTAGAGGACGGTCATATTTTTCTAACCCGGTGAAAAACGTTTGCTGCCCCCCTCCTTCGAAATATCACTCTCCGCACTTTTTATTTTTATAAATTCTCTCTCCTCGTCGTTCTGCCGCGTCGGTGATATTTCCAAAGAACGATGAAAAAATATCGTTATAGTATAATACCCACGATACTAATAATACCTAAGATATATACTATGATACCTAACGATAGTAGCAGAGCGTCATTAATGTTCAGCTCGATATCAAATCGATGAAATTTCATCACGTCGTGCGGCAGCGACGCGTGCTAGAAACGCGCACACCTCTTCTAGCAAAGGAAGGATTATATCGATAGCCTGAATTTCAAAATTCGTTACTACGCAGAAACATTAGGTATCCACGACAGAACAAGGCAATGCAGAAACTAACAGAATCTATCGGATTCCGTTTGCATGGGAATACGACAGCAGTTTACAGCGTTTGATGCCCGCGAAATTATAATTCACTTCTCGGGATAGTGCGGTGAGTTTCGTGGATTATAACCGGAAACCCCTAATCGTTGTCATGCCGTGAAAGCGAAATCCGTTACAGAAAACGAGGGGGCAGTGTAGAATGTGGGCGAGAAAGGCTGGTCGAATCTAATATCCCAGACTCATAAAGCTTTTTTTTTTTTAGAAACAAGAAAAAGGAAAGTTATGAGAAAGGGGATGAAAAGCTTTGCAACCAAGAATGATATATGATCACCAGGAGTTAAGCTTTCAACAGGCAGGGTCTCATTGTAACGCAAATATACCATTTTCGGCTGCTCGCGATCCTAAAATAAATCGGTCCAGCGAAAAAGTACAATTACGCAATTCCCATTGATATTATCTAGAACTGAGAAGATCTCCACTCGCGCTCCGAGTAGCAACTATAATTTTATATTAATTATTTTACCACGTGGTACTGTAATTTTTGAAATAAATAAATAAACTCGGATACGCAGTTCTTTGGTTCGCTGAATCGAGGAGAATCGGTGCATCGAAGCGTATTCGAAAAGCATGGCGCGGAGAAAAATGATCCGAGACTCTAATCGAAGATAAATCACATTGGAGACAATGTCGAGCAATGTTTTAATCATTAACATGTGCGCGACAACTACTGAACTCGAAGCTTCCCAGTTTCTGGAGTAAACTTCTCCGGTAAACACGAGACGAGGAATGGCGAAGGTATTGTCCGTGCAGACGGTGTTGGAATTTGGCAAACAAGCACCGTGGAACGTACGAAATTTGAGGTTGACAGATGGCTCATCGGTGAGGTCGCGTTAATAGCGAAAGCATGCACTAGGTACTTGAATAGATTCAGTCGCTTTGTCCGAACCGATAAACAAGGTCTCACCTTAGAAACGGACAGAACTGCCCAAATTTCCGCTGGACATGACCGATCACCATTGTATTCACAGTCAGAATCGATGACAAAGATCAATGTTATTGGCGACAGTGATTTATAATACGAAGTTTGCATTTGCTAATCCATAAATGCATCGCAAGAAACAGCTAACGATATCTGTTCGCGACAGACCTTTCCAAAGTTCGAAATATTTGCTACTTGTGGAGCTTTCAATATTTATCTTGGATATAACATTAACTTTATTGTCAGAGCAAATGTAAAAAAAGTGAGCGATATGATACACGCTTCCTTGAACAGCAGATAGAAAAACACAGCCTGAAAAATTCAGAAATTTCTGGATTCGACTGGAATTTCACCTCGCTTGAACGGAAATTGTTCTCGATGAATGGAGCTTCCAATTAGACGTTCGTTATTCTAGGAATCTTTATAAAGGGATTTACCGGCAGGCAGACAGATCTCAATTTAGAAACGTTTAGACTTTCAAAACTTGAAGAATTATCAGAATTAGTAGGAGTTTGTAGAATTCTTAAAGCTTCAGAAACTTTGCAAACTTCTATAGCCTTTGTACCAAATCATTATCCTTATTGCTATTAAATGTAGATACAGCGATATGCGACAGTCTTGAACCCGGTGTATTGCAAAGGCGACATTTTAAGGAATTTTAACTAATCTTATGTAAATGTATTGGTCACTCGGCAAAAATTATTGGAACTAGATTGGGATGTGTTGTAAAATTTTTAATGACGCTGATGATGTAAAACCAAATAATAATTCAGTTTTTTGCAGGCAAAAATCACAAGTTTTATGAACATGGAATTACGACATTGCCTGAAAGATGGCAAAAGGTCATCGACAAAAGCGGACGATACCTAATTGAATAAAGCTATATTTTTAAGCAAAAATTTTGAATTCTCCTTCATATTTAAAATACGCAATCACTTAGTTGCCAATCCGATAGCGTTTCCCTTTATTTACCTTTATATCGAACATTAATTAAACTTCTTTTAGATATCACTTTTGGAATATAAAACGAAGAACCTATCTATCTGAAAACATGTGTTTCAAATTGTAAAAAAAACCTAACCCCAATGCATACCTAGTGTTTGGAAATAAATCTTAAATTATTTGCTAAATAGTCGACTTCATTTCGACAAGATGCGAGAAATCGTGATTAATAATATCTGACGGATAGGGCATTCTTCGGCGAATCTAAAAACTGAATCGAAATCGGTCACAATGTTGAAAAGTCGTTCTGCTCGATGAAGCAATTCGCTGAGAAAATGGAACCGTAGGGTTGCTGCCAAGAACGAAATGCACCGGATATCGCGAGGACGAATAAAGCTGTATACAGGTTTTGAAAGGTACATACAAGTATATACGAATGGAACTGTGGATGGCTAGCGGAATGATGATGTGCTTCGCAAAAAAAAGCTCGACGTATTTGTCGCCGTCGACGATGGTGTAGGATACGAATAGGGTTGAATGTTAGTTGGCGCTAGAACTCTCCTGTACTCGTACAATCCACTCGGAAAATACAACTGTCCCTATATAGCGACTTACGCTGTTTGTTTCAGAAGACATCTACGTATACAACTTTCATTCGCGACAAAACTCTGCAATTTTCCTTCGTGTAACAATAGTACGTAATATGTAGGTCATTTTTCACTTTACATTCTCCGTGTAATTAAAAAAGTAGGATAATAATAAAATATGTTGAGAAGCCAATTTTCCTTCGCGTTATTGTAAAAGATATTTTATCCAAATGTCCTGATACATTTTCTTACGTTAATCATTCCTACTGCGATCGTGTTATTTTGAAGTAAGTAATGGTGCAGAAAAAAGGTTCTACGGCGAAAAATCAGACACGCCCAGCTGAAGAAGCTTTTGAACCTACTTGTACCCGTTTCCACGTTTCTTCCATTTGTACATAAGCGCACGGCGCAAGCTGTAGGTGGGAAAAGGATGTCCGTGAAGCATGACAATGACGTTCCGCTCGGAATTTTTCGACAGAGATGAAACAACGCGAGGCGAAAAAGAGTTGATTTAAGAAAGGCGAAAGAGAAAAAAGAAGTGGCGGAGATGAAAAGACTGGACGACGGTCGCATCGCATCTGGAATACGCCTCAGCTTCTTAATTTCATCACGTCCGTAGGATGAGCGACATCGAGCGCTGTCTCGCGACATACTTTCACTTCGAGCCGCGGACTTGGAGTTAGAAAAATGTTAAAGAAGTCTTTCTTACGACGTCGCCTCGTTCCAATGTAAGAACCTTCTTTTTACTTGGAACAACGTTAAAGAATTAACGGTGCCGAGGAACAATTTGCTTTCTTGATAGCTAAGAGAAACGTTAGCGCGCTAATTAGGAAACGCGATGTAAACGTTGCGCAATTACTTGCGATTTATTATTTCTAACGTATAATTAGACTATATTTTTCGCTTAAGAGAAGAAAAGGAGAAATCCATATTTTTAATGCAGCGAATTTTAAGTCGCGTTTGATAAATGACTTTCGGAAGATATTACCTGTCGCAAAAATATAATAGTCATTTTGTAGACGATCGTTAACCGTCGCTCTTCACACGTTCTTGACAAACCTATTTAACTTCTTAAACCCATCTTTATAAGTACTTTTTAATAGATATTAGCATAAAACTACATCAGAGTTATTAATACTACGGCTAAGTATTCCACGCGGTTGCACCGAACCAAGATCGATATGCAAATATCGAGCTACGTTGATCCTACTTGCGCATCCATTGTTCACGATGGCCCTTATCCGAATAAAAACTTTCGACTACCTGGAATTAAGGCGGATAATGGCTATCGATCGAGTCATCGATCAGCCGCCTATCAGTTGCAAAACTTCGAGGACGCGCTCGCCCTATGCAAGAATAGATCTATGGCCGATATGTGCCGTGTCAAAATCCAATAGTATTATTCCCACATCCATTCGGTACATGAAATGATACTACCAGACATCTCCATTCGTTGTGCTCAATCGTGAGGTTGACAGTGACGGATGATGGTTATTAGCATTAGTTATTCGTAATAGTTGTGAATAAAAACCGATGGCGAGATAATCGTAGAGTGTCGAATATAAAAATGCCATGTTGTCTAGCAATAATGGTAGCTCATATACGTAAAATGCTAAATACGTTAATGAATTTCGAAAGCAAGAAAGAAGATCGATGATTTGTTGAATTGACAGACACGATATTACAGGCGATTAAACAGAACAATGCAAATACTACGAATTGTTCGGTAATTTACTTGATGCAAATTAATTAGCCCCGTTATGTTGAACTATTTCATGCTACGTGTTTGAATGTATCAAATGGTTATTATCATAAATATCCAAGTGATATAAATTGTTGATATAGAAATTGTAAAATCGCCGAAGCTGAACAGCGAAAATCGCGTGAAATTTACTAGCAAATGTGTGAATTACAGCTAATGATAATATAATATTGCTTCCTTAAATATGCATGCGGATATATCCATATTCTGTTTGGAAAAATTTTAATAAAATCTTGTATGGACAAAACGTTACTATACATTTAATGTGCATTTATGCATATATGTATCTCAGTATGTTGTTTCCCAACTAAAAAATATGCAAACGCAGAGCAAAACAGTTTACATTTAAAACGTTCGAGCAATCTCTAGATCAATACTTTTTAATATTTTCGCTTTGGGAATTTTACTAACTCTAATACATGCAAACTCTGTTTATACATATGAGTAAACAAAATTATCTACCGTATCTAGGATACGAGATAGAAAATCGTACAGACTGATTTGGGATAATTAAGCCACTGAGAAGGAGATGCGAAGCAGAGAATTCCTCACAAGCTATGGCAATAATCTGTTTTCCTAAACCAGCAATATTCGCTCTTCAGCCATTCATTTCCACATAATCCCACGTCGAAACCATAAACTAGCGTCCTCCGATGTGTTTCCAACTATTTGGTATTATTTCGCATACGATATATCGATGATCTTCAACGACCCCATACGCAAACATCGTTCCAGAAATAATGTAATTCGATATACGTATTCCGTTCACCTATTAGTTTCGAACAATAGATCCACCCTATGTGCATACATGCACATTCGCATATGTAGCCACTATTGTTTGACAGTTTCCAATCAAATTATATACGTGCATTTCGATCGTAGCGGATTGAGTGCATATGGTAAAGTACCTAGAATCACTTGACCTGACGCACTTATAATAACTAAACATCAGGTAGTCGTGTTGTTTGCAAAAATATCCAGAAATGATCGTTGTCCGTAAAAAGAAACTACACAGACGTAACGGCGAAACAAATTTTACGAATTAATCGTACAGAGCCAGGTATACTTAAATATTCCGCAACGTACAAGGTATACATACAAGCGATAAAATCATATGGAAAATCGACGCGCTGTAAAAATATTATCACGTGAAATACTTCTCGTTTAATATTCTTTAATATTTCACTGGTCCATAACATATGAAATATCCGTTCATTAATAGTAGAATTGCCGGGGCAAAATGACCAACTCGGAATGTTTTATCTTTATGCATAATTTACGACGGTACAGTTTTTGGGAATTTAATCGGCTTCTATTTTTAAACACGCGAGCAGGAGTTTGTTTTCCTTCTTGCATTATATATTCGTTCGTGTTTTTTTCATTTTGATCGCTTTTTGGTACAAGTTTTACGCTTTTATCGTCAATCATTTCCAGTATTAAAATCGAATACTATCTACAGTCGTTACTGAATTAGGATCATTGAAAACTTTCAATATTTTTCACCTTTTCGAATCACAAAGTGATTCACTTCTGCCAGTACATTTATTAATATTGTTTGAAATAACAAGTTTCTATTTTATAAAAGATTCGAAGAGTTTCAATTCTTCCAATATAATTGTTATCTATTCTTTTTTGAAAGAGAATGTCACAGACGAGCGATATCAAACAATTTTTCATCAAATTTGAAGAACGCGATAAAGAGAAATAACAGTTTGATTGTTGGATTGAAAGATTATAGAATTGTTTGTTAGCGAAGATTTCAAAGGTTCGAAGTCCTCTCGTGGAACAAACAATGTGAAGGAAATGATAGGGAAGCAGCGTGTAGATTTTTCAACACCATTGGTGACACAGGAACTTTTCTCACGAAGAATTTACTAAGTGGTTGAAAACGGACACTACATCAAGGAAAGATAAGCCGCTTAATTTCGAACGAGATTAGTCTGGACGTTCAATCTCCTGTATCACCTTCTCTTTGGCACGTAACGGCACCTGTATCTCCAGCTGAAGTTAATCTCGGGATTAATCCAGAAACGAACTTTCATATTACTACCATTTTCCCGTGTTCATATTTCCCGTTTACACATATCGCCGATTACATGGATTCTTCTTCGCATTCAAAATTCTTGTTACCTTTCTATCTCATACTAGAAACGAAAAGGATAGAAAAGAACAAAAAAGAAAAAGAATATGCGCATCAGAAGCAAAACGCGAATATGTAATTCCAGAGCGGAGCGTCTTGATAACAAGACTAAATTAAATTTCGTACGCCACGTTGCATTCTTGTTATTTTCGTATATCTTAGCAACAGAAAGGATTAGATTTGCGTAGAAGCATCGAACAACAATGAACTGTCAACATGCGCTAATGAGGAAAACGATTTTGCGTTTACACGATACAATTGGATCTTTCGTAGTCGAATAATTTCCCATGCAACTCTATGCCGCTTTCGGTAAGCTGATATCAGCATGGTTTGTTGAGTCCATAAATTAGGCAACGAATTCGATTTCTGCTCTTTGGTAATCCCTTCATTGCCATACGACAGACTTGGTCATTATAACTTCGCCGTGCATTTGCGTATCGTACCAAATACATTATACCATATTGCGATACAGAGATACGGTGTTATTTCTTTAAATGTAGCAAACGTATGGTTAATGGAAACGTTCACCCGTACATTCCCATTTCTGCATACACTGGACATTTTAATCACAGGTAAAATACTCGATTAACATCTAATAATTACAAAATGTGCAATTTAATACTTGTTAAGCATCTAATTCAACATCGAAACTAAGTGTAACATATGCAAGCAATACCCTAAACGGTCGTTAAAGCGCATATTTATTTACGAATTGCTGTATATAGCGTATCCAATCAACGGGATGATTGAAAGTATTCGTCGATGGGAAATAATTTTCCGTTCAAAGAGAGAGATCAATTCATTCGAAACTCTGCTCTTTCCCTTGGGTTTTTCGCGAGAAAGATGTTACAGAATGACAAATGTTCCCGCGAGCTGAATCAAGCCACCTAGCCGCGTTTCTTTGTCATCTCAGGTAAGCACACCTCAACCACAGAAAAGTGAGAACAGCTGACAAGTGTCGCGAGTTTACAAACGCACATTCTGGACACTTTTTCATCCTGGAAAAACAACGAGAACGACCGAGAACGACTCTCTCGTTGCTCTTTTACGAGCAAATAAATTTCTCACTTCAGATCGAACTCGACCCTTCGTCCCTATTGAATACAGCAAATCGCGATACAATGCATTGACTTAACCTTCGATCCTAACCGACAGGAAAATACAAGAGAAATTCCTGCTATTGTAAATACGACGTTCAATGCCTGATCTCGGATTAAACAAGCATTCAAATAGTATCTATTGTCATGAAGAAAGGGTTAAAAAGAATTTAACTCTTTACGTTTCTCGCTTTCTAACTCTAAGAAAAGACCTTTCGAGATGAATTTTTTTAAAGAAATAAATTAGTAGAATTACGTAAAAACATACACGTAGTAGCTACAAAACGTATTTGCAGATTTCTTTATTTTCCAATAAAATGTCCTTCTAGTAGATTCGGTAAATTTCATTTTCATAGTATCAAATTGTCGCAATCGTATGAAAGCACTATTAAATGATACGAAATTCGATAAACTAGGATCTAATTAAGCAGTATGTAAAATAATAAATACATAATAAATACAATGTATGAAAGTAGACATATACATCGGAAATAAACGTACAAAATATTGTCCCAAATGTACAGCGTGTTCTACACACAGCGTTGCTTTTCAAAATTATATTCGCTCCTCTCTCGTGCAAGCATTTTCCTCGGTAAATATAAAACGTATTAACTAACAAAAATTATAACAGTTCATATTTTGTTCGCGAGCGCAGGAAAAGCAATTTCAACGGAACGGTTTGAAAATTTCGTGCGTTTCGCTTACGAGACTTTCAACGATTATTTCCAACTCCCCTTTTTTAACGTCTACTGTCTTCATTGAAATATATGATTCAAAAGAGCATAAACAACGAGCCTTTTCACAGTTCTCGCCCCTTTCCTATACTCGCGTTACGTGTTATTTAACGCATGTTCTTTAGACCTTTTTCTCGGCTCTCGCCCTTTAGAATTCATGAAACCGCCGGACAGCGAAGCCGCATTTTCATGCACATGCATATTTTCCGTATTTCGCTTCGGTGCGACGATATTTCGCGTTATCGCGACTATAACACGTCATCACGATCGCGAAAAACTGGATTTACACCTGAAGGGAAGGAATCATCCATGGCCGACAAGGGTTTCAAGGGTCGGCGATAATAAAAGCAGGAGAAAAAGCTCCAAACGCGAGAAGGTGTTTCGAGCTGAAAGCTATTTCGATAAATTCGCGATAAACTATCTGCCACGAGGCGTTCACATTCCCACACCCTTCTCACTCCGCAATTTCCCGAAACTGCCGGCAGTATTTTTGTGTATATCCATATTCTTCTTTTTTTACAGGAATTGCAAAGCAGACGTAAAACCGTCGCCGACGGGTTATGGCTTAATAGGGCCGCTTTGTACTTGTCGCGAGGGGAAGTAAAAAAAAAGGAGGAAACGTAGCTATTTTACTCGCAGAGTGACAAGCAAAAACGAGAACGAACAGTCGGTTGGCGGAGGGGAGGGGGGGGGGTCGATAGCTGGTTATCGTATCGCGAACAAGTGTTAGTAAAAAAGAATCTGGCATGAGAAGAATTGAAATGTAAGAGTAAAATATAATTGCCTATGATATATATATATATTATATATTATATATATATATATATATATATATATATATGTTATATATATATAAATATATATATATAACATATGTATACAGTGTTAGGTAATTCCATAAGTAACGTCAAAGGTAGTAAAAATTTGTTAACACCGAATCTACAAAACATTTAATCTAGATAACGTGGTAAGTTTTCCAATTATTGTAGCATATTATTCTAGTACTTCCAGCTAGAAACTGCAGTGCTTTCTCGTTTGATCTTACTATGCAAATTGAACATGTAAAATAAGAGCCAACATTACTTATGGAATAAAATGGCTTTTGCTAAAATACTATGTATATATTTAGTAAAATCTCATGTTGTAAAATAAAAGTAAGATAAAGTAGATAATGAATTATGAGCATGATAAAAGGCTATTCTTCTGACTTATGCCGTTAAGATGGATGGCATAATCGAGTAAAGTGGTTTTAGCTCGATAATCGCATTAGCACATTCTTTTTCTGCTTATATAAGTAATAGAACATTGCGTGCATGTTCAAAGGAATAAAACAAACGCGAAGAAGCTTTAGATTACCTACAAGTACATAAGAAAATAAATTTAACGAGACTTAACGGACTACATCTATATTTTAGGATGGAGCGTGTAAACACTGAACGTGTTTTCTGAATAAACAAAGTACTAGGCATCTCGCTTTTAGTCCATTTCGATAGCTTTTGCTTTCGTGCCCGGCGAAAGTTGCTTCGAGGCATATGTTTTTTCTCCCTCAATTTCAGATTCCATTTAAAACGCACAAAGTGATTTTGAAATAACTTTAGGAGCATAAGGAAACAACGTTTCTCTCTACCAATGTTAACTTCTAGGAAACAGTATGTGAGAAAATATTATTTTTCTCGTATACTGTAACTACGATTATTTTCGCATAACAAATCAAAAAGTTAAATTAACCTTTCACTACAGACGTTTGTATTTTTATTATTGTCACGAATATTTGAACCATCTAAAAATCAAACTCGCCCTCTCTCTCTCCCTTTCACTCTCTTTGATTAACTCATAATAAATAATAATAAATAAGTATTAAAATACTTATGGTCGTCATGCAACTTAATATTAAAATTAAGAAACTTTCAATTCGACTTCAATCAATTTGACTTCTGAGTAGATCATTTACTAGTTATTTGTAGTCATTATAAATAGCATACATATTTTGTAACTTTATTTATTAAATCTGTGTAAAAATAAAAAAATAAAAATTCATTTTGATATACCTAGTTTGTTCAAGAAAGAAAGGTAATAATATTTCATACATATAATTCAAATAATTTCATATCTTTATGAATATAATTAAAGAAATGTGAATAGATTTTTAATTTAACTAAATATTGAAACTTTGAAAATTCATCCCTAGATCGTAATAATGAAATAAAAATTGATACTACTCTGAGAGTCAAATAGTTTATACTTAAAGATTAACTATATTATAACATATTAAACATAACTTTTATAAAAAGAATAACTTACTCATCGGAGAATATTGTCGAATATTTTCGTCGGGTATTTGCTCTCAATTACTTTTCCCACCTTCTCATCCAATGCGAAAACTTTCCTGTCAGGGATCGTAATCCTAACGGAAGTAGATCCCCGTGCAAAGTAAGAAGCAGGGAAAGATGGAATGGAATTTCAAATAGCCACATCCACCTACACACGCGAACTCCGCTATGTTCGCGATAGTGTTAGTGCAGAGAGAGCCAATCGATGCTGGGACTCGTCACCAATCAGCCATCAATGTATAAGAGTCCGGGTTACTGGGGCATGGCGTAACGTTGCGAACAGGGTGAAGCCAAAAAACTAACGTTTACGATCACGAAGCTCGCGAACAATGACGTTCTAACATTCCGTGCACCGACGCGACGTCTAGTTATCCCCGTTTCTAGTTACGAAACGACCGGTCACGCGGCAGGTTAAAACAATTACTTTCTCTGGGCGGAACGCGTGAAACGGTTTCTTTAATCCACTTACACTGTCGTCAACTTTCCAAATTTGCCATCGTGCTACTCCCTTTAGGGATTACGAGTGACCCGAAACATCCTCCATAACGTTCTACGCACTAATCTCGTAAATGGGTTAATGTTCGTCGTAAAACAAAACCGAGAGTACTTCTTGCGATAAACACAGTAATATCCTTATCGTTTGTCGCCGGAGAATTCGCGGGAAACTAAACTGCTACAACAACGCCACCTTCGTTGTCTGCGAATTCTATTTAAAACAACTTCGTGACTGGCACCGCCAGCATATGGTCGTTAAACGACTATTATACACAAGATACGAGAAAATGATAAAGTTATACAGAAACACAGTGTACTGGAATGTCACCGTACGTTGTACGTCGCAATTTATATGATGTATACAAAACTCCATAACATATCACGGTCAACGAGTCGTGTGATGATATACATGTATATATTGTACGCAATAGCGCGAGGTACACAATTATAAACCGATAAAGCGAAATACGACTGAATTTGTTTTGATGAACTTGAGCACAATTCGCAGAGAACGTTTAAGTCGACTGAGCGGTGAATTAAACGTGTATATGTTGAGCGCACACGACGAAAATCGACGAATTTGCACGAGCACTGTGATTCCTTTGAAATTCGTAACGATACCTGCGACAGTGGCACCTAGTGGCCGTTTGCGGAAAGTGATTGTTTCGATTGTCGAAGGGTATCGATAGCTCTAATGCCAGTTACAACGCTTAATGACACGTGATTTGTTGAAAGATCGTTTCATGGTGTTTTCGTGATGTTTTGCGGTATTTTCGTGAATAATTGTGTGTGTTTTGTTATGAAGAAGTGCTGTAGAAAAGAGAAGAATGTTCTTCAATCAATTTCTTCAGTCTTCTTATCAAGTAAGTAATATTTTTAGGAATTATCTTAACCTCTTGCACTTGGTACATCACTTGTGCTCGCATAATATTTTTCGTGTCATGTAAGTGCAATAAATGTATCCGGTTTACACAATTATTAGGCACGAACTTTGTATTTAAAAATATTCTAACGTCATTAGTTCATATATGCATTGTATTATATTTTGGAAAGAGTAAAACATCAATATATCATATACATCTGTATCTATATGAAAATGATATAATGACAAGGACTCGTCTTGATTTTTTCGATGAACATTTTGTTGTCAAAGTTACTTTATAAATATTTTAATTAGAATCTATAATGAATTTTTTAATTCAGTCAATTGTTTATAAATAATATAATGTTTTAAAGCGTGATAAATAATGTGATTTAGTAGTACGTATATAAATTATAAAAGTTAGTATTTATTACCATGAAAAATATTACTAAAGTAAATTTGTTTCGTAAATTCGATTTCTGATTACCATGTAAATGGAAAGAGATATTGCAATGTTTTCCGAGTGCAAAAGATTAAGATCATTTTTTACAAAAATTAGACGTAATCGATTATAAAATTCAGTGTAACGTAATAATTTCAATTTATTAATATATATTAATATAACATAAATTATTAATATAATATAATATAAATTATTAATATAATATAATATAAATTATTAATATAATATAATATAAATTATTAATATGTATATTAATATATGTTAATATTAATATATATAATTATAATATACGAAAATTAGAAAAAGAAAAATGCTTTTTAGTATAAACGATGTAATCAGAATTCACTTTCAACAATTAGAACGTATGAAAAACGTTCTTTATACTACTTTTTGTTAGAATTTCTTTATTCGAAACGTTATATCTGTTCGGAACCTTAAGTCTATAATGTCTATATCATGCGAAAGTTCGATCTAATACAGACAATTAAAAATTCGAGGGATTCAGTGCTAACAGACTTGGTTACATAGGAGTCAATATTGGCGATCCTACACTAGAACCTAATACAGATCATCTTAAACACTTGCAATCTGATACAGGCTCACACAATCGACTATATAGAACACGATGCACTAAATCCTGTACTTAATACGATACAGGCTAGCTACCTCAGTGATCAAATACCAACGTTAGACTCGATGCACTCAAATCTACGCTCATGGAACTCGAATAGGACATGGAATTCACCCGATTTGGTACTTGTGAAATATGATGCACCCAACTCTTTCTAGGAACTTTTAGAATTTTCTAGAAATAATCGCGATTGTTATAATGCTATAAATTTCGCAAAATTAAATATATAGAATATGATCATGAATATGTAAAATTAAAAAGATACTCCTAAAACATTTTCGCAATTTTTCAGAACTTTAGTTCCATGTAATTTAAAAAAATAGGAAAATTTTTAAAATTTTCAAATGAAAGATCACAAAGATACCTTTGAAACACTCGCTACTTTCTAGATACTACTTTCTTGTAATTCTCAAGAATTATAGAATTTTTCAAATTCTCGAGATTCGTATAATCTTTAGATTATCTAGATTTCAAAATTAAATTAATTAATTAATTATCATAAAGGTAATTTCTACAAATTAGGAACGATGAAAAGAAATCATCACGTTTCACTGAACTAGATTCTACTATTCATGATTTAAATAATGTAGCAGTTATTATCAAATCACATTTTGTTTTTTGTATATTTTAATAAATTATCTATTAATGATTCCTAATTCAACTTGCGTGGCTTTCGTATTTGATTAAAGAATACACTTTAATGATATCGATGAAATGAGATTATTTCGCACATTTAAATTGGAGAGTGCTCAGTCAATTTTCCAGATTGTTTTACTTTTAACTACGTACGCCGTTCGTACACTTTTATTTGTTCAGTACATTATTCCACGCAATAATTACAGAGAATGAAAGTATAATTTCCATATAAATTAAATTTATTCGCACTAATATACATTTGCAACGTCAATTCCAGAAGCTTGATGTTTTTATCAGAGTAAATACTGAATGTTACTTTATACGAAAAATAGAAAACTGTTAAACTCGATGCTCAAATAGCAGTTATATCTCTGTGTGTGTCTCAATTAAGCGTTCGTAATCAATTTTCTAAATGAGAAAAAACATACGTTTGAAAACGCTAGGAGATCTGGCAAAATATACAGACAGATTAAACAATTATTAGGCTCAAGAAATGCGTCGAACCCTCGAGTACACGCATAAATATGCATGTGCGTACATACGTTTGCGCATATCTGAATCTGTATATTCTCGCAGGTATAGTGATAGATCCATGCATAACCATAAATACCTATATAGACCTATATAGACAGTTTACGTAGCTTATTCATTTCCATGTAGACGGCAAAATATTCTATTAATTCGCAGAATTATCAAGATATTCTAGCAAATGTGCATTATGCATAATGAATGTAATAGCGTCTTTCTTTACCTTACTCTGTATCTCTCTACCTAATTAATCTATCGATCCCTGTCACCTGCTACGTCAGAGGATTTGTAACGTGGTGAGGATTCTGGTCTCTCGAGGAATCGATGCTATATCCACGCTGACTAACACACATCCCTCGACAAACGTATATACACGACTTGTGTGTACACCGCATATCGAAACGAATGAAATAGCGTCAACACGTCGGAAATAGGGAGCATATTCCATATTGGTAGCAATATTGCCAATCGATGTCAACGTAGATGCAGTTCATTGAAAAAATCCGAAGTATAATAGACACGTATGTATCTGCTGAAAATAGAGTCACGTTCGAAATCGATCAGCTTTAGTCTGGACGTAGGGAAGTTGGAAAATTGTAAGGGGTTTAATGGATGGTTGGTACGTGGATAAAAGACAGCTTACGTATTTCCAGCTAAATTTGTCCGTTTGATTAGGAAAAGTTGATTGATCATTGCAGAGTAGATCTTTATTCAAAGATTAGAATCTTTTTGAATAGAACGAATTTGATACTTTGTACATACTGTATACTTTGTACAGGATGTCCCATCTAACTCTACCATCCTTAATTACTCTCTTATTTGTCGCGATACAAAAAGATGTTTCGAGAGAGAGGCAGTGTAGCTAAAAATCCTGGCTGTAACATTCGTCAATTATCTTTTCCCGTTATCGATAAAAATATTCAATATCGTACCTAACGATCCACTCGAAATATAGAACAAAATTTCACGTGATCCTGTGTTTCCGTTTATATGTATTTTTTCAGTCTACAGCTAGGTACTGACAAATTCTCCGCTAACGAACATGAACAAAATAAACGATGCCCTCGTGTTTACAAGTTGAGTGGCGTTATCAGAATTTCAATACTAACAATGCACTAATGAGTGAAAACTACCTTTTGTTTCTGAAAAAGCCAGTAGTCAACTATTAAAATTTCGTAATTCTGGCTACGTGAAAATATTACATTTTCTTATTTGTAATAACGTTTCTATGCAAAACAACAGAATTTTATTACACGACTCCTGATATTTACTGTATATTCGTGCATTCGAAAGCAAGAAGGAAAACGAAACAGAAATGAGAAGTAGTTCCATGATACAGATATGCAACGAACCATGCATAGAACGAACCATGCATAGGAATAACTCGCAAACTTCTGAGAAATATTAAAATACGATAACGAACTTTATTCGTATTCTTCGAAACAGTTATATTATAAATAAAAATCAAAGATCAAGTACGATCAACTTAAACTCGCTGCCTTTCTTGTTTATACGATCTTTAAGTCGTTCAAACAGCCCTTGTACATCGTCACAAGGGAGATGGTACATAGGACGACCTAAATGTACCACGCGAGATGCACTTTGCCGTGTGTCAAGCTCTCCTTCCTGATCGACAATGGCGACGATAGCTAGTAACTACTATAGAGATAGTAACTACTTGGAGCCACTCGATGAAACGTATACAAGGGCGCGCTTGCGGATACATCTGCGGATACAGGGTAAACCGAGTGAATACACTGCACAGGTGGCGAACAGTAAGAGCATACGCTACGCTGCACGCCTATAAACATAGAAGGCCGATCTGCCGATCCGTTTTGGTTACGCATGGAACACCGGTGGAATTGTGCACGAGACGATGCCGCGCCGATCCTGAATCCTCGTGGGAACGCTTAAACGCTCTTAACGATTATCCTGTCCTCTCTATTTTGAGATCGATAGAAATCGCGAGTGCAGTCGGAAAATTAAGCCATTGTCAACTCATTCATTATCGATTATTCTTACTGATTATCCTTCTGATTTATAAATACCATGAAGAAACGGTACAAACAATTTTTGATTTGTTTTTTAACAAGCGTTCGATAGCTTCTATCATTCGATAGATATTTTCGTGCTTCGAGTTTTTATCGTTTCTATTAATGCCCCATAGGTGAGGTGCGTTTGGAACGATGATCTTGTTCGAACTGTATTTTTTAAATTAGTCAGGATATTCATATGAAGATTTGGTGATATTTTAACTATTTTAACTATCATTCGATTCCTCTGAGTTTCAATACACGAAACATACTCTTTTATGCTATAAGTTAATTTAATAGCAATATACCAACATACATATTAATTCCGAAATTATGAAAAAGCAATTGGGTTAAGGGTTTTTGATTTTTACGGATTTTTACGTGAATTACTTATTACAGTATGCATCATTAAGATATCACTTGCTCATTAAGATATTAATTAAAGCCGTTGAATGTAAATTGCGCAAAAAATTTCAAGGAATATAAACTTCGAAAGGGTCAACGACAACTCTATGCGAGTATATTAAAAGTACCGGTGCATATTGATATTCCGCCTTGAAATGCATGCATATTTAGGTAAATTGCAGAAGTGACAATCGAGTCGTCGGAAGTCAACGAAGACTCGAATAAACAGAAATGTACAAAGAAAGTACGAATGATGAATTTAATCGGGTGGAAATTCATCAGAAGCGCAACGATCGATGAATATTTAAAGCATCAACGGTTAAACTAAGCCACCGTCGATGCGGCCTAACGAAAGCTCGGTCGTTGGCTATGGATAGGTGCGGCAAAGCGATGAACACCTCTGTGAAAATCCTCTTTCTATGCCTAGCACGTTCGTCCACTTGTTTGCAGCTTTACCGCTCTCTTGGAACGAAGAATCGACAGCGGGTACGGTTTTGGTGTTTGCTTCTTCTGTGTTTCTATTCGGAGACAACCGAACCAAGAAACCAGGAAGTCAAGCCGCAACAGAGGAAGGATTTGAATAAATTATTTGTCGTCGTAAATCTAAATCCTCGGTGACCAGTTTCTTCTCCCTCACACCGTTGAACTCGAAACGTCTGTACGCTCGGTTGGTACAGAATCGCCAGATTCTGTACAATGTCGTGCTTTTTGATAGGAAACGATTCGTTTTACTCAACGGATACATCATTCCCTGTTGACGAGAAAGCCAAATCGTTGAAACAGCATATGTTTGACGGATCGACATAAGCCGTGATATATCGCGATGGAAACATGCGTCAAAGATGGATAGGTGGAATAAACGTGAACTTTCCTTGACAGTTTAAAAACAACAAGAAAGTTTCATTCTATTTTGTTCGGGTATAGCGTAATCGATGAAAAATACCGGAGCTACCGGGTAACTATACGCAACATGGGAAAAGTTTACAGAGAAATCTATGCAAACGCTTCAAAGTGTTCCCGGTAAATATTACACGCGACTTGGGGAACGGTTCTTCAACTTTTCCAAGCGAAAATAAGAAAATCTTCGGGAACAACTTCTTCCAAAAATAAACGTCCGTTCTTGAGTAAATCGTACCAGCCAAACTTGAAGAGATGGTTCGAGCAATCGAAATGTATAGTACACTCGTACATACGCGTGTGTACGTATATGTATGTAGTAGGTAGGAAACCCGTCGACTCATCGATTTCTTGGTCGTCCAAAAGCATCGACAGCTTCTTCCTCCAGAACATACAGGAAGGGTTCGAACATAGAGACGAAGATCAAATAGAGCTGCTTCCTTCCTACAGTCGCTTCGCTCTTGGCCCATCTTAAACCATTTCGACCGACCACTTTCATCGCTATAAACAACGTAACCTCTAACCTTGCGCTGCCCAAGAGCCTTCCGCCGTCCCATAATTAATCGTCCGATAATATACTCTTGTGCAAGCGATTTAATCCAGCTGGTGAAATGTCTTAGGCGTTAAATTTCATTCCACGCTCGTTGATTGAGCATTAACCAATGTACGTGGTATGCATAAAACGTACACGTGAGAAACCAATAATAAAAGGACGCGTAGGAGTTAGGTTAGGAAGGGGGAGGAGACCAAGCAAAAAGAAGACGTAATTCTGGTCCTATCGGTGAAATGATCGTGAACGGCAGAGAGAGATATCGATAGGAGACCAATTTCATGGCGATGCCAGCCGTGAATCACTGGTCGTTTGGGGACACTTAAACAGCTATATCGAGACGCACAGGAAGGTATGTAGGCCGCGTTCAGGTGCGAATATCGTACACAGGCCGCCTAGACGATTGTATATACATCGCGAAATCTAGCAATCCGCTGAATAATTGCTCAATTCAATACGTAATCATGCTACTTCCTGTTCGCTACCCTCCGTTCATACTGTCTGCCTTGCACGATCGCCTGCCTGCCTCCCAATAGGGATATAATCCCGTTTAAGCCGGTTATAAGCATACCCTAGTACGAGGTGGAAGTACATTATGTTCATAGACCTGCTACACGTACGAAGACTGCACGCCCTTTAAGCTACTGGTACTACGTCTTCCGGAATTTCTCACTAACAGAGAGTTTCATTAATCAAGCTTTCTGGTATCGATACATCCTCTGGTAAATTAATTTTCATCGTTGAGTATTCTGTGATTTTGAGTGTTTAGATGTAGCGAATATTTTACGTGGAACTAGTTTCATACTTGGTTCATTGATTAATATTTACCTAGAATTTACCTACAAAGTCAAATTGAACCATGGTTATGTGTAAGTCTTGCTCATTAATAGAAATTCTCATTAAAGTCGTTATTCAAATATTCCTGAATATTCCCTAATTGCATCCTTAATTACACAATTAATTGTAGATATGTCGTATTGTTTTACAATATAGCGAAATCGTTGCTGTTCTTGCTGCATCTTTCTTTTTCTTTTATTGGTGAAATCTCTTCTTTCTGAAACGTTATCCCCCTGCGTTATTTTCTTTGCTTCTAGAATTTCTTTCCTTCTGCATTTGCATTGTTTTCTCTATCGTTGGAATTCCTCCTTTCTTTAAACGTTCGAGGTTGGTTCTCTCGTTTCAGAATTCTTGTTAAATATCATATAATATTCTTCTTCAAATGAGAAAGTTTCTTTGAGTCCCAATTTTATCATAGCGAAGTATGCTTAAAAAAAATAGTGATAAGAAAAAGTTTTTGTTATAATTGACTGAAGAACTTCATAGAATGAATATTGCTCATACGTTCGATAGTTGGCAACATAGCATCTCATATCCTGATGCTTGTAAAAATCGAAGACACAGAAATGGATTGAGACTTCTATGAAGAGTGACATTGGCTACCCACGCACTTTCCTTCCACGAATCCACGAAGAAGAATGGTTAATCTGGGAATAGCACTGTTTATTGGCAATTCTTACTTCTACAAATGATATACGCTAATCACTGAAGATGATGTATCATGTAATTTCCTCAATATTAAAGAAATATATAATAAATTAATTATCAAATAGTAATAGTTATTAAAAAAACAGATATAATTCAACAAAGAGGTCAAACAAAATTTTGTATCAAAAATCTACAAAGATAAGAATCCTGAACCTTGGGACTACGTAAACGTAAACTATATCTTAGCACTGATCGAGTTCCGAGACGTACGTGATCTGAATGTCGCGACATCAATTAGCATTCGTATTTGACGCTTTAATTTAGAACCTTATAATAAGGTAACTCTTATATTTTATTATAAGTTTAGCTGAATTGTTAACGAAATTTTCTGGAGATTTTCAATTGAATGTGCCGATGATACATGACGTTACATATATAGAATCGACGACTGGCCTAATTTTCGTCATCCTTTCATGGTACATATTACGATACGGTTGCTGATCAAAGAAGCGGTATTATACAGCTACTTGCTCAGTTCGATTATCGATTGCGCTTTTTTGTCACTTTCACGTACTCCGAATAGTATGAACGCTTGAGCGCGCTAACCGTGACTCACGGCATTGTTCCCAAAGCACTTTATCACCTACTTATCGGAACTTCAAATAAATCGCATTAACGACAAATTGAATCGCTTTCTATGCATGAGGGACGGATGATTAATCCGCCGAAGAAGCAAGGTAGGTTCTAGGATCTTCTCAGACAATTCTTCGAAACTTTCATTTTATTTATCATAAAAAGGAAGGAGGACGAAGAAGAAACATAAAATCGCGCTCGAATTCGTAGAAGATATTTCTTGTTGTAACCCGAAAGATAGAAGCGTTTCTGTTTTCAACAAGATGATCCAAGTTGCGCTTGTTTACAACATTGAGAAACGATATTACAACCGAGTTTAATATTTGTAGTTTCAGCTGGGAAATATGTAATTCGCGTTGAATACGATGCAGCACCGTTCGAACGTAACGTTATCGTTTTATTACCGAGAAGGAAAGCGTTGTCGGCGGTCTCGGGCCTTTTCGATTTATCGACGCGGCAACCACGGATGGCCATACCGATTCAATCGTAAGTCGAAGCAAAATTATACAATGGACCGTACACGTCGAACAAGAGAGGTCAACGGGACGATATTGGAAGTTGGAAGTTCGCGCACTGTTGAAACCGTAACTCGATTCACGAGGACGTTTCCCTGTTCGTTTCGGTTTCACGATGTTACCGCGAACTTTCGTGGCAAATTTCCGATATTTACATGCAAACGGAGATTTAATAAAACATCGAACGCTAGGAATTTCTAGGAATCGACATCTTGAAAACATACGTGGTCACACGTGTCGCGTGAATCGATAATATACGACCAGGTCGGAAACATGTAAATGCGGTGAACAGCCAAAACTCCAACTAGTTTCAACCAACTGAAAATTCTATTACTAGGATATTTCGTAATGTCTGCTTCAGCAAAACTTTCTGTTGGGAATGGAACGTATTCCACCATTGAATGATTAGTATTTCTTGCATTGCTACGTCTGACACAGCATATTGTTAACAAAGTCGAGAGGAAAAACGGTAGATGAAACTGTTGAAGCGTGCATGATGCACGATGAATTTTCTAACTGCAGAATATAGAAAAACAAAATCCTTGGTATAACGTATGGCTGAATCCGTTGGTCGGATCATTTTCTAACCGAAACATTTTCTAATCAACTTTCATTGAAGCTTTTTGATCCAGAGTTTCCACAATTGGAGCAGTTTTTCTATGGTTGCAGCTCTTATTTAGGATTTCATTATTTGCAAAGTGTAACAATTTGAGATTACTGATAGTTAACAAACTGTATCTCAGACTGAGAAATGATTATGCACGCAGACAAGTTAGTTTATAATCGCATGAAATCTTCGCTTAACCTGACCGTCTTTCAGCGAATGTTATCCTCTTTCCGAATTCTATGGAGTTTCATGCACATTGGGTGCCAAAATTGACAGAAAGCAATATACAGACAAAGACATATGTAAGCATTATACAAGCGGAAGTTACGAGATTTGGTTTTACGGTCTTACTCGGATAACTTAGCACAGCATCAACGCTTGATGGTCCGTTCGAACATCCCTTACAGTGGTTACGGCTAACAACCGATGCATTCGATTTACAAACAGGCACAACGTACCGTGTTATTGGACACGTTCCTATCTGTACCCATTATTCGTCACGTGCGCACGCGGTGTCCAAGCTGTAAATTATGCCGGCCGTATAATGTCAGCTTGAATCCCTAAATCGAATCAAAATCTCACGTACCGACGATTGGTGGGTTCCGTCTACAAATATTTGTCTATGCCAGTAACGAGAATGCTATCTGGTGTAGAATAACGTTTATCTCACCGGTTTGACATGGCCGTATATGGAAAAGTTAAGTATAAGCAATTAATATATTTTCAAAGGGTTTTAACTTTCTTGTCCATTATATGTTATTATATCTGTAAATATCTATGTATTATATATCATATCTGGAAGACACATACATATATGTATATATTTATTAACATAAGATATACATGATTAATTTTATGTTAGTGACGTAGTGGTGCTAATTAATAACAAAAATGAGAAACATTAACGTTTTTATGAGAGAAGCCATTCATTCTTCGTCTATTCGCTGCTTTTATAAAATATAAATGTTCTTTGTAAAATTATGGTTCTCTTCCTTGCCGCTTATTTCCTCAATTTTTTTATCCGCTACTGTAGTTTGTAACTTAATAAAGTCGGATTATCTTCCTTTATTAAATTTCCTATCCATATTTTCAATATAAAAATTCATAACCGAGGACCTTGAATTCTGCAGATTCAGGCACAAAATCCAACGTCTTATTCATCACGAGTGTCCTTCTCCATTTCATAAAGAAATAGAACAGACGTTATGTGGGTACTTAATATTCCGATTTGCCCCTAGCGCTACATTACATCGATTAAAGAGACGTTCATTTCCGATTTATTAAGAGAAAACAATAACATTAAACAATAACATTCCACTGTGGAATTAATCATAAGACAAGTGAACGTGATAATCGATTTTCTTAAAATATAAGGAGACCCGATGGATTGTGGATATTCAGTATTGAGAAATGTAGCTAAAAAAATATGCAAAATGCGCAAAATATACAAAAATATATAAAATATCTGAACTGAACTCTTTCTTATAATATTTAAAGAATGAAACCAATTCCCTATTCAGCTTCCATTCTTTTAGTGGTATTTGTAAAAATACAAATTTGCATGGACATTCGAGTTGTATTAATAAGTTGTCACGTTTTAATTTCGTTGTCGTTATTCGAATTGGGAGAATTTTTGCTCAAAGCGGCCAAGAGAATAAACGAAAGCAGGACACGATCGCTAAGGGACCAACAGGAAATCGGGCGACCTTTTCTTAGCGAGCACTCCCAGTCCATTAGCCAATAGTTGACTTAATGCCCGATCATTCGATTACAGGGCGTCGAGACTTTTCCGCCGTTTTCATCGTGGAAGTTTCAAGTTCCGCTCCGCGATTAAGTTAAAATGCAATTTTCTTTTCTGACCCACGCTCTGCCTCTTCTTTTCTCCTGTATGGGTGTTTCTGCCTTTTATTTCTACGTTGGTTCTTCATTTTATCCCGGTGTTCTGATTCAAAGAGAGGAAAAGAAAAAAATGGAAGAAGAAAAGAAGAAGGAGAAGACGAGAAAGAAAGGAAAGGGAGGATTAAGCCAGGAACTTTGGTTGCGACCGGTAATCCGCGCCGATGTGACGCTTATTATTCTTTTATTTGACGGAACCAGAGCACGAGGGGACTTCGTGGTTGCAAGTAGATGAGGGCAATCAGGCCTCGTGGCCGAGTCGAATGAAAAAGTTGCGTCAGTACCGGAGGAAGAGACAAACGAGATGAAAATTGCGTGGTTGGCCATGAATATCTATACAAATTCAATTCTTTGCTCGGATTCGTCGGCGGTTTCTTTAACGCTACCCAAGAATTTCTGTACCTCAACCACGTTCTACGTTAACAAATCAACGACATATCGTCGAACGATAAAGATAAAGATTATTTCGTCGTCATTGGATAACAATACCATCGCGCTTTAAAAGATATCACCTGCGCTACAGATCTCTGACGCGACATTTACTAAGACGAATAAAATGAGTCTGAGAGGTAAGTACGACGTGGAAAGACGACGGAAGAGAATTCAAAGGGAAGATTCCATCCTCGCAAGGTGGCGAGATGAAATAGTCTCAGAAGACCAAGGACAAGCGACAAGATAAGGATTTATGAGCGAGATATTAATATGGACAGCTGGTGTTGTCTCCCGGGCCGAAAATGTAATAGAGAACTAAGAAACTCGCTCGACGAAGGGAAGAAACGAAGGGAAAGAAACGACAGAGACGAAGAATACCTCTGGTTCGGGAAGAAGAGTGGTGGTGTGTTGCGAGACTTTTTTATTTGATGCACTCACGTGAAATAAAATAATGAGGATGCGAAAGAGGAGGGGATAAAATGAAAGCTATTTGCAAGAATGATACAGTTCGCGTTGAGATGCACGCATTGCAATACATTGTGTTCTTATTACCCGTGATAATCAGGCGGCTAGCTAGGTGGATGGATATTGTTGTTATTTTCTGACCACGTCAATGCCGGGGTCACGGCTAAATACCTACTAAAGATTTTCCTGGAGGTTAGTCAGACGTGAAACCGGTAAATAATGCAATATGCCGAGAGCCTATCCTCTCGGTAGTTATTTACACTCGTTCCAATCGCAAACAATGAATATTCAACGTAGCGCGAGCGAATTAGCGAAGATTTCGATACGTAACGTTAATGAGAGCACGTAGGTAGACACGCGCCCCGGTGGTCGAGAAAAAAAGAGGACAAGGCAGCGAGACGAAGCCGAATTGGACGTGCACGGTTCCGCTGACAAATAGCTTCCACGCCGCTCGTGGAAACAACGTTCGACAAAATTCGGCAAGTAACGGTGCAAGCTCGAGGAACTATTGCAACTACTCGACGCGACGCGACGTTTCAATTGCTTCCGCGCGTTCGATAACCTTCCGGTTCTGTTGCATTTAGCTTCCACGTTTAATCGAACTCTCTGCTCTATCACCATGTATTCGGAAAGACAGTAGTTTAAAATATGACAATTTACGAAAGTAGATAGAAATCTATAATGCGCTACGTTGGCAAAAGTCCATGTTCCGGGCTGTACACTGTGCGTTTACGAAGTTTTAGAGGGGAAAATTGATACAAAATTATATTCTCAATGAAGCAACTTCGTTCTTCTGCTTGTAACGTAATTTATATTCGTGCATCAAGTAGCTCGGAATTGAAGCTTTTGAATTCCTGGGTGAAAACTAGTTGTAGAATTACTGTTTAGTCCACGTTACGCGAGGTACAGAAAAATAGCCTGCAGATTCTAAATTCGGTGAATAAGAAGTTAGTTCAAATTATTGCAAGATATGAAAACAAAAATTGGTTGACGATCCAAAGCGATAGTATTGAAACATTACTTCAACAAAGATTATGTAGACACTGCCAAACACATCTGATCACGCAGATCAAACTTTGCGCAACACGAGTACAAATATTTTGGTGACCAACAATTAACAAGTATTACAACCAACAAGTATTATTGAAAGGCTTAAGTGGCGCTATCTGAAAAACATCAAACTGTAAAGCTTCATAGACAGATAGTGTAGTATACGTGGAAATTAATCAACTTGCACGCGCCGTTATAACTCACTGCGTCAAAATCACTAACCAATCATTCCGGCCGACCTAGCAGCGTGCTTATTTAATCGTGAAAGCAGTAACATGCGTATCAATAGAACTAGCGTGATCGTTCGTTTGTCCAACGTTTCAGTGCTCTCAAAGTTCAATAACATCGGTCCTGTCGTTGTTTATTAACCACGCTCGACTAACATCTGTAAAAGTTGCGTTCAATTTTTTTCCTCTCGCTAATCAGCCGTTGCGTTTTCCATCGAAACAAGCGGCCGCGCATCGATAGTCGAAAGACCCAGTGGCAGTGGTCGTGGCCCAAGTGGAAATTCAATATATCGAGTGCACCGCTTCTGTTCAATCCCTCTACCTTTCTCTCTCAATCCACATCCCCTGCACACCTTTTCATTCTTTTGCCCTCGTCCACTTCTATTGGGATGAGTGCCCTATAGTACGGTGTGTACAGTATCTACGCACCGGCATTGTGCAGAAGTCACGCTTCGCTTTATTGAAAAGCCGCCTTCTCTCTCGCGAATGGGCCGTGCCACAACGGAAATTGCAGGTGAATTCTTTGTGAACAGTTGCCCGGGTCCACGGCTCGGTATTCGGGCGAGAACTTTTTGAAGGGCATGTGAAAGGATAAATGAATGGACTTGGTAGGCGTGCACGTTGATTGAAACAGGTGTGCACCGTTGTAACGAAATGTTTTGTATAGGGGAATTCGTGTAGAGGTAATAAGAGGAGAAGGGAAAAAATGGCCGAATAAGAAAATATTGATGGGGAATGCCGAACTGGTCGAAATTCGACGATGAGACGGAAAAATCAAGCGGTAACTTGTAGTTTAATTAAATTGTGATACACGGTGTATCGTAGAAGTATTTGAACATTCAACTGTACATTATTTTAACGAGTCTCGATATTCAATGAGGTCATCCTTAACACTTACATTAAAGTGTACTTAAGTATACTTAAGGTGGCTATTAACGCTGTGTAGAAATTTTTTAAGCATCTTGTAACATCTATATACATTTTCAGATTTGTTTTAAACTTTGTCAACTTTGTAACGATAGTCGTGTCTCATTAGAATGCCGATAAAATTTCAGAATTGTTTCGTATAACACGCATAATATATTTATTAAAGGTTTGTACGAATATTCAGGTTCTTTCGTAGGCTGCTACATATTGTATATGTGTTGATCTTACAGTAGGAAAATGGATACTTTTTAATTATAAGAAAGAAAAATGATATTCGATATAATGAAAATGGAAACAATCTTTTTACAAAGGAAAAGAAAAATGATATTTAATAGAGAAAGCGTGAGTAGAAAAGTGAGTCGATAGCGAAAAAATCTAATAAAAGTAACGGGACACGATACTGATAATAAAACGAAACGCATGAAGTTTAAATAAAATGCTGGTGTTTCTTTTAAAACCGGTTGTTCCGGTATTCTAGCGACCCTAGGCAAAAAATACAACGTAGTTACTTGAATTCGATTCATCCTACATGCAAAACGCTTTAATTAATCCGTGAAATATGCAGTTCGGAAAGTGAATGTCGGTTCTGGGCGGCGACCATTTATCGAGGACGCCTAATGAAAATGGAATTTCAATTGCATTTTTTATACGTGACTGTGAAAATGAATGCGATGGTGTATCCATGCCGACTGTCAAAGGAAAGCGCAACGGTATTTAATTAAATTTTCTTTCCGTAAAAATCGGTAGGAAAAAGCTTATTGACCCATTCAACTACCAGCTATCTCTGTAAAGAAAACGAAATGATAATCTCGAGGAAAATTACGCCGTGTTTATTTTCAAGTTTGTCCACTTAAAATTGAATATTTCAATTCGAATGAAATCCTCGCGATATGAGAATGAATTTTCATTAGGGGATTTTTTTCAAATCCTGCAAAGTTTAAATAGAAAAGAGGCGTTGCGGGAATATGATTAATGAATAGAAACGAGCTGTATTTTTTGAAATTTTGGAAAATGAAATTTCACCCCTACGTTTGCTCCGTAACTTCGGCGAAGTTTTAGTAAAAAAACTTACGAAGATACGTTTCGTAATTTTGTTAGCGGTAGTTTATGTATGCAAAAAGATTATATCGTCATTAAACTTTAAACAAATTATCCGTCGTAAAAAATTTCTCGTAAAAAATTATGTTGAAGCGAAATTCCTGTTTTCGATACTTCTGCATACACGTTTCCCTTAATAAATTTGATTAATACAAAACATTTGATACTGTTTTCATAAGTGAAATTATAGATTTATACGCTTTGATTTAATATATAAATAAGTATGTATAGCATATATTTGCATTTATAAAGCCGAATCAATATTACAATATCGGATGTATTTTGATATCGGGAACAATTTTTCCATCAGGTACCTACACATATCACAAACTCTTATCCATGTTAAACCACAAACATAAACTAGCAAAACCACCAACAACTCAACAAATTCAAAGTGCTGGATCTCTTTCCAAAAATATCGATAACTTTTAAAAGGAGAAATGAATAATAAAAAAATCTTCCTATCAATTTTTAAATAAACAGCTGTGTAGAACACGCATGAAACGTTTCCATAAAGAAATATCAGCGAATAATCAACAATTATTTTAGAAAGAAATTCTTTCTGCACTGAAACGCAATAAACTTGGAACTTTATAAATATACGATATATTTCCATTCTCCTTATCGACAAACGTAGACTAAATCAAGGATAATACGAAACGTATACACGTATAATCTAGCATATGAAATTTGTGAAACACAGGAATCAATAAAATCTATACAGAAACGGACTCATTAAAACGCTGCCGCCCAAATCATTACTTCAATAACATTGAAACAATGGTGCATTTACTGGTGATAAAAGTTCTTCGATCGTTGAAACGCAAATGCTCGTCAGAAATATTGGACTGTAACAAACTTATCGATAATAACGATCGAAGATATGTGTATATGGTATTTGTAAATGTTTTGTCGTGTGAAATTTAAACGACCGATTATTAAGTATGACTGGCATCAAAATTTCGTCAAATTTCAGTAATCGGCCGCTAATTCGTCACCGATATCAATGCGTCTAGTTACTCGATTAATTATCATTGATTGTGCATATAAATTACATTGGACAGGATTTAATAATTATGTACCTACGTGCACATATCATCAACTAGCTCTTCGAGGATTAGTGTACCAATAATTATAACGTTGAGCAATAAAACAATTGTGAAATCTTGTTTAAATTCCGTATTAATGACAAGTTTAAAGGTTCGTTCGATCCCAACATGCTTTCAATTAAATATGAAAGAAACGTTTTGTCGTATGACATTAAATTATAGGTTCTCTGTTTATTTCGACGTCTGAAATACGATTTTTTTGTTTCCTGTGAAAACATGCTTCGCACGGCTTTGATATACGGTATTACAAAGGAAAGTGATACATTCTCACAATTTTTCCAAAGCTTTCGATGGATTACATCGTGATGAATATTTAGCAAGAAAACGCTGTATCGTTGGCAAAAATATGATAACGAACGTGGCGCATTCGGTGGATTGGCTTATGAAAAATTTGGTCGCCGCGACGGCGGCAAGGTATTGATGACAGTGAATGACAAATTGAAATTGCAGCCTGAAAGTTCACGTTTTCGAGATACCGACGTTTATTCTCTGCCGGTAGCTTGCTTACGTATTCCATATCCATCCACTTTGAATATATGTACTTTTTAATGTATCCAAACCGTGTTTCCGCGAACAGATTTTTTCATGTTAAACGTGGCAACGTTTTTAACGAAATATTAAGCGCATTACAATTCTCCACGCCATTCGCGATACGGCGACTCATTTGTGCGTTTCTCTACCATTATTCCGAAACAAGCAGCTTGATGACGCTGATCAACGGAAGTTTCAACGGGTCGAATAAAAATATCAGACAACATGAAACGGTTTGTGACGTAGAGAAATCACGTTTCACAGAACTATTTTACAATCAGGCAGCGACGCACGGCTGCCTGAAACTTTGCCTTTCTGCACATTCACGCGGATGCTTTGTTAAAAAAAAAAAAAAAAAAAAAAAAAAGAGTGACCGTTCTTCGATCCGACGAAAACATTCGAAACGAACAGTCAAAATAAATTCAGGTTAAAAAACGAAAGGAGAAGAAGGAAAAAGAGGAAAATAGAGGACAGTAATCGGGGTGCGAGTAATCGTTTAATCGTTTCGCCTGCGCTCAATTAAAAGGATTGCCTGATTTATTTCACGCCCTCGGTACTTCGAATGCAGAAAAATAGCGCTCAAAGGGTGCATGGGGTGACTTGGATCTTAATTAGCAGACGCGCGCCGCGTGCACCGGTCAGACAGAGTTTACGGGTCTTTATCCAGTTCAGACATTCAAACGAACCCATTTGTTTGCCGCTGATTATTTTCGAGGCGATATACGAAGCACAGTTAACAACGCTTTTATGGGCGAGCGACGCGACGCGTTGATTACCTACCCGTTTATATCACTGCCGCTCACACTTGGTCCGAACGCGTACCATACGCGTTCCACCGACATTTCCCGTTCATATCGACTACTACTAACGCCAGTTTTACCATCTAACGACACTAATTTCCCAATGGAAATGTAACCCAGACCGGCTGTCGCGTAATTATAGATGGAACAGTAAAAGTACGCGAGTGTGCAATCGTTTCGGCTGGGGATCGTAGGATTATTCGCGTGCTCGTACAAGCGGATACTTGAAAAATCGTTAGCGACGCGTTTTAATGGCAATTTCGACGAACTCCATCCACGTATAAATGAAAAGAGAATGAGTGGGGAAATGCGAACCTGTGAACCCAGTCCAATTCATATTCCATCGCAATCGACCGTTGCCGATGACTCTCCGCATCGATTAGTCCGCGTTATCAACGTCTTTTCTACGCCGTGACCGAAGTTTCTCAAGTTTCTTCAACCGGTCAATCTACATCACCGTGCGAGGAGACTTTGGCTAACTGAGAAAAATGACGGCGGTGGGAAAACCTGGCCTACACTGAGTGTCATGACTATGTAAAACTGTCACAAAATTGTCAATTCTTATATGTGTATGACGGAGACTCACGGAAGCAGGCGAACAGTTACTGTGAAAGGTTTGTAGCGCCATAGTAACATTTCCTCGCAGGAAATACTATACCACGTTTTAACGAATTTTCCTATTACCACGGATCCTATTATCATTAAATAATTGGAAATTGCGGCTTGAAACCTGTCGAATAACATGTACTTTACCTCATAATAGCATGTATACATATTTTTCATAAAAAAAAGAAATAAACAGCGCTGAAAGACACCTTCTTTCAGTTAGAGCCGACCACTTTCTGGTCCAGAATTTCCTTATGTGTATATTCTACTTGCGTCTATCAGGATTGAGTTTGGATTTTTCACATCCGCAGAGCGAAAAATCTAAATCTAACACAGGAAAACCTATTTACAAGTCGGAAAATCCAAAGATAATCCATGAAAACGCATCAAGAGCTGTTAAGTTTGGAGTTTTCAATTCCCACCTGCGTCTACCAGAGATAGGTTTGGAGCTTTTGCTTCAGGAGGCCAAAAAATTCGGACTTAACCGAGGAAAATGCATCTGCAAGCCGAAAAGTCCAAACATTGCCCATAACAACACGTTTGGAGTGATTAGGTTTGGATTTTTCCGTTTCCCAAGTGCGTGTTCAAGAGTCAAAATTAGAATTCTCGCATCTGAAGTTCAAAAGATTGAAACATAATACAGACAAGTGCATCTACCACCCACAAATTTTAAATTTTATTTAGTTTTTCCATTCTATCCATAATTTTAAAAATATCTAAAAAACTATCAAAAGTATTAAAATATTAATTCTTAATAGGTTTTTCTTTTTTAATCTTCTCATTCAGTTGTTTTTAAGAAGAATCGTCTTTAGTCGACTATATCATATTATCAATATTATTTTTTATCCATGAAGTGATATTAATATAAACAAATAAGAATATCAACAAAAATATACTTATTCGGTTTTCTTCGTTTGATCTTCGTACAAAAGTTTCCTGGTGGTCTAATAACTATGAGACGCATAGTATACAGAATCCTCGTTTTCTCTCCTTGATTCAATGAGAAAAGTAATTAACCAGAATTTCACTAAGTTTCACTGAAATTATTTTCCTATAGTAGCATTTTTCTTTTTCTTTTTTTTTTTTTTTTTGTAGAGCCAGTACGCATAGTAGTACGCATAGTATAAAACACGTTTTTATACCATGTCCTCCACTGTCTTTATGCTACTGTCTTCCGTGAATATCCAAACATACGACGGTTTTCTTTGCTTTGTCGCGCAACTAGTTACGCAATACAACCCTGCCGAAACTCGAAGCTGCATTTAGCAGACAACCGACGAACGCGGCGCATACAACCATTCTGTCAGAGTTTCTAGAAATAGGCAAAGCCACCAAGCGAGAATAGCTTCGCATTTTTTCGTTCCAGTTACGTGCCGCGCAATTCCTGCGGTCCCATAAATCTCTCGTTCCATGTCGACTATACAGCACTCGGTGTAATCGTCCATTTCGTACTAGACTCTCGTCGAATGCGACGGTTCCTCTATTCGTTCTCTCGTGAAAGTATATCGAGTATAGCGTGCAGCTTTTCGTTTCTTCCCCTCGAGTTTCATTCGACTCCCCGCAAAATATATGATCGGACCTTTTTCTTGGCATCAGCAAACTAGTCACCGTGTATCGGTGATAAAGCTGTTTACACGTCCCAGTGTATCTCATCATTTCGCTCGTTCCATTTGCCCACTAACAGCTCAGACTATTAATTTAGCCATATTTACCTACTTATTCACCTCCCGAATCCTTAAATGGTGCTTTTGAATGCCTCTGGCTAAATTGTATGAATAAACCGTTGATTTCTATACGTTTATGAGAAATTTGAAGACTCAAACATACACGGAATGCGTGTAATATTCAAAGATATAAAAAGTATTCAAACTATAGTATAATATTTCGTAGACAAAACAATTTTCTATCTAGGTTTCATCTGTTTAATTATACATGCAAATAAATGATGTTATACGAATTTTTAAGAAGTATAAGTACAACTATTCGAGTTTCTTTCTCATCGTCCGTATTTCTTAGAACACCAGACTATCATCATTTTTTTTTTTTTTTTGGATTAAAAATTATTTGAATAGAAGAACACTAGGGATCTTTTAGAACGTTTCGTGTAATGCTTAAATTACGGTTTGATTATCGCGAACTCGCGAAATATCTGTGAAATCGACGCAAAGTTATTTAAGAAGCTTACGATAAACCGGAGACAATCCTTGAACGTTTCGTCAAAAATTTAATCTGCTTGCCTGCTGAGGGTCTAGAACGCCAGGACTACATTAATTAGACCCACAATTACGGTAATGGGAGAGTTCGTGCATTGCAATTATCGTAGCGCCGCGAAAGCAGTTAATTAAGAGAAATTCAATTAAGCTCTTTCGGCGTGCGCCACGCTCTACGATAGTAAAGGGCAGGTAAAGTCGGCCTGCACGCACCAGACCGATTTCGTAATCGATAAAATTCATTTTGTTTTCCCTTTTCACGACAATACTAATTTTTGATCATTTCCTTATTCCCCTGTACAACCGACAACGGTTCGTTATTAAGAACTCTAATTTATAGTTCTTTCCGGGAGTTCTTCTCGAAATACTTTTCGAGCGATTCTAGAGATCCTGCAAAGCTTAACGTAATTGAAACTGTCTACCTTGCGGAGCACGTAACAACGCATTACAAGATAATTTCTAAAAATGGGAAAGCGACCTGAAGGATCGTGTAAATCGCTGGAGTTTGGACGGAAAATCGATATGTTGCACAGAATTATGGCGATCGACCTCTACTTTAGCTGCTCATTTCTCAAACGAACGTTCCATTATCAAAGGATTTAGTCCTAAGATGTCTCGATCGGCCCATGAACATGTACCAACGAAACTGTCTTTTAAATAGCAGCACTTCGTTGCTGTAGAACCATCTAAAATCAGTGAGTTCATTATCGACCAGATGTATGAAACGGCGCATCGAAATATTCTTCGTACGTAGTACACTTTCTACAAGTATAAGGTAGTCCGTACAACTAGGATAAGAAGCATTTCCTTTTTAATCGCAATCGGAATAAAATATTCGAAGGAAAAGGGAATTCCCTGTAATTTTATTATACAATAATACTCTTTTCAGAGGAATATCATTTTCTCTTATTCTTCAATCATTCGCAAAAATGTAAAATTGCACAAACATTACTAGTAGGATATTTCTCATTCGCATCGTACAATGTTTTTATGGCTCGATCTATGTAAAGGAAAATATTCAACCGTATTTAGAAAATATTACGCAATTCCATAATGCGTATACGCTATTGTTCGCATAAAAGAAATTCATCCTCCCCTATCATATTTTTCTAATTGCACGGACCACTCTGTGTATCCATCATCGAAGATAGAAATCGATACGACATCGGTGAAAAAACAAGCGAGATGCCTCCCGGTGGAAAAACAAGCCTCCAAATTGAGCCACGACAAGCAACTGTAGAACGATGCTATTCGCTCGACGCTTTTGCTACAAAAACAATTTCCGTGGCGGCGTATCAACGAGACAGGAGCGGTGGAAACGTCAGCACGGTCAGAAATTGCCAGAAAAGGCCGATGAAATCGAGGAGAGCCACAAATGGCTTGTTAATATCACGACTGACGAGAAATAAACAGCGCGGCAGTGAGATAGGGTGTCTCTTTCGCAGTCACGCCATTCACGGGGGTGGCGCAAGCCATGGGGAATTTTGGAATTAAATACCTCGCTGGAATACTAATTTCGCCAACGTACACTTGTAATTTCCGGGGTGTGGGCCGAATCTTCATTTTCTCACGATACGTATCGCCGTTTACTTATCATTCCACGCGTGTCAGAAGCGTCAATGAAACTTTTTTCCTCGATAAACGGCGGCGAAACGCGGCAATTTCCATTCCAGCCTCGAAATTACTGCGATTACCGAGGTCAGGAAGGTATGAACTCTCGCCCTGAAACGAAACCGAGCGAAACTATCGAGCACAATAGCGCGTGAAATTCATTAAAGCTCGGCCAGGACCGCGTTTGATTCGCACCCCTCTGTGCCATCGAAATCGTTGCGGTTCCCTTCGCGTGGACGGCGGCGAGATTGAAAGTTGAACATCGCTTGTTTCCACCGATGCTCCCTTCAATTTGTACAGGAATCACAAACCCACCAAACAATGACTTTACGTTCACTCGACAAAAAGGATTCTCATAGTTGATGTTGAAGAACAACACTTTCCCTTGCTCCTCTTTTCAACGCCACGATCGTGCGCATATTTCATCGTGCACGATCCCGTTCAATCGACCAATATTTTCTTGATTTTTAGTTAAATACCACATGCACGCTTGTAATTGAATAATATCAGCCCCGGTTTACTGATATCCGTGTATCCGTGATATCGAATGATTAATCTGATTGGCCAGTTAATGCGCCAGCTGCGATGATAAGCCCATTGAAATCCAGGTAAATTATGTATTGAAATTGCGAGTTGGTAGCTTTAAACTGTCGTTCGGATAGGAGCCGACAGGCGCGGGTAATCGACCGACACTCTTTAGGTATTAAGCAAAACTGAAAGTAGAAAGCGATGTTCGATAAAGTAAAAATGGATCGTTGATACTTCGAAGTAATTCCTTACAGTTCGTTCCCGCATTATCGACAGCAGGCTTCGAGTAATTATAGCCAGCTTGTATAGGCGAGACCTTTTCATATTAATTTACGAAATTTCTTATAATACAACCTCTAACCACGCGAACCTATCGAGTTGTTCCTTCGATCCACGTTTCGTATATTTTCGCAAAACGATTGGCAAATTATTTCGTCGAACGTTAAAACATTAATCTTGGAAATAAACGCACGAAACTTTCGTTCGCAAACCCGTCGATTGATACTTGTTGATTGGGAAATACAATCGTGACAAATACGTCCGACGAACGAACATTAATCGATCTCCGAATACAACGGCCGTTTATCCAGCTAAATTTTCGGTGAATAACACCGATGCAGTGATTCACCGAGGAAAAGGGGAGCAATTAGGAGGACCGTAAAGAAGTAAAGATTTCCTCATTCGGGACACGTAGGAATGGAAGTTTAGCTGTAAAGAACAGCTTGAGAGTGTATTCCGTACGAGGTAGCTTCGTCACCGATCTGGAAAATCCTGTCGAGACTCAGGAAGTTACTGCGAAAGTAGTTGGTAAAGCGTACAAACGGATTTGCAAAGCGAATTTATATGCGAAAACGAATATGTACGAATGAGCGGAATATTAGCGGCTGGAAAATTCCGTAAAAGTTGCGAACAGGGCGTTAAAACAGCAATTGTTTCAGTTCCAATTTACGTTCAATAATTGCATCCTGTTAATATTCATTGAAATGCATAACGGTCCTGTAAAACCATAAGTCCAGCATTGGCCACTGGCCTGTGTATATATGTGGCCGCTTATACGCGCGAAGAAGGTAGAAATTTTTTATCCCGCTTCCATCTAAAGCCGCGCTTTTTACCGGCCAACTGGAATCTCGTTCGTCGAGAATGCATAATATCCTGATAATGGATATCCTGATTCTTCCTACTTGCGTTTAGTTTTTGCAAAGTCTAATGGATTTCGACCATCCATTTGGATACTCCATGTGATTTATTCATAGCGATGTATCGAGAAAATAACAGAATGACAATTTTTAGTTGAAGGATGTCTCCGTCCAATGGATATGCTTTCTTTCAGGGACAATTAAAAGCGTTCAAATATATCGTATATCGCGTAGACAGCTAGAATTGTCAGACGACGTGAGATCAGTGTATCAACGTTCGATTAGTAGGATCGTACCATCCATCATATTCCCCGCGTTGGATTTACTCAGTGGGATATAAATGTTTGCTCCTGACAGCTTTCTTCGGTACACACAGAACACGGGAAGCTTTTAGTAAAATACGTCGGAAGGTTGTGTCAACTTTGATGTTTTCGTTCGACTTTTCGAACGGATAACAAAACAGAAAAGAGCACAGGAGAAGGAACTCGTGGACTGGCGCATTTTCACTCGCGTTATTTCGTACCACTCTCTGTTAGAGTCTTTTCATTTGCAGAATAAATATTTTACAATGTTTAGAACAATCGCGATGGAACGAAGCACCTGAAAGCAGATACCGCGACAGCACGGAAACTTGGAACACAAACTTCCGCCGCATCGGTTTCGCGAAAATCAAGGCGAGCCATTCTGCGTGGGGCAGAAAGCAATTGACAAATACTGAATCAGCCGGCGAATTCTATAGATTCGCAAGGATGATGCACGCGAGAAAGAAAAATTCTCATCCGTCAATACGTTACGGCGACGATTGTTCTTCAGTTCGCGAGCCCTTCGTATAGATACTTTTCGCAACGATGACGTCGAAACAATAAAAGAAGAAGCATCATTTTTCCTTTATCGAGGAAAGACTAAAACCTAAAAAAAAAGCAGACGTCGCAACACGGAGAAACAGAAAATTTATGACAAAAAAGAAATCACGTTGCAACGAAAGTAGACGGCGATCGTGACAGTAAAGAAACTTATTAAAATGAAGTCCTGTACCTTTGTGAATCACGTCGACCAGGAACCACCACTGACGTGTATGAACCTCAAAGATTGCGCAGCTCCCGCCGACCACGTTGTTTCTTTCGTCGAACAGCTAAGTATGAGAGAGGGAACAAGTTCGAACAAAATCACCCTTGTCGAAGGAACGTCAACTTTCTTTCACACGATTATCCACCAGCGCGAGATTGTCTGCGGATCGTATTAGTTCTACGCGAGCTATCCATCTGTCCGGCTAAAATTAGGTGGAATAGAAAACGGGAACGAGAACGGTACGACACGGCACACGACACGATACGAGGTTACGATATCTAGTCGCTGACGGACAGCATGAAACGCGACGACCTCGCTGACGGTTCTATGCCAAACGAGAGCGGAAGGCAAACTGGACCGAGCGGCGGAGTCTGCCTTTGGCAGCTGCGTGTTCGGTCTGGTGCCGCTTTCGCCGGCAACGAGGACTGCCACGACTACGACGCCGACGCCGACGCCGACGCCGCTCGTAGCAACGATGGCGCGACGTAGAAACCGCCGGTTAAAGCGCCCTCATCTCGCCCGATCCTGCACCAATATTCCCTCCCAACCTGTTCTCCTATATTCCTCTAGTTTCACCCCTCTCCTTTTCCCTCTCCCTCTTGATCGTTCTTTCCCACTTTCAGCTCTCTTCCAGCATCGTTCCCGTTCTCCCTATATCGCTCTCTGTCCAATCTATCGCGTTGATCCCACACTTTTCCTCTCTCCCTCTGCTGTAGTCTCTTGCTCTGGCTCTCCCCACCACTCTATCGATCCTACAGGAAAGGCCCTGTGCCGCGTTCCATTTGCTTCGTCCGAGCGGAGGCTACGAATCGCACTCGTAGCCGCTCGACTATCTGTTGGTGAAAAGAGTCGACCTGTCGGTATCCGATGCCCGCTTCAATGGCTTCTCATTCCCCAGTGACCAACGAGATGTTTCCCGTGGATCGGTGGCTGAATTTTAATCGTTGCTCGATTCAGCTCCCTCTCTTTCGCGACCAGACCACGACACTTCTTTATAGGTGACAATGAAGAACCGCCCTACGTAGGTTTTGTTCTATCGGGACGACTTTGTAGGAAGATAAGAGGAAGACGATGATCTGGAATGATGGAACGATCAAACGATCGAAGCATTCAGCGGGGGAGGAGTGCCGCGATGAACAACAATTCCAACACCTAAGGAACGCTCGGGGGTTTCTTTAGGGCCGTTCCACGAGTACGTGACGGTCAACGATCGCGAGGGATCCCGATCTTCGCTTGAAAATGTATTGAAACAAGAGGACGAGAAAGCGGAGCGCAGCTATTTCTTAGGAGATTGTCATCAATGGAAGAGGAAAGGATAGGATTACATTAATTCCGAGGATGATCCAGTTTCAGCAGTTCTCAGCTCCCCATTGGCCACGGAACTACTCCATTGGATCGACATCTGAATCTTAATCGAAGTTTGCCTCGAAACGCATCTCCGTGACGACTCGCCGAGTCGTTTTCTTCCGCGAGCGTCTCTGGAATATTGTCTGTCGAGCAGGAGGTGTCGAAAGTTCGTCGAAGAAGTGGTACAAACGACCGAAGAATCCGGAAGTAAACTTTGATCATCCTCGATACACGTATTTGCTTTTACGTCGGTGTACAAACGCGGCGGGGATACGCGCTTTTCATTTTAAACCTCGCGAACGCCAGAGCCAGCAAGAGCGAAGTAAAGAAGAAAACGTGGCTGAAAATGACTGGAGCGGGGGATAGCTTTCCGACAAACTATCGCGAGGAATTAGGAGGAATTAGACGAAAAGTTATCTTTAATGGAACGCGAGCTCGTTTTACAACGTTCTTCTTCTGATAATGCTATTATCGTGGATCGTTCCGGTTACACTGCCGAAGATTACGAGCTCGTAACGCAATTAGAGGGCGATATTTTTTTTCCAGCCGGTGAAGCATTCCGTTTCACCGTGATGCCTCCACTAGGGCGGATGAAAGCGTTTCAAGCAGAAATTCGAGTACGCCGAATGAATCTGTTCTTTCGAGTGCCGGCGCTTCGTCAACGAGCGAAAATAGACGAAAGATTTGAAGCATTCCACTTTCTGGCACGGAAATGAGAAAAATAATCCGCGCGGATGAACAGAGCTTACGAATTGCTCTGGCGCCGTTGCACAAAGTCGAAAGGAGTAGTCCAGGCCGAAACGCAATGCACTTTACGCTCTCCTATTCTCGCGAGTGCTACGCATCATTGGTCGATGGCAAAGGAGGAGGGTTATTTCCGCGTTTGTAACGTTGTCTCGCGATAGACGTGGTTATTGTCGGCATTAATCTTTAGGGACATGGCAGAAGTGATTAACTATTGAGTTTCGTACGTGGAACGAAGAAGTTAGAGAAACAGGCAACAGTCGTAGTAAAGTATCTTCACTGTTCTTTGCGTCGCATGCGGTGCATGCGATTTATCGCGTTATAAACTAAAGCTGACTAAAATTGAAGGCAGCAAATATAATGTAAACGTGGCAATGCATAGAATAGACAATAGGGGGAGATAGATAATTCGACCGACAGGTATACTATCATTTTGTGAGAAATACGAGCGAACGTTAATTAGAGCTACGCATAAGTGTAAAGAATACTCCGGGAAGGAAAAGAGAAAATTCGTGAGTCAGAACGTGACTATATAAAAGCAGAAATGAATGAACCGGGAGACTGATTCGTTAAACAGGAAGAGCCTTTAAAGGGATAAAATGGTCGTGAGCTCTTGGAACAGGCAGCTGTCTTAAAATAAATTTTCGCAAAAATTGCGACGAAGTCAGTATAGGATTGTTCAAAGCTTCTGGAGATCGCGCATCGTAAAGTAAAAAGGGGAAAGAACGATTGGAAGGGAAAAGATCCTCGGGCAAAGTCGAGGATCTGTTTTCTCTGAAAAAGAATCGGATGCTTCGGTAGGCAACGACCAATGAAATTCAGCTGCTTCGTGAAATTTGGGGGGGAAAGATCGGACGAAAGCGTGGAAGAAAATCGAGAAACTTTAGCAACGTTGGCGACGCGATGTTTAGAAAATTCTATAGTTTTATTTCTCAGAAACAGTTCGTTTCTTTTGTAAATCTAACAAAATGCCGAGAAACATCTTTATTTTTAGCTGTCTACGATTACGAAAACTGTTTACAATCAGCTTGTTTAACGCTAAAATACGACTTCCTCTTTCTCTGTCTACGCGTACAAAAACATTCAGAACGTGTTACGTCACGTACAACTCATTAATCAACGCGAATGCACGCTCTAATTATTGCCCTTATATTAACCAGCTTCTTCTATCAATCGCTTTTTCCGAAGCCTGGTGACGTACGAGAAAAACCCATAGCTCGAACAACAAAAGGTGAATAATCGCCGAAGGGAAAAAGGACATCATATTGAGACCACTCAGCCATTGTTCTCGAAACAAGCCAGAATTCATCACGCGTACTTATCTTCCTATCAGTCTGTATCCAGGTCGCAAAAAAGTGACAGTCGAGAGGAAGATTACATTTTACAGCCATTCTTATCGATAATAGTCAGATCGATATACCATATTAAATCAAAATGTAAAATACATTGCTCGAAACAATCGCAGAATCGTTTTCCGCGTTACTGTAATTTTTACGTTGAATATTATATTTGTATTTGTCTGTGTTATATTTTTGATGCTTGTTTTGAAGACAATTTTCATTACAGTATCATGCAACATCTCAATCTATCGCCGTATATTTTGTCAATGATTGTCCCAGATTTTATTTGTATTATTCGCATTATGTGAATAACATATCAATCTGACTTCGATTGCATTAGGAATTTAGAACCACGATATATATATGTATTATTTAAGCATTCACGAAAGTCAATAATAATTTCAAAATAGATATTTCGCGCATCTTTTTACTTTTCGTCCAAATTTTGAAAATCTCTAACAGTTTCTCCTTTTACGAACACACGTACATCGCTGAAGGTTGTTTATTCGGGAAATGATGTTCATGGTCCGAAATTCGATTCCGTGGCATCCGCCATCTTCGAGGGCCTTGGTTTGGCGCGGTGGATAAACCAAAAGTTGGGCGAACCAGATCCAGAAATTTCTGATGCTTCCGCCCGCAATGTTTCCGGGCGAAACCGATTCGGTGGCGATTCAATTCTGCGGAAAGAAAGTTCGAATGGTACGGTCGCCGCATCGCATGTGTCGTTGGTTAGATGGCATCGCAGGGACAGCGAGAGTGAGACAGAACGAGAAAGACAGATGAGCAGGAAGAGAGGGTTGACGACAGGAGAACTCCGTGGAGGGGTCGAAGTTTCGCGAGAGTGGAAAGTTCGATGATCGTGGCTCGAGAACTACCGTAAGATCGTCGAGAGCTTGGGCCTATTCCCGACAATTTGATTCCGGAAGAGACACTTCTCTCCGTTGAGTACTCTGGTGTCGGGGTGATTGCACCGCAACGCCCCGAGAATCTGACGTCGATGCCTGGCGACTATTTAACGTCGAAAATTGATCGGATATGCTAGAAGCCGAGTAGAGATCTCTGAAGGAGCAGATCGCTCCCTCCTTGCGCTCAGTCCCATAATATTCGGCCTCCATCTCGGGATATCGCGCGAAAAATCTATAGTAATTCGATTCCATCGTAGCCGGCGATTTTATTGTACGATTTAATTAAATTTGCTCTAACTCTAACGACCTTGTGTCCTTGATGGATGCTGCTAACGATCGCTCGATCTTAATTAAAATCTTGGGCAAACGCGTTACGCTCTTCGCCTTTACACGATTTATCCATATCGCGTATATTTTATAGTAATTCCGACACGCTCAAACATTCGTTCGAATGCCCCTAGTACTTAACAGTAATTAATCTGTACGAGTAACCCGATAACATTTTACCGTTGGTGGAACTTCGTCACGCTGGAAAATTGAAAGAACGGGAGATGATGGAGGAAAGAGATAAACACAAAGGCGGAATTAATCAGGATCCTTATTCGAAGGGAAGCTGGAAAGTATTCCTCGAGAGTTTCCAAAGTCACGATAAACAGCGATGTCGTCATGCGCGCGGAAAATTTCAGGGGAAAATTGTGTTGCGACAAAGTCCACGATCTGGTAACAGGCTGACCCGCAGGACACTCCAGTAACTCCTGTGGAGTTTCGGCGGATCGAAGAAGTTCGGAGGTCCTTTGGAAGTTGCCCCCAGTCCTGAGAATACGACCACTTGCTGCTCCACTCTGGCTTTTCTGGCTGAGAACTTTTGCTTTCCTGCCAACGGCATTACCTTATCTTCCATCCACTGTGCTCCATTTATCTCTCTTTCTTAGGTCGCTAACTCGCTGGACCCCAACCTTAATTAGACAATTAACACGCCGGAAACAGCACGCTCGTGCTTGTTCGAAAAAATTTGATAAGCAGACAAGATAAAAAGATAATTAATCGCAATGGATATAACTGATCGAAAACTCAATTGTGAAGGCGATTTGTATTTTTCATTTTTTATATATATATATATACATATGGTTTATGCCTTCCGGAAGAAATAAAACAGGACGATCGTATCGAGATCGGTGTTACGTTACGTTAATGGTCAATTTCCTGCAGTTTGCCCGCGGTGTTGTGTTTGATTAGAAAATTCCTGTAGTCGATTAACTGGCTCGTCTGTAGCAGCCTCATTAATAGTTAAAGCGATTGGACCTCAGGCGCAGACATCAAACGGAGCTTGAATTCTGCTTCCTTGTAACATTCCAGATTCGTTGAGCGGTTCGCGTACTTGCTGATGAACTTCGACCGAAATCCTTGATTTTGAAGTACATGTATACATATATACATATACCTTAAATCAACTAGTCGAGCTAACTGTCTACCGCAGAGTATCTTTGATCTCGAGAAGGCGAACGTAAGTATTCGATTGATAGTATATGGAAACTGTAGATGAACAGAAAGAAGAAAATCTTGGGTCTACGGTAAAATTGTATATCAAAGGAGGAAAATAACGTCGGATTTATCAGAATCTTTTGTCACAGTAGCATTTCTGGTCGTTCATTTAACCACGGGTTACTCGGTTTCTCTTGGTATTTATGTTGAACTTTCAGCGGTATTTTCAGAAAACGATGTGCGTTAACGAACGCGAAACACGATATTCCGGGATATTCTGGGATCTTCTAACGCATTTAATAAAAGTTTGATTAATATGTACTTCTTCTATTAATTAGAGATTGTAAGTGTCTCGAGTTTAAATTATTCAAGCTCTCTGTCTCGTTCACACTCTGTTCTTCAATAGAAACGAAATGTAAGAATAGAAAATTTGAATAGAGGGAATAATAATTCGCGAGATCGCGAACAACACTCAAAAGAATATATCGTTAGAATGGCCGAGACAGGAATTTCCGTGAGTCATCGAGAAATCGATCGTTGGTTCATTACCGCACGGAACGTCTCGCATCTTCAGCGGCCTTTCGCAATTTCGCTGGAAATTTTTCAACGGTATCCGCACTAAATACATTTAGAGAAAGCTCAATCACGCTAATTGAGGACTTCTTTCCCTTCTTTGGATGTCCTGCACTCTCAAAACCGGCCAAAGATCCTCTGCCTGTTAAGCGTCAAATTGTTAGCGTTGATTGGCGAGGATGAGACGCGGAAAAGCTGTCAAAGCGACAGGAGCGAGTGAAAATTAAAACTTCGTTAGAGAATGTCGATTAAGTACAGGATACCGGCGAAGCTGACATTACGAAACAGAACAGAGCACCTTTATGTTAACGAGGGATAATTAAAGCTGCGATCGAATAAACGGCCCGACATGATTAATCGTTCTAATTAAGACAATGATAAATCGATCTTAATGGCATTTTCTTAGCGTACGAACCTTCTCTTTTCGTGTTTATAGACGCTGTGCGTTTATTGTTAAAATCGCTATTCGATAAAAACGTCTCCTGATGCGCAAAGCGATGTTTAAGATCGTAATAATCTTTTTTTGCAATTTCGCGTTATCATCTTCTTAAATCCATATTAATCGTATATTTTGTATAAATTATTATATTTTTCGATTTTCCTTCTATTTTCTAATATTCATACTTTTCTACAATAATCTCGTTTATCGTGAGAATTTCAACTTAACTCTACCATTCTCACAGGTTTCGAAAGTTGGAGAACTTCCGGGGCTATCGAAAGTTCCAAGGCTGAAAGAACTCGCAGACTTTCAAGGTTTCAAAGGGTGCTCGCCTCGTCTGAAATTTCTCGTTGAGTAAGTACGAAATACCTGTATGTACAATGCTTTAAAAATATTTAATATCTTATGAACTTCGCTTTCACAGTTTTCTAGTTTTACGTCAAATGAGATTTTAATACTAGCCTTGTCACAATTACGCAGGAAAATTTATTCACGCTAATAATCCGTAACTTCTGACTTGTGCAATCTTATCAGTAATATCAGTTCAATTGTGTTTACGGGGCCATAAATGTATGCATTTGCGTAAATGTTCGTAGTTTATCGGTCGATTTTCATAAGCCAAATTTGATCCTGCATATATATATATATATATCAATCGTATTATATATATATATAGATTCTAAATATTCTAAATATATAAATATAGATAAAATATTCGAACGTGCCAGCATATATATATATATATATATATATATAAGTATATATACAGGGTGGTTGGTAACTGGTGGTACAAGCGGAAAGGGGGTGATTCTACGCGAAAATAGAAGTCGAAAATATAGAATAAAAAAGTCGGATAGTAAGTTAATAGGTAGGAAAACACTTCGGTCACATTGAAAGTGAGATCCGTTATAACGAGACGTGATAAAGTGCACGCGTACCGAGCGAAAATTCAGTCGATTTTCTCGAAAACAAAGCCTCGAACGAAAAATTTTTATTCTATATTTTCGACTTCTTTTTTTCGCGTAGAATCACCCCCTTTCCGCTTGTACCACCAGTTACTAACCACCCTGTATAATATAATATATAATATATATATTCAAGCGCGCACGTTCGAATACTTTTTCTGCCTGATTAACTTTCCAAAAATAACGACACGAGGGAGAGATTAAGAAGGAAAAAGGAAATGGTCGTCGGACACCCCATAAATCTATCTCATTGATTTTTCCGAATTGAAACAAATGATCCCGTAATTGCTTTTCGTGTTGAACCTTCCAAGCGTGATGTAGAAACGGTCACCTTTACCACCGCGATACTCCACAAAGCCATTTCATCATATTTGGAATAAAATGTGAAACAATCTTTTAAAGACTTCATTTCATTCCTAAAACAAAACATGCAGTCTGTAGTATGTAAATTGGACGCCGGAATAAATGGAATTTCAGGGAGGAAAATAGAACTTTACGAGTCCACTTTACACGCGCATTGTTTTTAATAATCGTTTCGTGAAAAAAAAGAATTACTTCTTACAATCGACCGAAACTTCCTATCGCAGGAGAATTGTGTGTGACGTAATCGGCGTAATAGGATTTCTGAAACTATTTTGAAACTGTAAAATTTGCGGTCCATGGAAAATCGGCTTTTACACGCGAATTAAACCGCAGATTCTATTAGGGCACGCAGAATTTTGCTGTGGATTTGCCGAAGTCTCTCTACCAGTCCGTTTTATTACCAAGCTGGCGCTCGCTCGGGTGCGACGTACAGACTTGCTTGCTTCATCTGCGCTTTCACTTCGGCGACGACTGTCGAGAGAAGGCAAAACGTTTTAACAGTCTGAAGACACTCGACTTTCTGTCGATACGTTTAACCGACGAAAAGTGGACACAGTGAAATGTCAATTTTGCTTAGCTGCCAATTATGTGCTTTGCGAAGTGATAAATCGTGTATAAAAGTTACCAGAATTAAGCAGCTCATTCACGCAATGAAACGAACAAGAGAGCTTAGTACAGTGGCTCGCGAAAGTATTGGAACATTTGGAGAAACTTTTTAGTGCAACATATTGTGCAAAATACGTATTACGAAATTTCATAAAAATGAATTTTCATAATTCGAACAGATACGAAGCCACTGTCGTGAAACGGTGTTCGTTCGGAAAGGTTTCTTGCTTTATCACCCGTGTTAATCGGATCTACCGGAGACCTTTAATCAAACTTGTTGTTAAAGGTAGAGAATGTAAAAGTAAGGTAATGGAAGGTCAATAGAAATGAAATGTATGTGTTTGAAACTCGTGAGAAATTGAGCGTCATTGTTCAAAAAAATAAAGATGCGAAAAATAGGTTATAGAAAGAAACATAATGAGTTTACAGACAAAAATTTCTATCCCCTCCCCCCTTCCTCGAAAAGGTGGTCGACACTCTATTTTCCAAAAGAGGAGAGGGGTTGCAATCCCTGGGCTGCCCGCGTATAGCGAAGGACTGGAGCCCGGAACTGGTGGTGTCGTAGGAGTAGCTGGCCGAAGTCGTCGGGACGATAGGGGCGCGTAAAGCTTCAGGCCCTCCTGTGGAAGGGGACTGCCGGGGAACTGGCCCCGAGGCTGTTTGATAGGTGGGGAGAGTTCCCCCAGGCCTGTGGAAGGGGGGACGGATGGTCCTTTTCCCGAAGCCGGGGCTACTGTGTGCCTATGAAAAAAAAAAAAATTTCGATTGATTATGCTTTAATAAAAATGATAAAATTCTGGTATAAGAAGGACGTAGGTACGGCTGCGGAGTGGAGGTAATGACGGCTGCGAATAGGTCTGAAATTAAAATCGCGCCTTAAAACTGCTGGCACCTACATTGTCTCAGTAGTGTTTTATTTTTAATTAACGTAGAACGATGATTTTTTGATTGATTTTTTCTAAGGTAGTTTGACGAGATATTCGAAAATATCATAATCAATTCTATAAAAAACTAAATCGAAGCTCAAAATTTTCATACTTTGTATATTATAGTGATCCGAGTCTGTTTCTGAATTGTAGCAAATCGCTCTTCGTTTTTTATTTTGAAGCGACATTTTGAGGTTGGAAATTCTAAAAAATTATAAGGATACGGACCGGCATGTTAAAAAGAGCACCAAGCATAATCAATTTCAAGATCGATTAATCAAGCATAATAATGGTATATTAATTGTAACAAAAAGCTACAATTGATATCTGACACTAGCGTATCAAAAACAAAGACTATATATTCTATCTGTATATTGTAATATGTATAAAACATTGCGAGGACAGAAAAAGTGTAAAATAAGATAAATGAAAAATATCAATTAGTTCAAGCGGTGACCGCATGAGTAAGTAGAGGAGCCACTGTAGCTCCCAATGTAAAATGACATTGGCCCACTATATAAGGGCAGCCCGAGGTCCGGCAGATTCAGAACGTCTTCTCACTTTGAGAGAACAACTGACGTACTCAATTTTTGGCGAGACTTCCTAAAAATGGAAATCTTACAACAAACGAATGAACGATTCCGAGAAGGGATTCGCGTTAGGGTGGTGCGAGTCGAGTCGCTAACGAGCATTTGGGTTCGCATCGACGAATGGCCGAAAATAACCCATACGCTCAATTGGCAGATGCTCGCAAAGCCGACGGAATGTCCGAAGGTCGAAGACTTGAGACCCGGTATGTTCGTCGCCGTGTTGGCAAATTTTGGAATGGCTACTTTTTGGGACAGAGCTATTCTTCTGCAAGCAAGCGAGACGGGTTACACCGTCTTTTTGGTCGACTGGGGCGTAGAAACACAGCAAGCCTTCAGTTCGATTCGGCTATTGCCACGCAAGTTTACAAAGATGCCGCCATGGGCCAAAAAGATTCGCCTGCCTGGTGTGCGGGACCAACCGGTGCAAGTGAAACACCGTGTAGCCGGGGTGTCTATGATAAAACGATCAGGATGCCTGTTGAACATCGACCGTTCTCCAGGAGAAGTAATGACCGCGAGGTTGATATTGGACGGCAAGCCGGGAGAATCTGCTCAAGACATGGCAGAACACTGGCTGAAGATGGGATACGTCGATCCTGAATAATCGCTACTCTAGCGAGATCTTCTCTTTCTCTTTTTCGTTTATTATATGTATAGTTATATGTATGTATTAGTAGTATGTATTGCAGTAAATATATTGGTATTATTATTGAATAAAAATTAATAACAAGCTGAAAAACTTGTAAATATCTTTTAAACTGATCATTTTTTGACTCAAGAATACTCTTCTGTAGAGAATTAAAAACTAAAAATATATCGTACCATTTAGAGAAACAAAGACCACCTTGAAACGTAGGAGGGTCCATCCACCTAGATAAGATCTGCGACCATCGCAACACGTTCCTCTCGAAATAGAACAAGTCCTGTCCGAAACACCTTTTTCCAATAATGTACAGTTTAGATTTTGCGAGCGATTAAAATGAGACATCCGATGTATGTATAACCCATAGCTGTTAGTCGATTTCCATGAATCCGATAATCCTGTACATGCGTACTTCCAAGGGAAGATTCCCAATTCGAGGAAATTAAATTAATTGCGAAATTTTAGGGATATATAGAGACAAAGTCATCATGATTACATTAATGAATTATTTTACGAATTAAATAATGAATACTAAGTTATCAATCTGAATATGTATATAAAAGTTACAAGATATTTGTCCCATATACTTTGCAAAATCACTAAAGTATTTGTACAGTCAATTGTTTACTATATCAGTAAGATACAATATTTAGTGAGACCGTTCTTGACATTAATTATATTTTACATCTTCTATATAAATTTTCGGATTGGTTTCAAATTTGATTAATGTAATTGAATATAATCACGACAGTCATACTTCATCACAGTACCAATGAAATTGCGGAATGTCTCGTATAACACACATAATATAATCATAAAAATTGTCTGTGATGAGCATTCGAATATATCCGTGAATTACTGCCGTAGTTCTTTCTATAGGAGGGACGATATTCGATGCGTAATTAAACGCAAGAGATAAAAAGGTTTGTTTTTCTACAACTGGGAGTTCGTTATTATGTAATTTGTTGCAAACGACTGCCTCGTGAATTTGCAGCTTTACTAAATTACAACGGGGATAATTGCATCTTTTTGTGAAGGAAACTTTCGAAAAATATTTTGCAATTAGAGTTGAAAACGAAGCAATTATGCAAAAGGTTACAGACTGAAATGAATGACATTTAATAACACTAGTTGGAAACTTGTTTGATGAACATTTCCGTTTGCTTGACGGAACGCGAAAATAAGGTGCAGCAATGTACGTGATTTTCACGGTACTGTTCACGGGTATATTCAACGGATACAATCGAGTGTGTTGATCGGGAATATGATCTACGCCGTTGAAAAATATTCCGAATATCTTTCATTTCAAGAATTTATGGCCGATACGCGGCCATCTATGTATGTACCCGTGTGAAACCTCAATAAGTACAATAAAGTTCACTTTATCACCTTATTTGCACGTATCAAAAGGGAAACATATTTCAACATGACTTTCACAAGCAAGATAATAACCATGTTAATGATTATAATATTAGATTGATCGGAAAATTGCTTGTATGCTTACAACCTCGTTTGAAAAGTTTTACATATCACAGGTAGATGAAATGTACTCTGTCTGCTCAAAATATTTTACAGTCTGCTCGTTTCATACAAAGTTAATAAATTCTACTTCTAATTAATAACTCGTCATCAATTTGTACAAATTTTGATCAAATTTAAATAACGTTATCGCAAATCGACCAAAGCATACAGATTATTATGAACGTTATAGTGTTTGTGTGTGTATGTATGTGTGTATATATATATATATATATATATATATATATATATATTAGATTAGATATATATATATAGATTATAGATATATATTATATATAATATAATATATATATATTAGGCTACAGATATATGGGCCCTCGGAATTTCTTAACTTCCCGGTCCGTCAGCACTTTTATATATATATCTTGATTGTCAAAATATGAATTATTGAAAGGAGATTATGAAAAGAAGAAAATATTGCTGGAGAAATTTTCTCGTTGAAAACTAGATCAATAAACTGTTCTATAGTAAATGATATATCTTAGCTCATTGTATTACGTGCAACAGATGATTTAAGAAGAGCTTCTCTCGGATAGATTGGTACCTTATTTATATCATTGCAAAACTTTTTGATAGGAACAGTGTTCGATATCCTGGATCCGGCTGTTTGAATGTTTTATCCATGAAAAGGAAGAATTCAACAGTGACGAAATAAATTAATTGCTATATAGAAAGTTGCCACATAGTGATGTTATATTGAAGATTAATTGATTTTTTTCCAAAAAAAAAAAAAATACGATGAAATAACAAAATCTTCTATTTACCCAATTATTATTATATTCTGTACAGATTTATTCTATTTCTAAGTTGTCCTATAGATATTCAGTATATCAATGTGTCTTCAGAATGCCGTTTATTTTAAAAACAAATTCTTAATGCGCATCATGATCGTTATGAAATTCACAAGATTTGTTCGTATAATCCCCAAATGGAAATCATAATGGGCTAATACGTTCATACAAAATACATAAGCTTTCGACCAAACGTGATAAAAAACAAAATTTCTCTGTATAATCCCCAAATGAAAACTGTAATGGGTTAACACGATCACGCAGACTGCGTAAGCTTTTGGCCAATGAGAACAAAAAATATTGTCAATCAACTTCTCCGACAGGGAAAAGACAAATATTTATTCTCCGCGTAAAACTTCAAGAACTAGCGAAGAAAAAGCTCTCTCTCTCTCTCTCTCTCTCTCTCTCTCTCTCAGAGCCACGTTTGCAAGAAATCCCTATAGGCGTGTGTCATCGTTACAAGCAGAAGCAACACGTCGACACATCGGGAATCGCCCCAGTTGAAAGAAACGCCGCAGCGTGTACAACTTTGGCAGTTGACGTAAAGGTTTGTCGCATCTCCGGACAGAAGAGACACGCTGAGAGCATTCTATTGCGCGAATCCAGTGTCCCAGGCTCTCTGCTCTCTCCGGTGGATACCGTCTAGGTTATCGCGCTTCATAAATCTTGGCGAGGCGTGGAACCGATGCGAGGCTGGAGTGCCAGAGACTGCATCGCGCAAACTGCGACGCGCGGAATGGCCTGCGAGTTCAGCTGACTCTCCCGACGAACTATCGCCTGGTGACGCGAATAACTTCCTGCATAGGAGAACGCCCCCGCGCGCGCGGTCGACGACTTATCTCCGACTGTAAATCCGCTTCGTTACGGCCATATCGGGTGGCGCGCGGTCGAAGAGATTGCATAAATATCAAGAGGAAAATAGGAAGCCTAGAAGAAGGATGTGTTCGCTGTCAACTGTATGGGTAGGCTCCACGTAATTTGCAGATTCCGGATATATGCTGCTGAGGTGTATTATCGGTAACGAGGAGAACGAATCTCTCGTTCACATATACCCATCACGCGACACGGTTCGATCGCGAGATACACGGTGAAAAAGCCAAGCAGAATCCATAGCGTTAAAGCCATTTAAAAATAAAATCATGCTTCTTTCTTGTAATATACGGAGATCGTAAGGATATCTAGTACATTATGGATAGTATGCTATGAAATGGTTTACAAGTGTGAAAAAAGCATTTGCCGCACACGTTAATGTTTTATCAAATGTAAAATCATTCTAGAATTAACGGTAAAATCTATTCTTTTTTTTTTTTTTTTTTTTTTTTTGTAATATGAAAATTCTATAATAGAAAAAATACGAATAATATATGATGATGAATAATAAATTATTTCTTCATTTTTGAAATTTCCCGAACGTTCTTGCGCAAAATTGTATTACGTTTTATATTTATGTTTCTTTTATATTTGCATTTTACGCGTGTATCTAATTATGTTGGAAACCAAGTAAAAAATTTTACGCCGCATTTTGGGCTTAATACTCCACGGTGCGACGATCCTCCGCGTTAAAATTCCATCCGGATGCAGATGGCGAATATAATCGTACGAGGGAAGAAATAAGGCTTTTTTTTATTTCTCCATACGGGGGATGCGCATGTATTCGGTGGAAGCTGCGAGCTGTGAGTTGTAAAAAAACTCGGATGTCGAGTATCATCGATAACGAGATCCACGATGCGCGTGGTTTTCAACGTACGCGCTTGTTGCCCCGCAAATATTATGACGATCTCACGTTCGATTCTTCGAAGGTGTTTCACGATACAGCGAATCGTATGGTTAAGCGTGGTGAGATCGTAAGACACGTAATAGGAAAAATAAGATAAGGTAATTTTAAACAAAATGTCATAACAAATAATATAGCTTTAGTTCCAGACTTTAAAAAAGAATGATCCAATATGTGGTTAACGTAGGATTTTTATAAGCCACGTCGTTGCTACACGGCTTTAAATCTGTTCCATTCTCAGTTCCAATTAACTTCTATCCCGCACACATAGTTTCTTCAGGATATAAACTTTCACTCACACATTCTACCTTCCTTTCTATTTTACAATCTCTTTTACTCAATCCAGATAAACGTCCACATTGTCAAGATATATCCGTTCGCCCAGAAACCTTTGGCATCTATAAATTCTTCTTTCACATTTCGATTTATAATCTCAACTAGCCGATGCTTGCTCACATCTCTAAATCTGGGAATTCAGTTTCTCGAGGCAAACATTGCAGCAAATTTTAATTTCCATAGCGCCGTAAATAACATCGACGAGAATCGCGGAAAACGAAATTCGCCAATCGATGCTCAAAATTTTTCGTAATGTACAAAGCCGATTTGCGTATAAATGTATTTTTAGTTATCACGATGAAACATGAAATGCAAACTGCATTAAACCAATGCGCTTTACGATTGCCATAGCGTTCAGTTAAAAACGTAAATTCTCGCTTAGAAGCATATAGGCTTTTCGTGTTTTCGTGGCGGCACAACATTTATAACTTCCATAAATTGCAGCGTGGGTAATCGTGCGAAGCGGAAGTTGACCAGCTGTTTCACACAGCGATAAAAATTTTACCCTGGTTAAGATCGGTGCCCGCCACGAGAACGGTTTCCACAACGAGATCTCCGAGCGAACGTTTAATTCCGTCTGGTGAAAAATCAATCCGCCCTCCGGTCTTCAACGCGGTGTTTGATTCTATATTTTTAAGCCCAGAACGCAACCTCCACATTTAGTACTTTTTTTTTTTACTTCTTAGTACATTTTAGCTTCGATTAAATATTCTGGAAATTTATATGCCACGTTCAGTTGGCAATTCCGATCGGATTTACCGGTGAAAACGAGTAGAGAAAGGAGCATATAAAACTTTCAATATTTTGTATTCTTTTAATAAAATTGAGAGACCTCAACGCACTGTAGTATTCAAATATATTAATTCTTAAGATACTGAATATATAAACGATGTTAATAATCGATGGTGTTTCTCATCTTGGCTCGATTATTGTTCGGGATTTGGAGTGGCCGCCGGTTAATTACGGTGACTCTTAACATCCTGGGCAGGACGACCGTCTACGTACCCCTAGTGCGGACCCATCATAAACATTGCACCTATTGTACAGCTAAGATCCTTGAACAATAAACCTACCGACACTTTTTGTATACTTATTGACCGCTCGTGATAGGCAGGACAGACTACAAAATTTTCTTATAAAGGAAGAAAGCAAACTAGAAATAGATACCGAAGAATATATTGTATGCATATTTTACGAAAAGTCATAGATTAGGAAGCGACATGGTAACGTTCAAATATGGTAAAAATTTGTGTAGAAATTGGAAAGCGGTCAATTTGACTGCTGTGGTAGGTTTAGTGTTAAGACTACACAGAGAAAGTATAAAAATGAAGGTAGTCTTTTGAATTATGGTGTATTTCGCGCAGACCCGGGAACGCGGGTTTTCCCCAAGTGCAACGTCACCCGCGCGCGACCTTTTTTACCCAATTAGCTGCTATGAACGGATTTTATACACACCGATCACGAATTTTACTCTGCGACTGCATCATCACCAGAAAAACACTTTCTTTACCAGTACTCCTTAAGTCTACATCGTAACTATACATAGTCAGCTATATAACAGTATTCATTTAGTCTTCACGTGACAGTTATATTCATGGTGATATTCAGTGAAAATAAATACACTGAGCAGAACAGTTCCTACATGCTTTCTTATCCTCTACCTTGAACGTGAATAGCGTTCAAGGTTCGCGATATCAACCGATCAGTTGTGTATGACTGATCGTCACCTAGTTGAATGTCGCAACAATTATAGCTCGTATTCTTTCTGACATGATCTCTATGTACTACCGTATCGTACTTTATATTCTCATTATTTTACCAGAGGCATGAATTTTTCGTCTTCTACTGCACATTCTTAATGGTATTCAAACCGCTTAAGTAAACATAGTAGTACGAGACTGTTGTTTGATGAAAGAAATATTGCGAAAAACATATAATGTTGTTAAGTTGAAAAAGTGACGTTCTAAACGTGCTTCTGATTCGATAGACTGGGGCTATTTTATCTTACCTTGCTCGTGACTCAAAGATAGAAATATCACGCTCTAAACATTTACGATAAATCGTGACGATTAAAACGGAAATTTTATTGCTCACATATGTTACCGTACTAAACGCATCAAAAACACGACCAGTTTGACGCTGCGCTAGCTCGCTTGCGATCAATAGGTCCATTAAGTTCTTGCCCGATAGATCCAGCAGTATAGATTAATTTAGCGTTATCTAAAGGCGTCCCTACGGCACAGAACATAAACAATCCATGATCGACCGTCATAGAAACGCATCTGATTCAATTCCTGCAACATATCACGTACATCAGAACAAACCTGTATATATAGAGACGTACGTAAATAGTTCGCGTACAATGCAAATCCTTTATCCTAATATCGAGCACACGTACATTTATCTGAGCTACAATCCCCAAATAGACTTATTAAGATAATTACTAACTAGCTTAAGAACAAAGGTACCTACGCCGTTCTTCTTTCTTTCAAACTGTCCATTGCTCAAGCGCTTCCGCAGCCAATAAATTGGCAATCTCGAAGAGCAAGGAACAAGAAGCGGACTAGATTTCTTTGTAGCTAGACGTGCTTTCCTTTGCAATGCAATGGGGATCTTCACTGGGGCGTATCTTTTATCTCTGAGAAATTTTCCGTCTTAAAGAACTTAAGTAAAAAACAGTGAATCTTGTAAAAAGAGAAGATTCGTCGGTTCAAAGGGCCAGTGGATTTACAAAGGAATTCTTAACCTCGAACAATAAGTCCTTTCATGTCCTGTGACGTTTCTTATACTAGTTTTCCTTCGATTTCTGTTGTAAAGTGAGGTCGGGTTATTTGAGTCAAGCTAATTGTAAGTAATCTGCCTTGATTACGAACAATTGTCAAGCCATCTACGCTTGAGCCTCTCAACTGACCAGTGGCGTAAATCCAATTCGATGAAGTAGCACTTAATTCGCTTGTCAAATAATATAAACGACTTATTTGAAAACAGACTGCGTGTTTAGCTTCGTGTTAGTGGCGTCGTAAGCAGTGAAATACGTCGTATTAATTTACAGCTCGTCGGCCACAGTTTTCTACCAGAATGTAACTTCAGAGTATTATCCAAATCGAAATCACCCGGTTTTGATGCTTTCGTTAATATATTAAATTCCGTTAATATATTAAAAGTTAATAGTTTAATTAACAGCGTGTAACAGTGTAAATGCGATTAATACTATACAACAAGTTTGATTACTTTGAGCAAAGCTCGATACTGCATTTTAAGCTGTTGAAGTTTAGGTGACGCGAAGAACCTTACCGTACAATATTAGGAATATTGCAACGTAGTTGTACAGCGCAGTTCGTGTATCAAGACGATTTCAATACGATTTAGTGCCGAGAAACGCTGATGGAACGCTTCGCGTATGAAGCTGTTAACGGAACGATAATTTCGCGACTAGAACGCAGAATTTCCACGCGCAAGATCCAACATTGTTCGTGGATCAGAGGCACGCTGAACGTAAATATACGGCCAGGCCACGAAGATTAACCGCGTTCGGACGATTTCCGCGCACGTGCCACTCCCCGCTTGACTGAGTTTAACGCGCGCTTTAGCTTATTCGCTGCGACTATATCACTTGCGCCACTAAAGCCAAGCCTGGACATACGCGACATTTCGGTGTAATGAAAACAAACATGCGCATCCATTTTGGCGCGTTTCCATCGCGCAAGCTCTTGTCACGCTTCGCTTTTTAAGAAAACAAATAAAGTTGAACCACCGTATCAAATAATCCTAAGATCGAACGTCGATACTAAGCTTGTCTCTTTTATTTATGCGATCTATCTTCGTTAAGGAAATTCGTTGTGAGTCGAACGGCTGAGAATTGATGTACGGCACGAGGTATTTTGCGATAGTCCTGGAAGCCACGGTTTGGTTTAATCAGGCGAATGTTGTATATGGTTTGAAGAAGATCACTTACTGCACTATCCGACATTTTCCTATGGATTTCTCGAAATTTCGGGATCAGTTGCAATTGTTTAAATGGGTGCTAAATTCTTCTTTTGTTATCTTTATCTTTAACGTTTACCTTTTTTTTTTTTATTAAATAGTTACTTTTGAATTAATAACTCGAAATAAATCAGAATAAAACCAACCTAATCATTCTTCGAGAAGTTATTCTGTTTGGAATGTAAACACGATAATTTGATAGAAGATGCGTTCAATTCACCGCTATAGAACTCCGCAAACAATACGAGAAGCCGGTATAATATTCTTATTTCAGAAGAACACCGAAAGACACTTTCGCATTACATACAGGAGGCAATTCTTTAAATCATGTTCCGATGATAGCGCTTATATCCGAGTTGGTTCTATAAGTATTAAGAACTGCATGAGTCACCGACATGGTAACTGACAATGAGTAATAGGAAGGGCGTGCTGAATGAAACGTTGAAAGCTTGAAACAGTAAGAAAGAGTGGCTGTTTCGTGAACAAAATGGAAACGTAATCGCACGGTATGATAAATCTTGTCAAGATGGCAGAAACTGGAACAAGCTTTTAAGAAAACCCTCGGTAAATGATCAAACGTAGCTTGAAAATTATGAATGTAATTATTAGAAAATTTAATCGGTTAGAAGTTACCGTTACTTAAATAACTGGATGTTGGTACTAATCGTAATTTGATTTGACGTTTCATCGTGAGGACTAATTAACTTATCGAACGTAATTAGATTCGTAGCTAATTAACTGCATCCTTTATTGGTAATATTAGATAATTTGTCCGTCATTGATGCACAGCTGTACAAATTTAATTAACCCGGTAATTTCGAGTTTTCGCTTCGAACATCGCTAATTCCACGGCAAATTATTCGCACTCGCTAGTGCGACGTTCTTGCAAAACACCGAGATTGAAATCGTCGAGGAACCCCAGAATATAGTTTGTTGCTTTCGACATCGTACTTTATTACATTCCGTACCTCTCGGACCGGAAACAAGCCCTGAGACGGTTGTCCGTCCGTATAACGCTACTGAAATTCCTCCGCACACGTGTTTCCTCGCGAAAAATTAGATTTCATTTCACGCAGGATGCAAGTTTGATATTTCAATCCGCTGCGAATATCATGTCATAGGCGAAGGTGTTATTTGAAGCAGCGAGATATTTAGATTACATTATACGTACAAAAGTAGTTTACTGTATAATTCGCCGAACCTAATTATTAACAACTTCCGCGCGATCTATATTTGAAAGCAGACTGTTTAATTTCAACGTAATTTATTTTAATGTAATTTTGACAAAGAACGAAACGTATTGTGTACACTCGACAGCGCGTTATAGTTTTCTACCGGAATATAATTTTTATCGGTCAAATAGTAAAAAGTTTGCTCGACTAATGTTAATACTCTAAATTGTGATTATCTTAATTTAGGAACGTGTGTATATTACTTTATCCCTGAGCCTCTTCGTACAATGAATTTTACCAATAATCTCTATTAATAATCTGTATACTTCAAATTTTGTGTTTTGTAAATTTTTAATAAAAGAAGGACGTTTCTCATTTTTTGATTTTTGCACCTTGCGATCCGTAAAAAGCGTTTTATCTCGTGACGTAATGAAATCACTCATGCTATCTTCGTAGCCGGTTCGTGGCGTTTCCTAGTACGTGTTTCATGGTTGGCGAAAGGGATGTAGCAGAACGGAAGTCGTATTTTTGATCGCTTTCGTGCTCCACTTTCGGAGAACTTATTGCACCTTCAGTTGTTATCGCGGTCTTGTAACTCTGTCAAGATTCTACAAAACTATCCGTTCGTTCCTTTCAACGACGATACAAATGTATCATCGATGATATCTGATGTTATAAGAATTCAATTTTCACTGGACCTCGTAGTAAATCATTCGAATATTGTCCGCCAATAAGCACGATGCACGTAGAAATAAACAAGGTAAAAGATCTTGAAGAAGCATCGAATCAACTTTCTATGTTTATCAAAACCTTGAAAATCGAGGATACAATCGACAACTAATTTTCATTGAACAATCTACGAAATAACTTGCAGTTACAATGAATAAATTCCATTCCACGTACGGATGCATCCTACTATTCGTCGCCCATTAATACAATGAATTTCTTGCATCCATGAAAAGTTTGGAATTTCACTTCGAACCACCGACGACGCGGGGAAATAAATAAAACGACAAGCTAGAAAACCCACGTTAAAGTTGCCACGAATTTCTTATTCAATCTGCGAAATAAGTGAGAATGGCGATGAACAATTTCTACACGTAGGGATGAATCATATTCTCCATCAGTTGGCCCATGCATCTCGCGATCTTCTGGAACTCGTGTCGGCAGCACGTGTCAAGAAATATGTAAGTTACGTCACGCGCTGCTCGTCGCCGACTCGCTTGCACTAGGAATTCGTCGACGTGTAGCGCGAAAACCAGGCGCAGGGGTTTAATATTCGGGTGCTCGCCTCACGGTAGTTGCAGTGAATTCGGCGGTAGTTTGGCCGGTGGACGCAGAAATTTATCGTTCGCGAGTAAAGGCGTTGCGGCGTGACTAACGAAAACGACGATGATGTATTCGTTCCTGGATGGGATCGTCGATTATTACATTTCATATCCCGGCCAGAAGCACTTGAAGATATTGGCTTTCAATTTGCCGAGGCGAGCTTGTTCGTTTTCGCGGGCGCGGCTATCCCTGCAGAAGTGCATTCCTCGACTTCCTGGCAAGTCAAATAGGCCGGAATCCGCGCTGGAATGCGACCGGGTATTTTAAAGATGGGCACCCCTCCTTTCAACCCCGAATAGACGCCGACTAGATACTCAGCTTGCCGAGATTAATTGAAGCGCCGAACCTTGTTACAGGTATTTTAAGTCTCCTCCCCTCGTTAACACCATGAATTCCTTCGTGATACTCGTCTTCTTATTGCACGTCACCTTGATTGCAGATTTTTACGCGAAAATTGGGTTTCTTGGTTAGCTCTTACCGCTACACAGGATGATCAGAGTGATATTATTGCGGCGAAATCGTTATGTGTAGCGAGTAAGCAATAATTTATTCGATATTCCATTAACTACGCGTTATATTACACGATAAATTTCATTATCTAACGCAATTCATTAGCCCCTGCATATAATTTATTTTTGCTCGACGCAGCTACTTCGCTTTCCCTTCGCTGTTGTCTTTCGACAGTCTTTTACTTTTCCTCTTCTCTGGCTCAGGGTCAATATCAAATTCCTCGTAAATTGAGAAATAAGTCTGCCACGATATCTTCGTACATGAACTTTTTCCCCAGTACCTTGATGTCTAGAATCACATCTTACGAATATCGCCTACTTGTTTTTTAACTCCATGGTGTATAACGTTATTTGTAGGAGAAAAATCGAGGTCCATCGATCATTTCCAAGATATATGACACGACCTCGGGGAAACCGGCACACCGAAGGTAGTAGCGGCACGTGATTTCACAGCGATTCGGTAAAACCTTCGGAAGAACCGTGCTATTTGTGTAACGATACCCAACAGTTTTGCTGGAATACTGGGTGTTGTATCAGCGTCAGTTGACAACAGTCTCAAGGGGTAACGGAAGGCGAGTCTGAGTGCAACATTAATATTCCCGCTGAAAAGGAACTTTGTTCGAGTTTTTCGACGATTCCGTTGCGAACTGTACGGACACGAGGACTTTTATTCGGGATCGCCGTTACGACCGAACAATAACTCAGTGCACGGACCACTCAATGGTTAAAAACGTTGAGAAATAATAGTCTCATCCGAGGCGTCGAGAGTAGAAAATCGCGAACAAAACAGGGACAGGGAACAGAAAGAGAGTGATGAACGTTACGAGCGACAACTACTTAGACTTTGAAAGCCGGCGTTACTCACGCTTTTCTATTCGATCTGCAGCTAGCCCGTGGGTCGGGCCGATATCGGGCGTATTCGCAATTTTCATTCGTTCATCGAGCCAGCTCCGCGCAAATATCGAACTCGCCGAATATGCGTGCTAATGTAACGATATTGTCGGAGAAGAGGATTGCGGAACAAGAGAACTCGATGCAGTTGGTGGAATTTTTAACCGACGTTGAAATGGGATTACCCGCGACGTACAATTTAATCCGCGTATAAAACTTCGCGCGAACTTGCGAATCCGGCTGCGAGTTCTCCTTCGATCGCTGCCTTCGTCGCGGATTGCGCGATAAAGAATAAGCTACGTGTCGCGTTCCTATAGAAGTTCGCAACGTTCGCGAGGAACATCGTCCGATTTGTGTTTCTTTTCTGATGCTCGAGCGAAATTTTTAGGGAATGTAATTTAATCTAAATCGAGTTGAGACCTAGGATCGTAGGTTTCGACGATAATCGAATGAAATTCGAAAGTCAGAGGAAGGCTGAATCGAATTCAATGAAATTTTAAACGACCAGCGCTCTTTAATCTCGTTAGACAATGGCCGGTTGGATGGCGATTTGTTACTACAGAAGCGTAGACAAAATTGAATTGGATGCATTTTCCTTGAATAATTTACGTTTAAATGTAGCCTGACATTGTGATAAAATATATGAATATTGCGTTTGCTTGTTGAAAAAAGGTGAAGGGGTACTGAACAGCGTATGGCCATCGATCTTAAATTCGACACTTATATAAAGACAAACCGTAAAAAGGTAGAAGGTCTAAAGATAAATCGTCGAAGCTTGTCCGCGAGAAACACGTATATCAAAAGGCGCAATTTACTTCCACCTGTAATCTTTCAGCCCGTAACACTTTATTCGGGTAACGGGAAGCGGGTGAACGCGTTGCAATTTATTTCGAAAAAACAAAATAACAGTTTAAGTCGCCTGTACCTAAAGAATTATTAAACGTCTTAAAATTTTCCATAACACTTTGTTACATTTTCTACGTGACTACCGAATAATAAGCCACGCAAAGCGTTCTCAACTTATTATTAAATCGTGTCGTTTAATTAGAATCGCGTGCGATCGTGTAGCTAAAAGTTAATAGGCAAGAATCGATTTCAGTCCTAGCAAATACGAATATGATATAGTTTAATTTTTCTAGAAATGTACACGCAAAAGAATAGAAGAAAACAGAGATATTAATAGACAAACATGTTATTATGCGGTAAATTACCGCAAAAGAGAGCACGTTGAGATATCAATTACCAATATATTATATTTACGTTATTTTCAATAAATCGCTTCTCAACATTACGAACGACGAAATTTGTAAACGTCTCTAGCTTTTACCTTTGATAGGTATCTCGCAAAATATTACATTTTACGTGTCCGTCAGGTGAATTTAAAAGACACGCGCGGATATTTAAATTGGCCAGGAAATATTGGAACGCGTTTTTACGAGTTTCAGCGAGTCCGTAACGAGGAAGAATAACGCGGTTTTAATTTGAAAACGGGTCGAGCGTCGGTTTTACGTGTTGCTAACTTTTCTCAGCCAGCGAGACTTCTATAATCCAGCGGCGACATATGTATACACACAGAATCGTTTCGACTATTATGAGCTGGCAGCACGCGAATCTCGCCGTGATTTGTCAATTTTTAGCTTTCGTAATTTAAAAACCACTCTCGAAACTTGCCACGCGAAGGGATATTTCGCAGAAAACACTTTCAAACGAATTTCGTTTCGAATTTCTTTAGGCGCCACCTTCTACCACCTGGTGATAAGGTTAACCAGGGCTACGGTTAACGTTATTCCCAGGAATAAAGGAAAGCTTTTGCAACGAATCATTGAACAGAAAAATAAACTGAATCGTCTTTTGATGAACCGCCGCCCCGACACAATCGACGCTTATAAATCCGACGTATTCGTTTGGGGCGCAGAGTCGAAAATAGAACAATTTTCCATTCCTGTAGTAGTGTAGTAGTAAATTCATTTCGTTCCACTCAGATATAACGATGGAAACGTCTCTGATCGATACATGCTGCGTGAAATGATATTTATTGGATCATCGTGAAAGCTTCTGAATTTCCAGAATCCTTTATGTTGAATAAATAAATCTCTATTGAAAATCAATATCGTTTTCTTCTTAAATAACACAGAAAAATTGAATATACAAGGTCTGCCATTTACATATATATCAGGGTTATTTTCACTGTTATTTGGAAATTGGAAAACATAGATAAAATGAGATCATTCGTTATTCGAGGACCTTTAGTTGGTGGTAAAAAAGGAAAAACTTTCCTTTCTTTTTTCCTTCGTAGCAATCCTAAAAGTCACTTTAAAGTCATTAACTTTTTTGGACCGAATATATCATTTGTTTTTTCAATCGAACGATATTGAAAGTAATTCAACGGCTTATGGTATCGTAACCTTGAAACGAGCTCCATGGTGTCCCCCTAGGGATTTCTTTGCAATCAAACGCAAATTAATTACAGAATTCTTCTCAGTTGCTTTTCCTTCGTTTTTATGTCTCCACCTTCAACAAAAATGGAAATAATATAGATGACGATAGTTAGCAAAAGACCCACGGCTACACATTTCTGTAGTTTCTGCGATGTCCAACATCGAGTGCACGTATTTACAGTATCATGGCCTGCTGACTTTTTCGATTTCAATTACCCTTCTTTCAATTTTCCCGGTCGCTTAATCAACACATCGAAACCTAGGATGACGATGCACGAGGTAATAAAATCTGCAGGGTATCGGAAAATGTCTGCAGTTAGAGGTTTTCACGGACCCAAGTGAAATACTTTATGATGCCCATATCGTTCTTCATATTTCCCTTGCTTTATTTATCGCGCTGCGTGGTTGAATTGCAAAATATACAATAAAACATGGCCAATTACTTACCAGTTTTATTCGCGGCAGCTACGTGAACTAAATCGTCGTGGAAAAATATATTTGCAAATTAGAACGAGGACTCAGAAACGGATTCATAGGATGAGAGGCGAAACTAAAAAAAAAAACATATATCTACGCCAAATTTCGCAAAATCATATTGCGTTTCAGTAAAATTTATGGGACGCCAGGAACGATAGAAAATTAACAGAAATGGACAAAATTTCTTTTTGAAATTCTGCTATGTTTCACGAGAAGAAGTTAGTTTGCTTTGTTTACGTTGGAGCTCGCTTTTTAAACACTGTACAAGGGGAAATTGCTAGGGTACTTATGACTTTTTAATTAAACGCTTGTGAATCACACGAATAGTAAACGTAATGGAATTTGATAAACATAGTGCCACTGTAATTAACTAATAAATTTGCGTCCCAACAAACATAGACACGCGGGCATGTAACATACAAGAGACATTCGTTGCAACTGCAGCGTGTACATTAATTGCTTCACGGTTTAGTTCGCTTTACATAATTATTCCTGCAATAAAATATCAGCGTAATTGTTGCCAGCACAATAATACGGTTCCCATTGCGCGATCGTTAACGAACTGCAAAGCGTTCACGGCTGTAAGTACTGTCTTCCATAAATTCTGAATGACAAAGATACTGGATACATTTCGATACGAATTGATCGTATTGCAATTTGTAGAATCGTTGCGATAGCAACGATTTAAACAAACCGTTCTATAAATTACATTCAACGATCGTCTCGCATTCGACCATTTTTCATGATTCGTTTTGCACACCACAGTTTTATCAGCGATTAATATCAGACTTTATCTAACGTTTATTATTTTCGAACGGAATGAAGGAAAATTTTTTCTCAGGATAAAATCGATCGAAGAACAGTTCTATGAGCCTTGGTATGACGAAGCGGTGCTGAAAATTTTATTTTACAAATTTCACATATATCTGCGTGTAGAACCAGTGACGAAAGTTTACGTACGCTTCTTATCTTTGCTTTCTTTGTATCTTTTTGTCATTGGAACATTTCTGAACTTTGAAGAGAACAAAGAATCGTTATCGATACGCGTGATGTTTGTAACTGGCTGTAAATATTACGTTATCGCGCGAGAAGGAAAATTGCCAGAAATGAAGGAAGGAAGAAGGCAAAGCTTGAAAGTAAGGAAAGTTCAATCAAACAGATGAATATTTTCGTTTGTTCGCCGGTTATTTGAGAATTGCTCGTCTTACGAGCCGAATAAACACTCGTATCGCATTCCCTCCCTCCCTCCTTCCTTCCTTCCTTCCTTCCTTCCTTCCTTCCTTACTATGCACAAAATTTTCTGATTTTCCCCTGCTTCGCGCGCTTAGCTTTCGCCTCACAATCCAAACATCTCCTACTAATTCCATTATTATGAGTAACACGTAGCGATCGTTACAGCCAGCCGATTTATCGTCGGGAAATAACACAATATTCAAAATATGAATATAGCATCCAGGCAATTGATTATTCTGTCGACCAGTCGATTTGTACGCCGGAATATTTAATTTGGTTATAAATGCGTAAATAACACGAGTCCCACGGCAGCGTGTATATTTCGTCTGCGTTAATAATTATCCCCCGATGTCGTTCGTGAAACGAACATAATAGGTGCAGTGGCTCACGAAAATACTCGAGCATCTACAGAAATATTTGATGGTACTTTTAATGTATCACACGTACTAAATACGTAAAAGTGTTTTATGATAAATGTCGAAATACTTTCGCCAGCCAGTTCAACGTTCCCGCCTAAACTTTCCACATTGAGAACAGGACAAAATTCACGTAGACAACTTTCGCTGCCCGCAGGGAAAAAAGCGATAGAAATTCTTTACGTCGTTCGACAAATGCCCCATCATTTCGCGTCCAATTTCTCGGTAATTCGTCGGATCGTTCAGCTCCGTTTCGTACTGTTCTTCCCGTATACGAATAATTGAGATCCGCGCATCGCGTCGGTCTTCCCCTATCCCCTCGAGAAACGATGCCATTATCGCGCAATTTTTTACCCCGCAAGATATTCCGCAAGACGTTTAAGATGACGCGTCGCGCGGAATTCGTCGGTTCGGCTCGGCGAACGAGGAAACGATTTTAAGAGAAGCCGCGCGTCGGATGCGATTAAAAGACGCAGGATAAGGAAGAAAGGAAAGAATCGATGGAGAGAATGGGCGAAAAGAGCGCGAGACATCGCAGCAAGAGGAGCGAGGGAGAATGATTGTTATTAAAAGCCACGAAAGCGCGAGCCACGAGTCAATCTCTCCCTGGCCGGACTTTTGCCCAGCGACACGGAAAAATTTCGCTGCTCTTTCGGTCTCGCGCTTAAGTCGTGCTCCGGGCACGTACATCAAGAGCTACGACTATTAAGGAACAAAAGGCGGAAAAGGAACGAGAGCAGAGGCGCACTCAGAGATATGCAGACGAGGAGGCTGGATAGAGAGAGGGACACGGGCGAAAATTAAAGAAACGGCGAAAGAAACTCATTGTTAGAGCGAGGAAAATGAGAAAAACACGGAGTAGCGAGAAGGGGGCGGGTGTAAGGATAAATATTAAATGGAACTGCAGAGACGCAGAGTGTACGGTGGAAAGTTGATAGAGATGGAGATAGAGAACGATAATGTAGAATGTACCCCGAAAAAAGAGGAGAAGGATAAAGAAAGAAAGTCATGATCGTGAAGAAAATGGATAAAAACTCCGAGATGGTTAGTATGAAGAAACAGATATACACGCGGGGGGGAAAACATGGAACGAGAAACATTGGTGTTAGCGGGAGAAACGAAGACGCTGGATGAAATAATAGTGTAAGCGAGACAGGAGAAACGAAAAGGGAGAGAAGAGAGTGTAGAAGCCATAAAGTCTGGCCACGAGAATTTCATATTCCCCTTCTTCAACGCGTTTTCCAGCAAGGGGGAAACTCGGCAGCCAGAGCGAGGATCTTAAACTCGAAAGTTTACCCGCTGAAGTGGCTACCTCGCTACGACCTATGCCCTTGCTCGGAATTTACAAGTCCTTAAATCCTCCCGCCACCGAGAGGGTTGTTCGAAGGTGTTAAATTCTTCGCGAATACAAGTTTTGTTTCTCGTATCGTCGATGACAACGGTAACTTCTCTTAAGGTCGTTCAGAACGTTCCTTCTCTAAATAAAATAGCAGCCGGTAGAGGAACTCGTCACAGAAACTGATCTTCGATCATGAATCACGCGCGAATATTTATGCGTTTATGGAAAATTTGAACGCGCATCAAATTGGTAGAGCTCGCGTAATGTAGAAATTGTACGAAAGGAATATCTTAAAAAATCTTGTTTACTTACGTTGATAAAAATATTCAACAATTTGCTTAAACATCCGCGGTCTGATTGATAGTCATAGAAGTCATAAACGTTTGAAGTTTGAGCTTAGCGCACCATTTATGAACTTCAATCTGCGAAGTAAAATTAGACGTATAGCAACAGACAACGTAAGGTCTAGCATTTCTGATAGATCACGACATTGGTCGATGCAGAACTGGGGAGAAGAGCATTGGCCGATGATTGATAGTGAAAAATACGAACGTGTTTGCACGTGGCAAAGCCATTAAGGCAGCCAGTTAAACGAGCGTGCCTGTTTTACGAAACAAAAAAGATTCGCCAGCTTCGGCCATCAATAAGACGTTACATCCAATATGCGCGCGTTTTTCGACAGACGTTTAAGATTATTTTGTCATTTCGTGCCGCGTTGTGAAACAGGATAAAAATCAATAGGAAAATAAACGCTGGTTCGCACGAATCTGCTATTAAAAAAAGCTTCTACTGTTCGATTTATGGAGTTTCAATTAAGATAAACAAACCGACGATGACGCGAGAAAGCCGTCGACTAAACGTTTTCCATTTCGAAGTTCATTTTTCGCTCGTTGCGAATTCATTAACCGCGAATTATTACTGGATAAACGGTGCTTTCGGGTTCTGAAGCGCGTAGATTTTGCAGCATGATCGATCGATGAATTATCGCTTTCGCGGGCGCAGTCGGATAATCGAATAAATTTGTAACTCGTCGAGGCTTTCAAACGTTTACCATTAATAGTATATAACGAGGCGACTCATAGAGTAATTACTAGACTTCGAATGCACATGCAAATTGTCATTTTTATGGATGCAAGCAAAGAAATAAGATTATTTCGCCTACTAAATATTATAACGAATATCGTACTATGCATTTACGTATTTCTACACATTATTGCGTCGTAATCTTTTTCGTACTGTCCTTTTTACGTATTAGGCGATGTCCACAATTTTGTACAATGCCTTTGCTGCTTCTTTCTAAAATGCTCTTTATTTTCTGGTACGCTTAAAATTTCATAACTTTCCAAGCTTAGAAAAAGGGACAAATATTACGACTTAATATATGCATTCTGTGTTTTGCATCTTTCAATTTTTCATCAATCTATAAAAATTCGCGTTTTAGTGATTGTATACGAATCTCGTACTTTTTCCTAACTCGACTGTATCTCTCATTGTAGCATGTTTTCTGTTAACTGTTGTTGACGAAGCGAAGTTGTCATGAATTATTCTGGTTGACTAAAACGGAAGAAAGCAAGATGCCGTTTTGATTTCGGTGCGACGTAAATCGTTGCCACACTGAAGTTCCAGAAGCAGATAAGGAAAATTTAGTTAGCTCCCATCTGGTATCAGATCGAAGAAATAGTGTATATAGTTCGTATAACTAAATACGTGACTGCACATTATAATAAATTCAACTTACTGTCGTTGGGAATTCAACTGTTTTCCACTTCTCACGAAGTTCAACGGAAGATAAAGGATGGAGTGCATAAAGTTTCAGACAAACGACTGCTACAACCAACCAGATACATTTTGAAACAACCACGTGTGTTATCTTGACACTGGTCCACCAAACAAATGTAAAATATGTACATTAAGAAATATTTAAAACCGCGTGAGAAGAAAGATACATCTACGTGCTATAACAAGTATGATACAAAATTTCAACAAATTATATTTATTGTAGAATTTTATACAATTTCCAGGTAATTTTTTCATATTCGTTGAAAAGCTGAGGTATTTTAGCTTTCAGTCATGTCTCCATATAAAAAATTGCGCTCTATGCGTGTCGTTGATTCGCTGCAAAATCGCCCATTTTAAAATATCTGTAAGTATCAACTCAGAATTCAGAAATTTCACAATTCAGAAATTATTTTAGCTCTGTTTTTAATAATACGATTACTAGATATTTTCAAAACTCAACAACTATTATCTAAATCGTAAAAGAAAGTATTGTTTTTCACCATTAAATGGTCGTGTCTGTAACTTCCTGAAAAATGTATTCTCACCAACTACATCACTGTTTTATCAAACCAACAACGAATACTAGGTCATTTATCCTGATTTATTAATGCTACGCATAACAGGTAGCGCTTAATTCCACAAGATTTCCGACCTTAAAAAAGCGACGAAAGAAACTGCAAAATTATTTGGCAGACGGTAACAGGTTTTTATCGCGCTCGTTGCGCGCCCATTGAACTCCAAATGATTAATTGTCGATTGAACTAACGCGGCGTGGAATACAATATTCACACGGGAGTGTGACTTCATTTATTTTGTCGTTCTCGGTTATGAAGCAATTAGTTCTTTTGCTGCACGACCGCTCGCGTTTAATTTCCTCCTCCTACTCGTGGCTGTACGTAATCGAACATTTCTACGTATACATTCATCTTTTTCCTGATTTCTTTGGCCGTTTTCTTCCTCGTATGGCCCTTGGCACACGAAATTACGCAACACACAGAGGAAAACTTCTCGTTGGTTCGCGCAATCTTCCGCGACTACGGAATACGCCGCAAAAACTTTCGCGCAAGAATTCTGAGCCGGCCGGTGATATAGTACAACGGGCTTTAATTTTCCTAGGGCGCGGCGGTACTCAAAATTTCTATCCAAGTTTTACAATTCAACGGGGCCGCCCCTTCGGCCAGTAACCAATGTGAATCACGGTGAAACAATCGGAAAGTTAGCGCTGGTAACTACCTCAACCGAGAAAATTACGTTCGAAGCGAAACTTCTCTTGGGATGGCAGTATGGAAAAACGTCGTTGTTGCTGCAAATTGAACCATACTGCTGTGCGACAACGTGCCGCGGATTATGTGCCACTTTGATAGGGTTTTCAAACTATGCATAAGTATTTGGACACCTGGTGCAATTCGATTAAAATGTTCATATTTTTATTATGTTTCCAACGTTACGACAAGATAATGTCCCTCTGCTGTTAATTCTTTATTTTTCCTCTATCACTCGCATCAAATGTTCTACTAAGTTTAAACTGAAACAATGAACATACATCTCCATCAATTAAATTCCACGTTTGTCTCCGATAGTTCTTTGTTTGTAGTAGCTAATGTTAATTATCGGTTTTATCAATATCTTCTAACCGTATATAGTCCTTTAAGATGAGATCAGAGATGAGAATTATATTAAGGAAGGAGTGAAGGAGATGAAAATTAAATTTGAATATTTTCTATACTTAGATACCTTATTTATATACTACAATTTGTAATTATCCAGATATTTATGAACGGTAGTATAGGTATACAGAATATTACGTTTCTATTTAGAGCCGTAGAACATGCTCTAACATTTGACCTGGAAAATTAGAACACTCTGTATGAGACAGAGTCACCGTTAACTCGGCTACATTCCGGTAAGTCTGTCAGTTATTGCTGTACAGGCACGTCTGTGCAAGTCTTCCTGGAATTTGTAGAGCAACCACACACTATGGCAAACCTGTCAGTTTTCACAGTTTAGTTGAACATGGCATCGGGTGACGGCGCGACATCTTAGCGTTACTAGACTTATTATTAGCTACAAAAAAGCGTGTTAAACGTTAGGTAAAACGAGATACAGTGAGCGTAGAAAGTATTCGCACACGCTTTAGGACGAAATAAATTTTTCAAAATTGGTCCAAACGACTAGGTTTCTCTTTTTTTCTTTTCTTTCTTTTTTTTTTTGCGAAGTTGGAAGGAGTAGTTTACCGCATGACGCGCAACGAAAATTTAAAAAATGTTGCAATTGGTCGGAGTCGAGAAGAAAAAAGTAAAAATCGCTTTTTACAACTTTTTTATCTGCGCCTGTAGAAAATTTAAGGAGATAACCTTAAGGAAACTTAAACAACAAATTTTGAAGATTTATGTCAGTTATATGTATAATGAAAATTTTATGTATCACCTTATATATAGTGTAAAGAATGGCTGAAGAAGAGAGGAGCTTATTCACGTGTATACTCGTTAAATGAATCACAGCTTCCGCCTAAAGATTGGCATAATTATTTACGTATGAATGAAGGAACCTATGTAAAGTTCCTCTCTTTAGTTATTCCATTAATTAAAAAAGCAGGTACTGTTATGAGAAACGTCATTTCACCGCGCGAGAGATTAATTGCTACTCTTTATATATGGTTTCGAATAAGGATTATTTAAAGATAAGAAAAAAAAATAATTTTTTTTTTTACTAAGATTTATTGCTTTACGTGTCAGTATCAAAATTAGATACAAACGAGCTTGCGAAATTTTCCGAAGTGGAAGGTCGTACTGACATGGCAGTTGCAAAGTACACTTGTTGTTGGTAATATTGCATTGGTCTGAGTGTGAGAGTTGCTGTTGCTCCTGACAAATTAATTGGTGGGACATACTTAAATTGCCCATTTCTGCTTCAAACAAATGTTCTCTGCTACAAGTCTTTGTTGTTTAGACCGACCGTGTAATTTCATGACAACGTTTTTCCCACGGATATCAAAACGAACCTCTTCATTTGGTGGACGCTTAAAATGATTTTTAACGGCCAGTAGTACTTTATTCGTTAGTCGTTCTGTTGATATCTGTAAACTTTTCTCTGGTTGTGTTGCATGATGGGATTCAGGTGCAGATGCAGAAGTTAATGGAACTGATTCTGACGAATTATATACATTTCGCCCTTTTTAGTTTCCACGCACAGAAGGAGAATGAAAGAACGAGGCCAAAATTTTTTAAGGAGGGTGAAACTTTTCGTTTTGTTTTGGAACGATCGATCGGAAACATGTTGAAATCATTCCTCCAAATAGCAACGGGTTGAAATTTTATAATTATAAAGGTCGACAAAATTAATACATAAACGTAGATCTAAAAAAAACATCGATATCAATTTTTGAAAATCAGTGCAGAATTCTTGCTCACCTTCAGAATGTTTTAATCGAGAATATAAGAAAGATGAATTTATTGCATCTGAGTTTCACACGAGAAACTGTAATATGGAAAATTTGGATCGAAGAAATCCGCGAAATACAGCTAATACTGCTGAAAAAGTTAGAGAATATGTCGTTAGTGATTATTACGAATTACTTCTTAAATAAAGGGAACATTCCTCATTCAGTAAAATAATTTCATTAATTAAACTTAATGTATCTGCTATAATGTACATGTAGTATTCACGAACAATTAAATTATTTCATTTAACTTACCTAAATTATGTTTCTATCGTCATCGTTTTCAATATTTGATCGAGAGTTTTGAGGAATGAGTTGATCATTCGAGAAATTTAACAGTTTAAAGTATGATCTTGGTTGGTACGTGTAATCTGTATCCCACTTCGATGGTGCTTTCACATTTTTTAATCCTTTCCGATAGCTGCTTCAAATGTTATTTATTTTCTTTACTGCGCTTCCTTTAATCGCAGAAGCGTCAAGCTCTGTTATAATTTGATTATGAATTTCGACAATTTCTTCTTCACATGATTCTAGCAATCTTCGGACTTCAAATTCCATAGGTACGGTTCGCTTTTGTAAATTTCGATGAATTCTTCCATCCATTCTCGATGGGTATGGAACATAATTTCGTACATTTATTATTATTTCGTATCTTATTGCATGTTTTGATTACGCGTAAATTGTGAGCTTTTATTTACGGCGTCCCAACAATTAATAAACATTGGTACACACGCTGTATCTGCACAGGCTATTTCGGCACAGGCATATCGAATGATTTTTCATATTTGCTCCGGTTGCCTGCACAGGCCAAAATAACTGCACAGTTTTATCATGCACACGTACCGGCAGACCTGCACAGCCGTGTCTGTGCAGTCATAACTGACAGACTTACCGGGACGTGTGTAGCCGGCTTTGTAGAATGAATGGCGTATCCATGAAATTTCGTGACATCTTCCGGCTTCGTTTCCTCGTCGCAACGATTCAACGAGCAACGGAGAAATTATATTCGCCGAATAATTTTCACGTCGTTTACCACGTATCGAATAACGCCGCCGCACGCGTCTAGAAAAATAATTTACATTGTAGCGACAAATAGTCGCCTTTGGGAATACTTCCTCTCCTTTCCGACCGTTATGAAACTTTTCACTCTTAAAGTCGACGCGCGAACCTCTGTCACGTGTAATTCCATCGGGCTCCTTTCCGCAGACTCGAACGAGTTTGAATTTCCAACGCGAAGGTGCGACGCTTTTTTAAAAAAATCGCAATCCTCGTTAAATTGCTTCCTGCATATGCGTACCTATTAAGGGGTCAAAATAAAAAATTAAAATTAAAAAAAAAAAAGAAAATTAAAGGGTCATTACTTTGACTTTGACACTGCATAACTGTGGAACCCTCAACTCACTCTGCAGCAATTAACTTGACACTGCGTCGATAGAAACGCGTTGCGCCGCGTGTTTGTTTTTGCAATTAACCAATTAACGCGCATCGGACACGCCAGCCGAGGGAAACAATGAAATTGCAATTAACCGTCGCGCGGTATAAGTAGATAATACCCAGGTGCAACGCCAGAGGCTGGCGAGAGGAATAGATGAAACGTATCATCGGCAATCCTTCGTAATCGCCACTTAATTGCTCTCTGTAGGTGCTTCCAACAAGGCGAAAACACTCCGGCGCTCGCTGTATTCCTTGTGTTTTCAGGTCCGCTGAATTTCTCTGGACCAGTCGTACATATTCTTGCGTACAGTTTTGTTAGATCGGACGAAGACATCGTCGATGAATTAGGTTACGATTTCCATTGCGAATTGTTTTCATGTTTGAAGATTGCGAAGAAAAACGTGATGAAATACATTTTTATCGTTTGTTATAGAAGAGTAATTTTACAAATCACTTTATTGCGTTATAACATAAATTCGTCCTGTTTTTATAAACATATCGCATGTATTGTACTGGACGAATTTGTGTCACAACCGAATATTATTATTAAGTCATTTCATTTATACGATGTTACATTATAAGTCACATTTCCTTTTTATGCGAGGAGAATTTTAAATTCCAATACCTTTTTATGCCTTTCCCTCGTGATCTTCATTTTGAGACCGATACTGCTCGAACGGCTGCTTTTTGACCTGATTAGCGATAAAAATTTTATTTTCACACACCGCTGGAGTGTCAGGATTTTGAGTTGAAAGCTCGGTTTATCGAGCGTCGAAAGGTTTGAGCGTAAGAATAGATGGTAAAATGTAAAATCCTTTTTAGGTTATGCACTCTTGAGAAGCACATACGTTTAGATGCATTGCTTGATATACGGGGTGTTCATAATGAAATTCTCGGCCACATTTCATTCTTATGTTTATTGCAGTATTACTTTACGCCATTTTTCAAACATTTTATAGATTCGTTGGAAAGGTCTCCATTTTTCCTACAGTTTTTCATCCTCCTCGTTCTGCCCTTCCCGCGCCTGTGACACATTCGAGCTACATTTTACGAGTCCAGCTTTCCACTTTCAATTTCATATTCTTTCTACGCCCGATGAATGTAGTGCACAACATTCAAGGATGAAATACTACCATTTTTCTCTCGCGGTATAACATTTCAGCACCTTAAATCGATTGAACAAAATACACAACTATTCATTCTCGAGCTTCATTATCAAGATACGGTTCGCATTGTCTCATTGTTCCTATCATTTTCCAAAACTTATCTCCGTTCGTTCGTCACGTTTGTCTCGTCTCGGTTAGCCGACCCAATGAACGCGCTCTTAGACCTCACACTACGGAACCGGTGAATTTGACGAAAATAAATACGTGTCGTAACACATCCACGTGACGTCCAATTAATTTCCCGCTTCTCGCGGTTTCTTGCGTATCTGTAGTTTCGCAGCTGCGCAAAAAGCCCCGGCGCAATTTATAATTCAATGACTCGGTAATTTTACGCTCAACAACTAAAAGCATTTCGACCGCATAATAGTTTCATAATTGGAGCGCCTCCGGCAAGGGAATTTTTAATCGAATTTTCCAATTCCCCTCTGTAATTCGGTACCTTGTTAATTCGATCGAGGGACGCCCGCGAACCCGAACGATAATCGAACAACGAAAAGAAAATCCAACGACTGAATAAACTTGGATGCGCACGAGGAGAATCACGACGCGTGTTGAGGTATTTCTCGGGGCGCGTCGAGACGGTCGACGTCGGTCGCTGTGTATTTAGGCTGGTCCACGCTAAATTTAAATCAGTTCGTGGCGAGGCTACCGAACGCGATACTCCACCATCCCATTGATTCCCCGTAGCTCTGCGAGGTGTCTCGCTGTTCGAGAATCTTCTTGGGGCGGAAATTGAGACGCGGTGAATATTCTTGGTTCGTTCGTATCCGAATTGAGCACACGGTCAGAAATGGAAGGATGAAAAGGGCCGCGTGTTCCGCGGTGTATGAATGACTGCAAGTAATTAGGTAAGTGTCTCTTTTGCTCTCGGGTTTCGCGTCTGGAATTCGGCGCCTAGTGATATATTCGTTGGGATAATTGAAGCGAGCTTCGAGTTCTGTGCAATGGAAAATACACGTCTCTCGTCATTTTATTACTTTTATCGAATGAAATAAAAAATTGTTCGTTTCAATCTGCTCGAAGTAATTACGTACGCGTCTCGCTTGATCTTCATTTGATGTGTAAAATTTGGTACTGTGATGTGTAGCCACGTATAGCTAGAATATTAAGCAGTCGTCGAGTTCTAATGGAAAATACGTATTTCTTATCGTTTTATTAGTTATATCGTGTGTAACGGAATAATATTCGTTTGGTGCAATATGTGAATACAGTTTCATCCGGGTGGAAACAAAATTTCATTGGACCGCGATTATATTGTTTGCGATTTATCATGCAGAAAATCTGGTCTCGATGCTGGCGCAGATTAAAAGAACAGATCGGACAAAACGATTTCACTTGATCGCTGATACAGTTGGTGAAATTTCGCTTGAAAAGAATAACGTTTTGTGGAAAAAGTTTCGTTCGATGTAAAAGCGAGATACACCAACGCTTTGTTTGTTAAAAAATGTTCGTGGCAGATTCATGACACGCGATATTTAACGAAAAATTTTTCGATATAAATTTCATCTAATAACGAATAAACGATTCGCCCGCACACTACTTTCATTTGGCACAATCATTACCGAGCATTTCAAATAATTCTTCCTTTCGTTCTTTCGAATAAAATTTACAATGAAGAGTATTTAACACTTTCGAAATAAGCAAGATAGAAATGATAAAATGGAACGGCATTGAAGAAACAGGAAAAGTCGTGGCAGATACCCGTGAAGATTCATCGAAAGGCGCCAGAACACCGGTCTGTCGATAACTGCGAGTTTTCACTCGATCGCGTCGATCGTATCGAAACGAGGCCGTCAGAACGTTTTTAACAACACCGACACTCGACATCTGCCTTTTTAACGATCGTGATCCACGTAATTCTGGGGAAATAACCGAGCCCCGTTCTCCGTACTCGTTCAGCCGAGCTTCTCCTCGCTCGTTCCTCCGACTCGGCAATTATGTTGGGTTCAGCTGCAATTAAGCTCTAGTTCGGCCCGTAAGTGGCGCATCTACAGCTACTATTACCGATAAATTTATAGCCTATCGATATCTTATAAGCATGGGCAGGCTAGTTACGGATCGGGTAAATGTAAATTGTCGACGAAAGGACTTGAGCCTCGTAATAACGTATCTATTGATCGAGAAACGAACGAGAAAGAGCGATCGAATCGATCGGAGAACTTGGCGAGAATTTGTTGCGAAATTTATGAAACGAACGGTCTTGCTTGTTAATGGAAATTGTTAGAGTTCTGTAGAAATTTCTGGCGTTAGCAGTCTGGAATGCAGAGGCACGAGCGTGAATCTGTACGCGATTAAAGCGATAGCTTTCGAAGCTACGATGAATCGGTATTTATCAAAGCTATGAGTCTTCTTTGAAAGATAATCCTTCGTAGAATGGACAGATTCAATGAGAAAAGCACATCCGCGTCAATCTTAGGTTTCTTGTATCGTCGATTAGTTCTTGCAATCGATTATCCATCTTCTAGTACTTGTGGTATCGTATACGTTTCATTAAACACGATCGCGTAAAATCGATCATCGCGAAGACGCATAACAGATTTTACGTTACCCATTTATGAATCATCAAAGCGACGGAAGAAGAGAGAAAGAAGAACTTGAACGTACCGAAAATATTTTTTAACTGTTTGCGAGAAGAATAAGATCCTTCAAAGTGTATCATGCTGATTTTAGGTTTTTTCTAATTGGAAAGAAACTTGGAACGGTTAATACCAGCGAAACAATGAACTTTCGAAAGATCAGTTTCGGAAAACTGACAGAAGAAACGAAGCTTCGGACTTAAAATTACTTCTCGAAAATTAGCTTGATCTTCGAATTTACAGGCCGTGTAACTTGCGCGGTAGCCAGCTGCTCGGCAGAATCCGAATTACGTATTTCTAACACAAATAAGAAAAAATTTGCCGCGAATGCTCGTTCTTGCGTAGGAACTGAAAATTCGTACAAGCGGAGAACTGCAGCCCTATTCCAATTATTTTCGACTATATCCGCGTTAGAAGCCAGTTTTCGTGCGTTGCGCCCCGGCTAATTGGAACATTCTAATTTCTCGCGTTCTGTTGTTTTCGTGTCCGCTGACATCGCTAATTCCAATTTCCGCCGTTGCATTGTAACAATTCACTCGGCGTAGCTGGCGATAACCGTAAGGATCGAAAGCCTCTAGAAATTCTCCGTGAACCCGTGCCCTCTCGCCGTTTCACCCTTTCGAATCGCCAGCATTCGAGACGTTCGCCCTCGTACGTTGCCTCGTCTTACGACCGGTGTTTTTCCTCTGATTTTGCGGCCACGAGAAATCGTGATATTCATAATCCTGGCAATGTGAAAGCGGAGGGCTTGAAATTCCAGTGAAGGCTGCTCCACGAACCTAAAGCCCGATATTCGATTCAATTTCTGCGAAGGGTAGCAGTGGTCAGAAGGGCTCGAGTCGAGACCAATGGCTGGCTGTGCTGTGTTGGCCGTTTCTAGTCCAGTGCTCGAATCGAGCCTCGATCGAACCCGAGTATCTCACGCTAGGCGAACTCTCTGCTGCGTAAAAAGAGGAGTCGACTTTATGGTCGTGAGCGTATCGGCCACCTGTTTTTAACCGGCAGTTCCCATGGCTGGGATATTTTCTTCTTCCACCCTTTTTCCCTTTCCTTTTTGTAATCTTCTCCGGAGCTTAATTTTTATAGGTGAAAACTAAATTAGACGGTGTATTGCTTACTGGGACTACTATCTCTTCATTTCCATGTTTCTTTTTACACCCTCACTGATATATTGGAAGAAGATAATCAAGAAAATTTAAGGGTTCTAGATGTATCTACGATCGTACACTGGTTCGCGGAAGTAAATGAATATTTAGCGTAGACAATTTTTATGTTCGCGTTGCACGTGTCGTATAAAACGTTTCGAAATTTCGATAGCACCGTAACGGGGCACGATTGTCATGATTGTACTTGTTACAAGGTTTACTTCAAACATGTACTTAGAATTAGTAACTTGTAACAATTCAGTACACAGTATGAGCAGTTGCATTAAACCTTTTGTCATAAGATAAATAATTGACTGTTTAAATAATTTCCCGAATTTGGTCAACTGTACGTTTGCAATAAATAGCTTTGTTGCGACCTCTCAAGCAGTTGGCTATCAGTTCCATTGTAACCGTTCGGTTGGGGTCGCGAACCTTGATGCAAGGTTCATTAAGAGTTCCAATATGATTATGATTTTGTTGAATCTCTATTTAAGTATTAGTATGATTGTGATTTTGAAGTCTTCTAGAATGATTGCGATTTTGTAGTCTCCTAGTATGATCGTGATTTTGAAGCAGTGTTTGCTTTGAAGTGTCTCTTGAAGTGTCTCTTTTGAAATGTTGTTTGGTCCAAGGGCGTGTTTTCGTCGACGTTTCCTGCGAGGTGAGAGTCTATGTCTGCCCAATCATGTGACTGTCTTGTGCGTAGCGTAACGTCCCGTTACTGACGTCGTGATGGCCTATTGTCGAATTCTCATCTGGTGTCGAAGTTTACGACACGACGTTTGCTACTGAGCGGACCCGTCGAGCGCTTAAAATGCCAATTAAGTGGTTGACGGGGTCCGAATCGTAAACTTTATAACGTGCAACGTGGAAAAATTCTAACTTCTCAAAAATAGCAGATGTGCCGTCTGTATCGTAAACTTGGATTTGTTCCGAACTTCGATCGTATCTGATAATCGTATCTCGCCGTATATCACACCGTCTTTTGTATAATATATATAGTATACTCCTAATAAATTTTCACAAGTAATCGAATACTTTCGTGAACTCGCGTATATCGCAACCATGCATAAATATGAAATTCTTATTCAGGTGTATAGTTGATCGTCATATCGCATTGATACTTTCCGTTAATTATCACGTTTCGTATAAATGTGCGGGTACTTATAAACAGTATCGAGTATTTATACGGAAAGATCCGTGAACAATGAACGAAGAATAACTGAATAATAGGCGGACAATCTACTTGTATCTGTCGACTACGTAGTAGTATGTAACATACTTAATTTGTCAGTTGCGAATCGAAAGAGAGCATATCCTGTCCGGTGAAGCGAATAAAAAATTTAATTATGGCGATATAGCCAGGCCAGGTAAATCACGATGCTGCCGTGTTTCGGAGTAAACAAGTAAATATTGAAGGAGAACGTTCGTTTCGTAAGAACGATACACATTACGCGATTGTTGCGCAAAATTGCAGACATTGCTCTGACATCTTGCGAAATCTCATTTCCAAACATTGAACGTGACAAAGGAGCGGCATGCGAGAACAGCAGAGGAAAGAGATTTGCCGCAATGCAACAATGCTCGTTGCAACAATGTTGCATCGCAGCCCCTATTATCGTAAATTTCGACTCGTATGAGCAAACGGCATTGTTGTAATGGCACAGCCAGTTTTCGCAACAATGCTTAAGATTTAATATCGATCGCGGGAGAAAATAGCTGGAAAGCGTAGGCAAACGTGCCGAGTAACACTCTTTGGAGCCTGACTTGACAAGAAAAATATTGCGAATGGCACTGCCAAAGGTTTGCAAACGGTAGAAATTTCGCGGCAATTTTAGAGCTTGACTGGCATTTTTAGGAAGTCTCTATGAAACGCAAAAATGCGCCTGTGTTTGTCGTTCGCCGCCTTGTCGACGACAATAAAGGTACGATCGTTAGTCCGGTCTCGAAACGATAAAAATACCTGTAATATTCGACGAATCGGTTGGATATCGATCTGTCTACGGGCCGTTGTATCGTTGCGCCTTTCGTGCAAAAGCATTCCGATAACAATACTGTCCAACGATTTGATTAGATTTCAAGCGTAATTACACGCTGATACGACGTACCTCGGGTAATAAACAAAATTATTTTTTAATTCCTACAAAGATAGTCGGCTTACCGTCACCCTTCATTCGATGTAATGTATAAATAATTATACGTTACCAACAAACTAAGCGTCCTTTTAAATGATATTGCTTCGACACCCACGGGAGATTTTCATAAATGAAGTTATGAATTGGAAAATCGCATCGTCATTTATTTTACTGTTTAATTAAATGTCGATGTGACATTAAATCAACATTGGATTGAAACTTAATTTTTCCGCCTTATTACTATTAATTTTGAATCGAGATTATTATGCGCAAAGTCCGTTTTCCATCAAATTGGCCGTGAATAAAACGATAATTAATCAAAGGACTTTTCGAAGAATCGCGTATTATTGGTTATAATATCTTTGGAACGAGCAGTGAAAGACGGAGGATCGGTGAAAAACGAAGCAGTGTACGATACGAAGCAATTTTCACAAGTTTCTAGTGTGCCGTTTCTCGGCGCCTGTCCTGCGACAAAGTACACAGAGCGCGAAAAGAGCATGAAAGTAGTCCTTTGATGTCAAGCACAGTGAATATGGCAGCGTTTGCAACGCTTTATGCTCTTGGAAAGGAAAACGCTTAGTACGGATTTACGGTTTTGTTTACAATCGAAATTCGCCGAATATCCTTTTCTTTCGACTCCCCCGTTTCGTTGAGCCGCTCTTGAAAGACAGAATTTTCTTCTGCGAACTATGAACGCACTCAGCGTATAGTAATTAGTAGAAGTTAATAGAAGTATCAATGCTAGTTTATGAAATTTCTGAATTTAATATCAGTCAAGTATGTATAATAATAAATTGCCTTTTACTATATAAGTAATGCACACAATACAGAGTCATTATCTGGAAGAAAGTTCGCGCTGTTAAACTAGCATCGAATCAAAATTACCGAAAGTTTCTCTCAGAAATTGAATTTTAAGTCATAATACATAACGAATGTCTCACCGTGAACTTTCTTCAGTTTCTTTTGCCATTTGCCTTGCTCGTAGCTTTGTATGAAATATAACTATGTTGTCTTTCCGTTAGTTTTCTCGTGTTATATCGCGTGATATACGACCGAAATCGTTATTTGAACGATAGGTGCAAGAAGTACATAGTTCGTGTGACGACAACCAGTTTCAATTTCTATTTTATCATGAGGATAATTACGATCAAATTTTTGAAACAAATTTGAATTTAATATGTTCAGTATAACACTAAAATCCAGAGAAAAATTCTAACGATCGAAATAGATTTCTTCGTACAATGTATTCGTTTATGGTACGTTTGATATTTTACGATATTTCGAGGGAAACAAATTATTTTTTCATAATAGAAATTTATGCCATCTAACACGCGATGTGAGTTCAGTTAAATAAAACCGTATTTCTTTCTTCGCCGTTCCATAACTAAACCTACAACATGGAACGATAGTCATTCCACCAGCATTCAAGTTTTATCAAAGGAAAGGAAGCGCACAGACATTTCGCGAATAATACTGCAATTAACTTCAGCCACTCGAATATGTCGGTGAAGCAGGAAGAATGCGTTAGAAGCACAATGGCCGTTCAACGATCGACTGGCAATTTCAAGTTGCGAAACGGGAACGCGTAATTGAGGAAGAAGAAAAATTTCCTCTCTATAAATGCGGAAAACTTCAATTTCGTCGAGATCCGAAAATTCGAAATAAAAGAAAACGGGCAATTAAGAGAGCGGAAGAGAACGAAAAAAATGAACGCAATAACTGGCTGCACCGAGAGGGCAACATCGAATCTGTTTCTTGATATGGTTCGATTCACTTTCATTTCCCACGTGTATCTTGCACACCGATTCCCGTTTTCGTCAAGATACATTGCTCAGTACAATGATATTCGATTAAAAGTATCCCTACGCTCAACTGTTTTAGATAAAATGTAATTTAATTGCAAAATCACAAGTAGAAATTACATTCTGTACATCGCCAACTGTTTGGTATCGACGTCACTGCTGGATACATGCAGCGGTGACGAAGTGTTGTTATTCTGCCATATTGTTATATCTTTGTATGATAAAATTTATTTTACAAGATTAGTAGATATAGAATGAAATGCTGGCATCTGCAAGTGCGAGACACGTTATGGCACAATTTTTTAGGAAAATTTTTATCAAAATATCCTGACAGAATTCTTTATGAATCGCGTGTTCAATTTTAACATCCCGTCGATCAGTTTTTAAATAGCAAATATTGCTTTTAACCATTAGCTACCGAATATTACTTTTGCTACAAATCGGCTAAAATATCCGGATATTTTTGAACGGTAGTGCAAATAGCGAAAGACGAATCAACGGGAATATGAGATGCAAGCATTAATTTTATCAGACTTCCCCTTCGCACTGTATACGTATAATATAATAAATCAAGGGATAAAAGGCATTGAAAAATTTCAGGAATTAATCATCGATAACGAACGATGGAATTATGATTATACGCTCGCTAGATCGTTGGGTATGCATTGAAATGAATACCGTTAATTTATTTCACGCAAAAAGAATTTTTCTTGTTATTTCGATAATGCGACGGAATAATTACGTTGTTCCTTTTAGAGAGATACATGGCTAAATTAATAAAACTCTGTCCTAGTTTAATCCGCGACTTGAAATATGTTGGAAAAACGTATATGTACATACACGAATAATATGAGCGAAATTACAGAGAACAAAGGTTTTTTCTCGTAATTTAGGCAAGAGTCTCAATCACAATTAATTAAATGGAGTGCACCCCGTTTTATAACATGTATCGTATCAGAAAAAAGTAGAAATTATTAAAAATCTTTTAATCGAATGGATGTTTAAATTAAAGAATTACATAAAATATTCCAGCCACTGCGATGTATCTTGCACCTATTACCAACAGTTAACGCTATCCTTTCTCTATTGTTCTATTCTGCCCTTTTTAATTAACGTATTCTACCTTCCATCTCGAAACATTCATAAACTCAATAAACTCAAGTTTTATTACCTTTCGTATCGTGTTTGTTTCTCTTCGTTCAATTTTGGAATATGTGATCGTTACTCTGTAACAACCTGTATAACGTAACTCTATTTCGAAGTTAAAACGAAGAGCTTGAAATATTTGAACGTATCTTTAAGAATGAAGAAAGAACGTTTTAGACAGAACATTTTAACTTTAAAGGAGGACAGTCGCTACAATTCTCTTAATTTTCCGAAGCAATATTTTAAAACCGGAAAGAGTAGTGTGCTACTAGTAGACTGTGAATGTCTATGCAATTTTATATTTTTATGAACATAACTAAATAAATAGAAACTTCTAAATAGAAACTTGTTTCGTCTATTACGTATTACAATAAGCGTGCCTTGTACTTTGTTTATTTTACACATTCCCGCAATAGCGTTTCATAGATTTTTGGAATCTCGAATTTCCTAAAAATGTACAATCCACAGTCTAGTTATTAGCAATAATTTATCAGAATTGTCTTCATTTTCGAGCTCCGTCGCAAATTCTCCAACGTGTGGATTCTAGATTCGGCATTTCAATTCTCCAAGCCTGCAAATCACAACTCCAGCTTCCTAATACTCCATATCCAACCTATATACATTATGTATCTAATCTACATGTACATAACGGATTCTCCACAATTTCACATAGAATCATTGATTCGCGTTATCCGTCTCGTTCACTCGTGAATATTCGCGAACGCGCAATTCGGTCGCGTCGACAGCGCACGACTCTCACATTTCAAAGCAACTATTAAAGGACAAATATGGCCGATGATAATTGCGATAAGATAGGAACGGTTCATCGACATACTTAATGTGGCCGGCGGCATCGCAACGACCCAAGACGAAGCAAAAGACTCGAGGGGGTTGAAAAGTGTCAATTGAATGAATTTCAACGTTCGCGGATCATTACAGTGCCCAACAGCTGCCTGCCGGCGGAACAGCGACTTTAATGAAGGTTGACACAGATTTTCAACGAGCCAAAGGGTGACCGAGGGTGTTTCTGTATCCGATAGAAATCGCACCCCGTTCGGACCGCCTGTCGGGCTTTCTTCATCTTGACCTTCTTTCGCTCGAGCTCGAATCAATGCGCCGGTATTTTTCGTCAGAGTACAGAAAACTCGCGAATGGCCAACTTTTCTGCTAAATAAATGGCCCCTACCGTTTCCATCGGTGAGGACAGGAAAGTTCGTTTTGAAGCGCCCAACCGAAATCAAACAAATGGTTTCGAACTTCGACGTTAACCTTCAGTTCGAATTTTCTTTGTGGTTTACAGCGGCTCACGAAGGTATTCGAACACCTGTGCAATATACTGTATGCGTTATGTGAAACACTTTGAAGTTTCATTTAGGTCGTAACGAGGCACGATTTTCATGATTATACGGACAAAACTTTGAAAGAAGTCTGAAAGTATGTATAAAAATTATATGATGTTTGGCGCCAAAAGTTTGGGTACACCTACTATATTTCTATTCCACGCGCAAATACAAACTGTGCGGCTTAATATTTCATCGTTTTTTAATACTTGTGCATCCTTTGTATAATTTTACTGGTATAAAAATACACAGCTTTTTTTTAACTGCAAATTATAAGCTCCTATAATACCTAATACTGTTTATGATATCACATTTCTATGACTGAGCCGTTCAGCTTTGCCGTTGTTTGTTAGTCTGTGACCTTCTACGCACTACATTGTTGATTTCTGTTAGTTTCAAGAGTGCCAAAACTGTGTAAAATATTAATGAAGAAAAGAGGTGGTTACTTTGATGAACGGGACGTGTAGCAATATACAACATCTCTTTATTAATATTTTAAAAAGATATTTCGACTATTATAACGTACGTTGATCATTTTTATATCTATGTATGTAAACAAAGAGAAATAAAGCATTTATGTCATACTAGTACAAAAAAAATTAAGAACATTTCGCAAATTAGTGTGTGTACCCGAACTTTTAGTCGGTAGTGTATCTGCCCGAATCAGTTCACAGTTTCGGGACACTTATTTTGAAGTGGCTGACGTAAGTCTATTTTTCTGAGCGATAATCTCATGCTTATTTACGCATGGGTATGGTAAACTGAACAATATTATGTTTTTGACGAAAGAAAATTGTAGATCTTTAGCGAGGAAATCTCATCTTCCGTTGAAAGTAACCTCGTGGTGTAGGATGATGGTCGAGTCGGAACGAATTTCAGTTTATCAATGGCATTACCGGACGAATCAACAAGCTCTTTATATTTTATATTTATATTTCTGAGGTGATACAGGAAGCAGTAAAGACTGTGCGGTATGTTCCAATCGGAAAATCAAATGTGGAAGAAGAATCATCGTACTATTGTGCTTCTTGTTCGGCTAAACCGGCTTTGCATATAGGCGACTGTTTCGAAAGATACCACACAATGCAAGAATATAAATCAAATGATACATAAATATAGCAAAACTAAATACGTTTTCTTGGATATTGACAAAAAATTTTGTTGTATTTAAACAAAGTTTTAGCTTTTATAACGCAAACGTTCAACTTGTATATTTCCTCAACTGCGCGCGACAATACCTCTCGTCCACAGCGACGCTCGCCCGCCGAGCGACTCCGTCCGCAAAGGGTTAGTAAAGTCTCAATACTCTGCATTTATTGCATATTTTTGGGAACATTGTGCCAAGCACAGGCCGTGTCAAGTACTACTATCGTATCGACATAGAATAAAATTTAGGAAAAGTTATCAGGCAATTCTGCGAAACGGTTTACACGTTTTCGATTAAAGCGATTTTTTGTTAAATTTCCGAACACATTGTTCTGTGGGGAAACCGACCTGAATCGTATTATCGAAATGTAGCTCTCATGGAAACGCAAAATGCACGATTTGTCCGGAGAAAATAAAATTTTGACGAAGTTAGTTCATTTAACTTTCGACGAGAACACGGAACTTGTTTTCGGCCGGCTTTCAATAATCGACAATGCAAAATCTGACGCGTTTCCTGCACGCCTTAATCCATTTCACACACTCGGACCTTTTCTTCTTGCGCGATTACGACTCTTAAAACTTAACGTCGACATGATAGAAATAAAAAATATTTTTAGGGATTTTCTACAACAACTACGTAGTTGCATATAACTTTAAAGTAATAATATCCTTTTTCAATTTCGTTTTTTTTAATAATAATAAATAATAATTTAATTTAATATGAATATAATATAATATAATATAAAAAATAATTTTTTTAATAGTCGCTAAATAAACTATAGAATATAAAAATACGCATTATATCGGAGATTTTTTGATAAATGGACGCAAACTTTCATACAGGATAAATAAGTTACCTGATTTACCTACAAAATAATACATATATCCTTGTGTATTATATATATTATATAAGTCAATGTTATAGATATGCTTTTCTAAAGAAATACGACCGAATTTATTATACGATCCGATGCATCGCAAATAAAACAAAGAAATACAGATTAAAAAAGGAAAAGAGAAGAAAACGCTAGAAAATATGAAAGGGCCAGGTTCGACAAGCACGCGGCTCGCATTCAACCGTTTCCAGTCGTTTTGATAAATTTTAAATCGATTAAAAGATTCTCCATGTTCCGCGTGATTGCAGTTCCTATAATGCCCTCATTCAATAGGTGCAGTTCGCTTTCAAATATCAACTCCCCGAGGAATAGCGTGGATCTGCTCTTCCGCCAACCTTTTAATCGTGAATTTCATTACTTAATTAAAAATCGCGTGAGATGTGTTTGGATCGGCCCGGTTCGCGCGCACTACGGATATGAATTACCTCAATTTGTTCTATTCAGACTCGTCGGACGGGACGGGTTTCCGGCTACCTGTATACGTTTCACCAACGCAAACTCTAAGCGCGCGGGTCCACCTAGCGAGCGCACTGATGTCATTCGTTATTTTCAAGAGGGTCGAAACGTCAGCCGCGGAGGAAACTTGTCACGCGATCTCGTCGTTAAATAACCGACGTTAAAGCCATTGGTGGTTTTCCACAGTGAAATGTTCGCGGTTGAAACATTCAAATTTTCACCCTGCTGTAATTCCGGCAGGTTCCGCTTCCGATTACGCGTCGTTGCAGCGCGCGGATCGCGAGCCAAGCTTCCAGTTTGCTCGTCTAACGATTTCTGACTTTGAACTATAGGTATAAAATTCGGAAGTTCCAACGATTCACAAAGTTTTAAGGTCCGAAGTTCAGAAAGTTCAACTTGCAAAGTTCTTGGTTAATTCAAAGTCCTGATTTGTGTGTAGTTGAAACTTTTCGAGAGTTGCGCGCAAAAATGCTAATTCTGAAGGTCCAAAATTTCGATTCCTAAGTTGGAAGTAGCTTTAAAAGTTCTGTATATGTCAAATCCTTATACCGGGGGTGTCGCAGCTTTTCCCGGTCAAACGTTGTTGGCATATTCTGTAGGTCAAAACAAGATGAAAAATGTCACATATGAACATATATCACTGGAAGCATTGTTAAAGAATTGTTACAAAAAGCGATACTTGAAAAGAGCGATAACGACCCTGCGTTGCTACGGTACAAAATATGAATAAGTCAGAAATATTTACATGCAGTAGTAGTCAGAAGGTATCATAGTACTTTTACGATTCCAGCGTCACGAGTAATAAACGAGAGTAATAAATTCAATTTTTTGCCATCTGCCAATTTTGTATTGACAGTAACGCTGAACATTTTGAAATGGAGTTTTAGCTGGAGTTGTAGGTGTATTACAATACCTTTAGATCACTACCGGATGTAAATGTTTTTCTGGTCTATTCATACTTTGTACCGTAGTAACTCACGTTAATATTATAACGTGACATTTCATACATTATTTTTTGTTACAATTCTTTAACAATCCTTCCAATGATATATGTTTATAGGACATTTTTTTCCTTGTCTTAACCTATAGAATATATCGACGACGTTTGTCGGAAAAATTGGAGCACCCTGTATAAGAAATCTTTAGAACGAGAGCAATCGATTGGACGATTCGATCAAAAGTTGTTTTATTTCCAAGAAGACTTGCACCAGTGACGAGAAAGGTTTATGCAATCTGAAAATTTCTGAATTTTCAAGGACGTACCTTACTATTCCTACGTTTAAGGGTCGATCGTATCGTCCTACACAGCGGTTTCCAACCTTTATGATACCACGCCTCCCGGAAAAAAAATTTATTCCGCGCCTCTCTACCTTTTACTTTTTCAATAGATGTGATAATATGGACACGTTTTAAATAATAAAAACTGTATTACAAAAAAAGCTGAAAACTACAATCAACAGAAGAGTAACAAGGTTTTGCTGTAAATATGCGCGCGTTGCGATATGAAGTTTTATTTATTTGTAGATATCATGGTATGAAAATTAATAATTTATTAAAAAATTTTGGCGCCTCCCCTGCCAATATTCCGCGCTTCCCGAGTTGAAAACCGCTGGTCTAACAAGAAGATAGTGATACGCATCATAGTGAATGAGAGACGATTATGGTACCTCATTTTAGACTTTGCACATTATAATTTGTTTCCTTGTTTTATCATGTGAATATTTGCACAATTGTATTGTATGTATTAGTATACGACACGTTTCGTGTACTGCATACATTACAAATATTGTATGTGTGTGTGTGTGTGTGTACATGTGCAATTATGCATAATTATGTACGAACATAATAAGTAGACGCGCAAGTAGTAGTGCCAGTGCAAATGCATACTACGAGTGCATAATATAAGTAGTAAATGGCACAGCTACGTATATAAGTGCAGCTACGCGATATATATGCTAGTCGAAATGCAAGTACAAGTTCCGCAGCAAGTGCTTGACGCATGTGCAAGCATGAGTGTAAGTACAAGTGTACGATATAAGTGTAAGTGTTAGAGTAAGTTTATAGCGCCAGTGCAAGTGTATTCTGCAAGCGCAGGTGCACAGTGCAAGTACAAGTGCAAGTGCAAGTGCAAGTGCAAGTGCAAGTGCAAGTGCATACTCATATTGTGAATGCAAGTGATAATGATAATAATACAATCCAATATTAGATAAAGTTTCGTATAGTAAATTAGACAAGTTTATAGGAAATGAAGATAATTAATTTGCACGGTGTACGATTAAGAAATCAATCAGAAAATGAACAGAAACATAAGAAACTTAATGCGAAATGAGCGACAAAACGATCGAAGAAGTCTGAGATGTAAGATCGAGGGTTTACCCTGGAAAAGGAAGTAAACCACCGGACAAGAAGCAAACGACCGAGGGCAATGTGCGGTCACGTATTTACCCGAAATACTTCGCGATCATTCTGAACGATCAAACAGGTTTTCACACAGGACGATTGATGCCAGGGAAATCGCGCATTCGATCGACACAAGAGTGCACCGATTTCACTCGAGTTCGAACGCAAACCGTACGTGACAAGTACTCAATGCCTCTTAAATTCGGAAATCAGAAAAATCCTCGAATCGTGAAATCGCGCGCTGTCGTCCACCAAGTCGTACGTTCTTCCGCGTTTGCCTCCGTGTGTGAAATTTTATAGACTGATTCAGAACGCGAGGAGAAACTTAGATTTATTTTTGAAATTTATCAGAAACGAATTTATTAAAGCCAGGAGATAATTATTGTTTTCTATCTCTCTTGCAGAAAGTGCAGCTATCGAGTGTTAAAATTGATTGTTCATGGCTTCGTAATTGTACTCGGAAATATTAATCGCAATAATATTCGTTGTACCTTTAGAAATCTTGCTCGAAGTAAAGAAAAATTAAAATATTGAAACTAGTTCCTAAGATCTAGGAATCAATTAGTTGTATTATATAAATTTGGATTTTTCACCTATTCAAGTATTTGAACGTTGATTGTTAGAGAAATTAACAAAAAATGCTAGAAAGAAGTAGAAGCAAGGGTTATATTGATATAATAAGTATTCGTCTGACATATCAAAGATTATACTACTTAATCGCATAGATACCTGTGTTTAATAAAGGTTAAGATCCAAAACTGCATTTTTGAAAGTGTATAAATAATAACTGAAATTCATTCGTATTCGTCATTAGTTCACATTGAATGACGTAATTATTCCATACAAAAATACAACACATGATTATCTGAAAATATTATATTCGTAACTTTATTAAAGTTTCAAAAAATTGATCAAGTACTTCTTTAATACTTTTACCACCTACCAAAAAAAAAAAATTACAATTTTCAGTTCTATCTCTAAAAATTTTTGCACAAATAGTTCGAGCAAGATGATCGAACAAACGAGTGAAAAAAACAGGATGAGAATACATAAACGTCGAATGGAAACGAACGTAGAATCATTACAAGATTTAAACAGCGGATATCAACTTTTACTGCAAAATCTCAATTGTATCTGACGCTATGTTTTTCTGTGGGTGCTTTCTCGCTAAAAACTCTGCTATGACATTGCAATGAAAAACGATTTTACGTTGAATGAAATGTAACTCTCATGACTAGTTGCAATAACTGTCTACGAAACACACGTTCGTTGCATCAGACGAATCTAACCTATCGAGAAATAGTCCAGTTTTGCAAAATATTTAATCTAACATTGTATTACACCGCTAAAAGAAAAATTGTACTATCTCTAATTAATTTATCCGCTAATTATTTAATACGTGTTTTCCTCAGATCACAAAATGGCTCTTAACGTGGATTCAAAATGTGCTGCTGTCGTCGTCATCGCTTTGTTGACAGTAGCTCCAGGAACTCAGGGCGTATCGCGTAAAATTAAAATTGGTGAGTAACAAAAAACGAACGTTCAAATATTAACGAACCTAACCCAATCTAATCTCTCGTCAACGAATTTTTCCATGGAAGTAATTCACTCGTATCTCGATGAGAGCTATTACCGAATTTACCGAGTTCCGGGAATTCCAGTAACGGCAGCAATTTGCAAAACAGAACCTCTGGGAAAAAAAAGGGCGCACGAAAAATCTACAACAAAATGTCACTTTCGACAAAAACACCGTGCGCTACGAATTTCGTGCCGAGCAAAAGGTAAACGAAGAAGAAAAATAGAACATGCGCGGGTGCAAATTAAATTTCTACCAGTGTCGAGACAAAGCATGCCCCCTCTCTCCACTGCGCGCTCTTAAAAAAGATGGACGAACAGACTGGGAAAAAATCTCGTTTTTCTTTTTTTTTCCAAAAGAACGAGGCGATGTAAAAATATTTCTGCAATAATCGTAACCACGTTCCTGCGTATTTGTGTTTCGAACAAAAGACGCCGACACCTTTCAGTTCCACTATAAGATCAAGCACGAAAGCGGAGAGAGTTTTTTCAGTCAGTTCATTTCCATCCAATGCGGATAACTCGCCGAACGAAATGTACGTCCGATAGCGGGCGGGTCGGGGAGGGGCAAAACGTAAATTGCACGTGTCCCAACGTGACCGCACACTAGAACCGCAAGCACACCGACGGTGTTTGCACTTTATAGGCGTATTACACGACTGCTCTCACGGAAGTCACGTACGTAGCCGCAGGTTACCGAAGAAGTGCGCGTTTGTCATGGCGCCGGCTTAGTAGAAACTGCCCTTATGAAAATGCCCAAATATTTAGAGAAGAACGGATGGGTTTCATAAGAGGTCTGTTCTAGCGTATGCAGTAGCTGCATTTACCATGATATGTACACACCGAGCCGCGCACACATTCGTACACACAACCAGCGTGGTGAATGCGACGCGGACTGGATATTTCGTTGAGTAGCCTCGCTGAAAATCCCCCGGCGTACGTGTAACGCGTATGCACCAGCTGATTCATACGGCGACCGTAACCAAAGAATTCTCTTCCGGCGAGGAATTATTTAAAGTTTCTGGCTGAACGATCGAGCAGAATTTTCATCGCCGTCCGCTCCCGCCGGCCCGTTTGTAGAACGAAAGCATGTATGTTTAATTAAAATTTAATAGGCTCTCTAAGGCAGTACGAGGCTGTGTAATTAAAGGAATGGAAATTTGAATCAACTTTGAATTGCAGTATTTGAAAGTCTTACGATAGTGGGAATATGTTAATGGAGACCGAGCAGACGTTTGTTCATTTTTGGTATTAATCATGTAATATGGAAAGGAAGCATGAAACGCAAGGTTGAATGAATTTTTTGAATGTTGAATGATTTTTTTTTTTTTTTTTTTTGCTACGTCGTCGAAACGTATTGCTACGATCGAACATGAACTTCCGATATTTGATACGCTTCCCTTTTTCCTGTATCAGGCATTTCCGATATCCGTATGCGTAGCCTAAAAAGCTGCCTCGGAGGAAATCAATTTCGGATCGCCAACTCCCTTTTCTTATCTCGAGTTTGTATTGCCCGTTTCATATTCTTTACTTGAAAAGAATTTTCTCTTTCGATATAAGAATGATAAAAGTGTACAGTCTCAATTTTTGTGATACCCGCTGGAGTTTGACTTCAGCGCAGAGTTATGGCAGGTTTTTAATGTTATGTCTGCAATGTACATGACGTACATAATACAAAGTAACCTCTTCGCAGAGATGAAAATTGCCTCGATAGAGGAAACGTAAAGTCACACGGCGAAAGAATCATCGAGCACAGTTTGAATAATCCAATGAGCGAGCTTTATGATCTAATTAACACAAAGATTGTAAAACAAAAAGTAGACGTCATCGTACAATATTCAAGGACGTATATAGAGTACACTGACATCGCCTAATCTTTTCGTTCGGTGCAACTGAGGATTTGTAGGCTTCGATTTTCACAATCGGTGCAATGAGAATGTCGACGGTAATTACACGCTAGGAGATACTTCAAAAAATACAAGCGAATAAAAAGTTATACTGTCATTAATCATCGTCTTCTTAAAATTACGACAGCGTTTCAAACCCGCAATGACTTGACTATCTCCCCTGGCTGAAATTATTCTTTGCACCGTGAGCCCATCCAATATAATTAATTTCAACATTTTTGAAATATTTTAACCGCAATCCGTGATCAAGATAAATAGACGGTAACCACGGGCCGCAAATTCGAACAACCGTTTCAACTCCTTGCGTTAAGCGAGGCTGCATTCCGTATGGCTGACTATGAATGGGCCATTCCACTGCCTCAAGTCGAATCCCATTCATCAATGCAGCGTTATCGAGCGACTCGAGTACAAATAATGAAATATCCTTCGATGATGCACAACCGCCAGAAATGCGCCGTAATAACAATTTATTTTGCAACCTTAATAAGCACCACTCGAATTTGCAGCCAGCGGGACCCAGAAAATTAAAACAGTCTTCATTTTTGTTATTATTATCGTTCTAAATTAATTTCATTAAAACATCTTTCATTTTTAATACCATTTTACTTTTCATGAGATACTTAACCCTCCGTCTGCAATCTAATTTTTACTGACGTCGTCTCTATATTGGGTCGTTTAAGTCCATACAGTCTCCTTTTTAGGTTTTCGTGTTCTAAAAAGTCCTACGAAATTCTTGTATACTCTTTCGAGTTTCCAGAATATCGTCCAAATTTTTTACTGTCGCCTTGTTACGCCGATTTCTTGAAGCAGAGCAAAATTTTGTCATCTTACTTTAAACAAATCCCAGAATACGTGACATATATAGATAAATAGTATCGCTATTGCTCCAGATATGATTCAGTTGATTATCCGTTTCGTTAATACCAGTCATTATAATCGTCCATCATTGAACGCCCGTTGTATACTTGCTGTAGATGGCTGTAGTCGCTCGTCAAAAGTCATAGCAATTTATTATATGTGCAAGTTTAACGTAAATGATAATCTTTAAAGACTAGTATCATTGTTAATAGGATTACTAGTAATACTTTATTGATTTCTTTGTTAATTATAGTCACCCATCGTTGAATCGTGACTGCGTATTATAGACGATTATTATTCACCTGCGAAAGTTCGTAACATTTTGCTGCATTCTTACACGTATTGAGCTTAAATGCTAACATTTCAAAACTAATGTGGTTATTGTTACCGATTATTAATAAAATAATAAAGACGTATTATCAGGAAAATGATACGTTTTTCTAATTAAAAAGATTTGAGCAATTTCGACCAATAAGTTGGCAAAATTCCTTAACAAAACGGCGATATAAATGCTTAAAATATAATTACATGTTACACAATCCACGAAATAGATATCCGTCGGATGATGAATAATTCTTGAATGAACTACGTGACTGGAAACATGTAGGTGGCGAGTATTTATCGATATTTCTTTCGCCCTTTTGTTTTGCCTTCGAAATAATCTACAAATTGGAGCGACACGTGGCGTACGAACGAGATTGAATTATTAGCGAACAAGACACGTAAGCGCGTCCATGCGAGACTAGTTTTCATTGGTTTACGAGCCCCAAGCCAGGCAGCACACGTCTCGCCTTTTCCACTAAAGCCAGCGTTGTTCACGAGAATTACTGGTCATTCGAAGGGTGTAAGAAACCCTCGTGGGCGAACCGTGAAAAGTTTCAGCGTGCCAGCGCGATGTGACTATAAATAAGGATTATATTCGCGTACGACGTGTCGCGTGTATAAAATTATACGCCCCCGCCTGCCGTTCGAACAGGCAGCTTTACGGTCTGCTGTGTGTAATTCCATTCGAAAGTAACAAACAAGCGAATCCAGCAACCCATCCGCACCGTTCCAAAAGTTTAATCAGTCCTTTCTGACAACGATTTCACGATTTCGTTGTCACATTCACGATGCCAGGCTCAGGCAGAGTTACCAAATAGGTAGAATTGGCCAAATTTCGTTATAAATCCATATATAATAAATGCACGCATAATAAATATTATGCCATTGATTTTGTGTAATACTTCGCGTGGGTGTATCACTTGCCCATTTAATTACGTGTCTTTTGCTGCATTAATCAGTTTGAAAGTACAACGAAGGAACCGTAACGCACGACACAACGTCGAAAAAATTTGTGAATTTTCGAATCGGTAATTCTTATAAATATGGAATGATGAAAGTAGTTAATCATCAAGAATCAAGAATGCTTAGACTAAATGTATTCTGACATTTTATAAGCAGCGATTTAATACGTATATTATTTATTAATAATGTCTCGTAATGCATAGCAAATTTGAGTTTCCTATGCAAAGTTGAATGTTGAATTTTAGAATATCGAAAGTTGGCTGACTCGAGTAACCTACACGACGGAAGAACACAAAAATTTGTGACAAGGGAAAAATTTTCCGCGTAGTGCATTTTGAAGCTCGCGCTCTTCGATTTCATCGAGATACATTTTTTATGGTTGCAACGATATTCGAATTCCATCTCGTACGCCGGTAAACAGAAATGTAAAAATACTGCACGGAGATACGTACATTTGTAACGCTTTTTAACATCGAACGGGTAAAGTTTTTTCAATCTCGGCGTACATAAATTTTCATTTATTTATTCGAAGTGGGAAATATCAAACATAGCTAATATTCGTAACTCAGATTGCTAGCGGAACCTAACCATTTCAACTTATTCGTCGATCCAGTTATGTTATTGTTTCACGATGCTATCCAGCGTCGCGTTCACAATTTATTGGAAAATTCAGGCCAACGTATAATTTATCGTCGTTAATATTTCAACGAGGTGAACCTCTCGAACAATGAGCCGTCCGAAATTCCATTGAAAATAACGTTTTTTCATGTCAGTGACGATGAAATTACATCAGATCTTATTCAGTATTGGTACGATTAATTCTTATTAATTAGGTACATGTCGTACGTATACTATATCTTGGAATTGCTTTCAAATTTCATCCATACGATCACGGTAGTCATATCTCGTTACAATTAATGAAATTTTTAAAAGCTGATGCATAACACATACGAGGTGTATCGAAAAGGTAATGGGACTGGTCCTGTAGAAATGTTCATATGGCATTTAATGAAAAATGTACATTGTCCTCTTCAAAATAGTTCCCTTGAGAAGCTATACGCTGCCGGAATCCGTTCTCCCACTCCAGACAACAGCGGAGGAATTCTTTTACTGAAACCGCTTTCAGTTGGTCGGTTACAACCTTTTGGACGTTGTCCACATTTCCAAACCGATGTCCTGTGATTAAGATTTTTGGTTTTCGGAGAAACTCAAGCGAAAAAAAAAAATAGTGATGTGAATTAAATTCCGAGGAGCGTGAAGGCTGCTCAACCAGAAGATTACGTTCGTTGGCCGAAGGTTCGTTTACAGAGAGTGCAGTGTAAGACGCTGCACGATACGACGCAGTTCCATTTAATGTAACGCGTTACTGAAACACGCTTTTACAAGATTCGCTGCGAAATCGCCCGTGTTAACAGAATCGTGTTGAAATTATTGAAATACATGTAATTTTGTGCGCAACACCGGATCAGCCTCGCAGTAGTGATACACATATAATGTGTCAGTTCCGTACGCATGGCAAAGAAAAGGTGAGACTAGAAGAATGTATCCACGAACATCTTGTAAATCGCGTATCAAATAAATAGTAAACTATTTTATTATTATTTCCAGAAATAATGAAGGTGTTCCTACGTTGTTATTTCGGTGATCCACAATTCTCAACAGAAATTAATACTGAAAGGTAAAGTAGAGATATCGCGTCTCAAATAGCATCGCAGCATTGATACAATCGGAATGCGGAGAACCGAAATCTATCTCGTTACCTTTCAGACATATTACATTGTTCGTGAGAATGTTCTATGACAAGTATTGAAATGCTTTCATGAATTTATACACGCGTAAATACTTAACAACAAAAGCGTACAACTCTCAACGATTCCCGATAGACGATACATCGCGACAAGGTTTGACCATCGCTGCACTTTGTCACGCCAAAGACTCCTGCCAAAGACTCGTAAACTTTCTCACCAATACTTTATTACTACTAATACTATTTCATAGAGAAAAGGTGCCACAATTCACCCGATACAGTAAGCAGTCAAAGTATATCTGGAAAACATCATTGAGCTCGTTCATGTTATCAAACCGTCAGATGTTTATTGATATCGGTATAAAGCAAGCAGAGAAAGCGCAAATAAAGCACGAGGAAGGGAATCAAGCGAAAAGGAATCACGAGAAACGATTGAAGGAGCGGCGTGCGGCATGAGCCAGTCAGCCTTGTATCGTAGAGATCGTCGATTTCCTGTACCTTCGCGGGCTGTGGCTTCGGGGCTTCCACCATCCGGAAGAGACGAGCATCGCGCCAGGTAGCGACTTCCTTTGCCTTCCCACGAAGGCAGACCACTCTTTTCAAGCTCATGCCATCGCGAAAATACCCTTCCTCCCTCAGTAAGTGATTACTTCCCTTTCAAACGTGTAACCGGATCGAGTATGCGTGTGCCACTATTCAATGGAAATAGAGAGACGCCTTTTCATTGGCGTTTCCCGTAGAAATCTGCCCCTCTTCCGCTCTCCTTCCTCGTCCCGCTCTAACCGTGAACTTTTGATAACGTTATTAGAAGTTGTTCGCCGGTCGAGCCAACGATTCCTGCTTAGCGAAATGGTGCCTCGCGGTTCGCTTGGGAGAAATAGAGTTGTCCGCTGGGGACAGACAAAGAGAAGAAATCGAAGAAACGGCGAGACACAGGCAGGATGGCTTGATCGATATTCAACGCTAGATAAAGGTGTGATATATCGTCGCGGTGAATGTGGAAACGGCCTGGATGCCGCTGGCACCGGTGACGGACGTCCGTGTTGTTGGAACGACCTGTGAATCCCGCACGAAGAATACGTTTAGAGAAATCCGTCGACCAGGCTAATCGTTGACTTCGACCATTAACTCCTCTCGCTCGTTCTTTTTCTATCCACTGCCTGTTCTTTCTGCGAGAGATTGACGACTTTGTACTATGAACCGAGGAACAGAATGATTTACAGACCTTGCGTCTTAAGGATTCTTCAGAATCATGCAGAGCCTTCGAGAATGTGTGTAAAACGAAGAAAATCTCCGTTGTAGCTCTACAAACGCAACCACTGTCTAAACAAAAACTGTTTCACATGTCACAAAATCTGTACGTGGTGAGACATGCTAAAAGCGCAGAAAATAACGAACTCGCGAGACTCATACGTACCATACAGTCTGACGGGGGTTCAAAAACGTTCACCGAAACGCGCGTATTCCAAGGGCCGAATGGTTTAAGGGAATTTCTGTTCCATTTAACTTTCCACGGTAGACTTGTTTCAAATGTTCGCAACATCAGCGTCCAATTTGAAATTTCAAATATCGTTATGTCGTGTTAAAAGATTTGAGACATTTTCCATCTACGTATCAACATTTTCTGAAGACTTCTTCCTACTCGAGAAAGTTGAAAATTCTTCAGCGGAATCCCTTCCATACTGATTACCTGGCCTCTCTAAAAATTTCCCTAGCTGCAAGTCGGAACTTTTGCCGCGTACAACTTGGCCCAAAGTTTCGCAAAGTTTTTGTTGCGCCGTTGCAAGCAGAAAGATAGAGAACACAATTGTTTGCGAACGATACAGGCGGAATAGGAGAAGCTGCTGGGAAATATCAAATCGCCAAGCTGGCTAACCTTTGGAGACTGAAGTTCTTAATAACAGTTTGGCTCGCGCCTGTCCTACAATTTCTCCTCGGCAATTCTAATTGTTCCGTGGAATAATTCACAGGCATTACGGATATCCCGAGGACAAGAGTTGATCATAGCACGCCTAATGAAGGATAATGATTAGTCCAATCACCGGCTATTCATACCGATCCCCGTTACAAAGGGCCTAGCTTCCTGTGAATCCAACTATGACTCTCTCTCTCTCTCTACCTATCAAAGCAGTATTTCGCGCTGCATAGCTGAAATTGTTTAACGAGAAAAGTTTCATTCAATTTCAAACCGGAACCATGTCTGTATTTACGCTGCCAGAGACTTTTTCCCTGCGCGATGGAAGCACGAAATTTGTTTCATGGAATACCACTTGCCCGGAATGGTGAAAGGGGGTGAAATGATTTATTTTTATAACCGGCTAGTTACGCGTATGCAAATGTTTAACGCGTTTCACTTGCCCGTAACGACGAGAAATGTCGCGAAAGTCGTCCGGAAAATTCTAATAACGAGAACAGGAATTTAATTGTATTTGTTCTCTGCTTTTCTCTTTTTTTCTTTTCCTTTTTTTTTTTTTTTTGCAATTAAATATAACGGTTTAAGTAAAGAAGCAGAAAAAGGTGGCAGGAATATGGAGTAACGTCGAAAAATAATATCGTCGCCAGCTTTCATTCTTTTTCATTATAATTCTTTCGCCGATATTATCGTCGAAGGAGATACGGAAGTTCCCCGTTTCGTCTTATATTCTTGCCGCTCTTTACTCCCTTTGCGTCACTCTATTGCGGGCCCGATAATAGCACGGCTAAGCTCGACTTTGTGGATAATAGTTATAAGTTTAATTAAACCAGTCCTTCGTAGCGCAACCCTCCATTCTTCCTCTGGGATATCGTACCGCGCGAAGCGCAGATGATTCCCGTATCAAAGAAGAAAAATTGCAGGACGCTGGGCGTATACTCCGTTTCTCTTCCCCTCTCTGCATGCTTCCCTTTCCGAGCATTTTCTTTGAAAATTCCGCCAGCCATGGCGAATCTACAAAGAAATTTTAATCGCTGCTGAAGCAAAAGATACGCCCTCGATGCTTTATAAATCTTGGTAATCTATACAAAAACGTGGACAACATTGTAGAAAATCTGTCTATAAGTACAACGAGGAGGAATTAAAGAGACGCGCTTATAGCGAGATACACTAAGCTTCGTCATTTTCTGTACAAACACGTTTTCTCCATTTTAATTTCCGGCAACCTCTTTCTTATCATCTTTTTTACGCTTCTGTGTGGAAAAACTGTACGTTGTACATATTGTACGTATGAGAGTACGATTGGAAACCGAGAGAGTTCTACGCGAAACCAAAGATTTAAGAGACTCGTATTATCGTTATCCTGTTCCAATTGGCAGTTTCCCGTTGCTTCGACCACCGTTGAGTTTCATAATTTTTGCAATCCAACCCCAACGAAAACTGCCCCAGCTAAAATTGATCTGTCTTCTTCAATGTTTAACTTCGCGATTATAAAAGTCTTGGATTTGTTGAACACGTTAAACGTACGTAGCAAAATTAAATTCGTCACGCGAAATCCCTGTTTCTCGCCGTTAATCTCTTCTCGCAAAGCCGTTTCCTCTGGTTGATCCGATAGCAAAATATCGGAAGCCTAATGCGTCGCAGAGCGACTGGTTACAACTGGTTCTAGAACCAGCCGTGAAACACTACAACTTTCCATCTGGGATGTTTCCAACAACAGCAGCCTGGTAATCGTTCACCGGCGAAATTTTGCCCCTCGAAAAGAGCAAAATATCGCGCTCGGCTGACACTCGTTAGATATTCACGGGAGTCAGAGTGCGATTCGCGCTTTTTGCTCGTGACAAGCACGTAAGTCGGGGCCAGGACCTGTGGTCGGGAAATCGGGATAAGGGCAGAGAGAGAGAGAGAGAGAGAGAGAGAGAGAGAGAGAGAGAAAGGGGCAGACAGACAGACAGGCGGGCGGAGGAGGAGAGAGAGATAAAGAGAGAAGGAAAAAGAAAAAAGAAAATTCCGTGAGAAAACATTAATGAGGCTAGAACATTCGCGGACAACGTCGAACGGGCTGAACTGAATCTCTGGTCCGATTTTTCAACGGTTGGGCGTCGAAGTTTGAACGAGTGGCCGTTAAAAGGAAATATTTTTCCTCATCTGGGCTTTTCCCAACCACGTCAAAGGAGTCTTCAGGAGAAGTGGCAAGGGAGGGAGCGGGGAACGGCGGAAGAATCCGCGAGGGGAAGTAGAGTTTTTCCAACGAATGAAATTAAACGACTGCCGGAGAAAGAGCTCGTTTAAAAGCGTATTCGCCGTGGTATTTTCGAGCGGATGAAAACGGGACGGGAGTGGCGGCGAGGATTTTTTCGAGGACACGGTAAAGGGCGCCACAGACAGCCGGAATGACAACCCTTCTGGTCAGGTTCAAGTTTCCACCTTAGAATAACAGCAAACCAGTGTCAAACTGCGAGAACGTGACTCGCTTGGGAAATTTTTGTTTACACAGTATATTCGTTTTGATTAATTTTGTAAGAAAGATAATGCGACGTTTTAATCTGTTTAATTCAAGAGCTAAGAAATGCTTAGCTTGCGAACTTGAACTTGTTCTTCGCTGTGAAGTTTATATCTTAATCCTTCATCTGCATACTGAATCGCTTTTGACCGGTAATTTTAAGCAACTTTCTCATATTTCTATGTTTTTCTTTAAATTTTGCTCTGCTTCAAGAAATCGAGGTAACAAGGCGACAGTAAAAAATTTGGACGATATTCTGGAAACTCGAAAGAGTATACAAGAATTTCGTAGGATTTTTTAGAACACGAAAACCCAAAAAGGAGACTGTATGGACTTAAACGACCCAGTATACAGACGACGTCGGTAAAAATTAGATTGCAGACGGAGGGTTAAGTATCTCATGAAAAGTAAAATGGTATTAAAAATGAAAGATGTTTTAAAGAAATTAGTTGAACGATCTGTTCAATCGAAATTGCCAAATAAAATTCCAAAAGGCAGAATTGACCGGATTAGATTTTGAAACATTAAACATCGATGGCAGGTTTTGACGCTGAACTTGAAACGTTTCCGGAGAGAAGAATTGGTTTGATTTCAGAATGTCTGAATTGCCTTTTGAAATCGAAATTCATACCATAAAAATAATATTAGAGCCGTAGGGAATATTAAAATTCCAGGCAGCTCTTCAATCAAATTATTACGTTTAATTCCTCGACAGGATACGTCGTTTTGATCTTTCTTCACGTTACATCGTACAACGATCTGCTTCACACAGATATATCGTTAACAAAATTCTTTCATTTCTTCGACTGAATGAACATCACCGCGTGGAGTTATAACGAATCCGCTTTATTCTTTGCCAAGATGAAAATCGTCCGTCAAAGAGCAGCCCCTGACGAATGCTCGTTTGCGTCGTCCTCTTCGATTCGCGCGAGAAGACGCAAACCTGACGCAATAAATCAGCGAAAATAATTGAACGATCGACGAAAACCGAGCAACATCGCCTCTTTAAACGCATGTTGCTGAATGTACTGTTGCACCAAATGAAAGAGACCCAGCTGGCATCGAATAACAGATGTTCGTTGAACACGTTGATAGGCAAGCAATAAAAATTCGAGTTACAAAAGCTGTCGAAGTTTCACCGAGGGTATTTAATTGCCGGAGGTAAAACAAAGCTCGTTTTTATTTTTTTTGCCCCGTGATTCTTCCTTTTGTTCGTGCGATTCTTCCATTTATCGCTGAATGTTTTAAGCGTGAAGCGAACCAATGAATAGAGCTAAGCGGAGAAAACGATCCGTCATAGGATAATGAGGATACTCTCTCGTTATTTATTCCAACACTTTGAAGCAGATCTGCGTTTTGCTTTTCCCTCCATTCGATGCTTTTTTGACTTTCGATAGAGGGAAAAATCTGGTGCATAGCTGTTAATTCCTGTGCAAGCAACGAATAACAAACGAATAAATTAGTTTGAAATTTTGATATTTTAAAGGTTTGCATATATTTCGACGTAAATACGTCCGAATAACGTGAATTCAAAGTGATTTTACGCTATTTTTATTAAAAAGGAAAAAATTGATAAAAGCAATGTAAGAATCTGTACTCGAGTACCTGGTTGTAGATACTGATACTAATACTGGGTTATTTCATAAGTGAGTTTAAATGGAAATTGTTATTATCAGAGTTTTATAGAATTGAAATAGAAAACTTCAAGATAAAGAGTTATAAATAATACGGAAAGATTCCTCGCTTATCAATTGCCAACAGATAACTCTTTATTTTCATTTAGTGTACGTTTCATTTAGTATCGACGATAACGTTGCTTATGAAATGACCTGTTATAAACGATACCATGGAAAACAACGACGTCATTTGAAAATTCTTTGGCCAAGTGTTTCGACATCTTTTTATACAATTTTCTTCGTAAAGGTTTCTTTCGAATAGTATAACGATCAGAGATAAAATCCAGCGTTCTTCGAAATAGTCAACGCCGTTTTATTCGATCATTTAAGAGGGTACGATGCTGTCCAAGATTATTTCACAAATGATAATCGGGATTATGACCGCTTTAAAAGTTTATGTTTAAAGTAACATGGCTTTTCTCGCTGATACTGCGACTTTCGTGACTTTAACGTCTCTCTCTATTTGCAACATTTCGCTAATGAGATACCGACTGGGATTACGAGATTGCGTTAATTCTTCTTCATTTCAGTAAGGAAAATATTTAAACACTTACTTTACATTCGTTTGAGCATGTTTCGCAGTTCCGAGAGTTATCTAACGATGAAATTCAATCGAATATATGTATACTTAGAAATTCAACTTATTACCAATACACTAGTTCCTTTTCTATATTTACAAAGTGTTTAACTTCCAGAATAAGTATCGTAGAATTTAAATATGTAGTAGCATAAGTAACTCGATATTTAGAATAATTGAGTCTCACAAAAGTACTACTGCAACCTCGAAAGACAAAAGGCTGTTGATTCACAGATTTTACATTTCATTAACATTCCTATACGATTGCCAAAATCGAAGTATCTTGATACTGACAAGCAGCAATGTAAAAGTACATATACAGGGTGGCTGGTAACTGATGGTACAAGCGGAAAGTGGGTGATTCTACGCGAAAAAAGAAGTCGAAAATATAGAATAAAAAAGTCGGATAGTAAGTTAATAGGTAGGAAAACACTTCGGTCACATTGGAAGTGTTTATCAACATAACGTCGATCGAGACAATGATCTACAGTGAGATCCGTTGTAACGAGACGTGACAAAGTGCACGCGTACCGAGCGAAAATTCAGTCGACTTTCTCGAAAACAAAGCCTCGAACGAAAAATTTTTATTCCATATTTTCGACTTCTTTTTTCGCGTAGAATCGCCCCCTTTCCTCTTGTACCACCAGTTACCAACCACCCTGTATAATTGTTTCTCTTGCAGCGTCATAAAGTGTTGTTAGCTTCAACTCCAACTTATTTCCAACACACTTGTTTCCATCACTGGATCCATCACGATGTTTCTATTGCTATCACACGAGAGTGAATTTCCTTGCAGAAGGAAAAGTCTCTTTAAGAGGACGCTCGTAAAAGGTCACGAGGAATTTTCACAAGCGGTGGTCGCACACGGGACTTGTGACTCTGCCTGTCGGTGCTTGCTTATTTTTCTATTAAAGATTCAACGTGGACACGGTTAGCAACGTCGGCCTTTACGAGGCCGCGCTCTGTGCCAGTCGAACACCGTTGAATTTTAATGCAGTTATAAATAAAGCAGGCACGTGATTATCATAGGCAAGTGCAGCCACTACCACAACAACCGGTGCGACTATCCCACATAATAACCATCCATGTTTTACAATTTGTGCCATTCTAATGTTGTTTTAATTGATGAAACATTAAATGGAGCGGTGTACTAATACGAGATTATGTTATCTCGTGCTGCTAGCCACGGTTGCCAGCAACCATAGCAATAACCCGGTGTTTCATGGTTTTTCGTTGACGATCCGAAATGCTCCATAAAGAGGCCGGCTGATGCGTCATTAAAACGCGTTATGCAATTTTCGTCGTGGACAAATTGTAGGATTAATTAGCAATTGGAAACGGCTAAGCGGCAACGACCAGATTTCCGAATGTTATGCATTCGGAGGAAAACATCGGAGCAAACTGTGCTGTGTGAATGTTCATTAAATCTTCTCGATGGTTCGTCCGTGTGATTATTATTTGCTCAGAAATTTCTGCAGCGTGAGTGGGAAAACGTAAGAAAAACCAAGAAAAGAAAATCGGAGTAAAGATATTTCGAGGCTGCTCGATGAATTTATCACGGAATAACTAACTCGTTGCATTGTTAAAGATTTTAAGCCCCGTAATGCTTAACTGTTCGGTTGGAATACGTAAGCAAACATTATCACTGCGGATTTATATGCACTAGTGAGAAATTAAAAAATACCAAAATGAACAGAATGCACGTAATACTTAGAAATATATAAAATATCCACTTACTATACTTATTGTAATATCTAATAGCCGAAACAAATTTCTGCTTACATTCCATTTCTTTAATTGCGTTCGTGAAAGTATGATTTGGCACAAATATTCGCAGTGCGATTATAGCAGACGATAACAAACGAAACAACAGAAACAGAATACGAGAAATCTTGGAAGCCAACGAATAAAGACGTTTCCATGTACATTTAATCCGTCTGCGTAGCCAGGCGAGATTCAATCTACGAAATGTCTGTACAGGATTTATCGAATTATACAAGCGGCCACTCTCAGCTACTCCCTTTTCATCCTCTTTTCATGAATAGCACGCGAAAGGTTCCGGTCGATTGGGTAATATCGATTCGACGATCTGGGCTGAGGCTGGCGGGATACGCCGCGCCGGCTTTATTTTATTTTTCATATACAATCTCTAGAAATCCCGTGAAAGGCAACGAGAACGCCGTTAAGACCTCAAAGTAGCCCTTTTACAGACGCAACTCCCGCTTAATGCGCCGCGACACTTCGGGCTAGTTTCACTTCGTTGGCCACGGCGATGCTTTCAGCCGTCCTGCACCATTATCCGGTACTATTAACAGCTTTATGCAAATTTTGTTTGCCACCGACCGACAATATAGACGAGAGCAAGCGGGATGGGTTCGTCGTCGGTGGTCGAATGACATCAATGCTTGTCGGAATTTCGCGGAGAATTCGAAGATTTCGTGTTTTATAGAATACTGACCAGACCACTAACCGTAATACTAATGAAAACGTAATGTGCGTTCGTTAGCAAGTTGAGAATAATAAGTTGAGAATAAGTTCCTCTCATACCCATCTTGCACTGATAACTTTTATTTCATGGGAAAATAGAACAAAACAGCAAATTAAGCTATTATACTAGCAACTCAATAATAATTGGTTTATCGACTTCAAGTTTACGAGTGTTTATAACCGGTGTATCTGTAGATAACTGTCGACCGATCACATCACGTGGAAAATCGTCAAATCGAATATAACGGTTAACCTGATAATTTGTATCGTGATGCGAGGAAATTCGATAGATCGAAGCAGCGCGTGTGTTCTTGCAGTAGTTCTCAGAGAAGTTTATAGCAAATTGTTGAAAGTCGTCGTCTAGCCGTTCTGTCCATGTAAATACATTGGCCTGATCTTCTGTAGTAGCGCACAAGACATGGATTTGCTACAAAGTCTTATCGATAAGACTATTTAGCAAAGTCTCAAATGAAACGTACTTCTCTTTCTTTTCTTCCTTATCCTTGTCTTATACTTGCTTTCTTTGCCTCTCTTTTTTAAATCCAAGCTTCTCCATTCGACACCACTTCAGGAAAACAGGCACCGCAATTTTACTAAAAAGGTTTTGAAGTATTGTTTTAATTAAAAATTTTAGCTAAAAGAATAGCACATGGAAGATTAAACTTGTAGTCTTTTTTTTTTTTTTAATGTCGATACTTCTCTGAAGTTACGTTTCGATGTAAAATGGGAGAATACAAGCAAAGTAAGATACTAGCTTCGTGAGCGGCGGGATTGAAATGCGTATGAAAACGCTTCGGCTTTTCACCGCTGTTAGATAAAATGTGAAATATAAAAATTGGCAATGTATAAGTTAACACGTGGTGGAATAATTGGAAAGTTTAATGGAAGGAAATTCGCTTGCAGGAGGCAGGATGCGACAATGTTTGATAAACTTTTATTAAATGCCTTTTAAAAGCAACAAGTGCTGCCTCGTTTATTACCGGCGATTTATTTGGCCCCCTCTGCCGGTATACGCGAAACAATTCACTTTTTGTCTGAATGAATTTCAATAAAATTTATACACGACGTTGCCGCCGATGTTTATTGACTCATTCGTGCAACCGTTGAAAAAATTTCAATTAAAGCCAGCCGAGATAACAACTTCACGTATTAACGTCCTCTTCCTGCCCAGATTTCTTCAGCGGAATAATTCTTTCCTTCTGTTGATAACTCTTTCGTTAAACGAACCATATTTATTTTAATTCCTCTGCAAAACGAACAATAACTCTTGGCATTTTGTTTTATCATAATTGAACGCCGTTGAGTGAACTGACGAATAAACAGAATTACTGTGAACAAACTTCACTAAATACGGCTATGAACTCAACTTGATTCCCCATGGCGAATGAAAGGTGCTATAGAACTTAAACAACCCAGCTTTACAGGGATTCAAAGACGACCGCACGTTGCAGATGATATCAGGAAACCTGAACTGGTGAATTCCAATACAAACGATTCACTGTGTTTGTAATATCCACACATACAGATTACAACTCATAGGATTCAGTATAGAAGATTCGTAATCGATACAGTTGCGTAGTGCAAAATAAACGATTGAAGATTTCTGAAATACGGCGTGTCTACAAAATGTGCATCTTGATATAGACGATCTGATTCCGGCGGATCTGATATAGAATATCGTAGTTCTACAGAACTCGATTTTCTCGATATCGAGCTTCTAAAACTCGATATCTACGATGGCGAGAGTCGATGTGTTACGGTAGATTTTGAATAGTACGTAAAACGCCGTAGGATAGAAGCTGAGTTACCATCGCATGTTCTCGTAGGTTTACAGGTTTTTAACGAACTATTATGATTTTGAGATTTGTTCGACGTACTTTAACACTAAACCTACCACAGTGGTGAAATTTATCGGTTTCAAATTTCTACACAAATTTGACCATATTTAAACGTTATCAAATCGCTTCCTAATCTATGAATTTTCATATAATATGCATACAATATATCCCTCGGTATTTATTTCTAGTTTGCCTTTTTTTCTAACAAAAATTTGTAGTCTGTCCTGCCTATCGCGAGCGATAACTACACGGTAAGTACACAAGAAGTGTCTGTAGGTTTAGTGTTAAGATTGAATAAGACTCATATAATATAATAGTACATATAATGTTACTTATTTTTTCCATTAAAGTATAGCATTTTCCACTACTCTTAATTACCCTATAATCCCTTGCAAGACAAAGCCAAGCTGCATATTACTTAATTTTCTTATTTACTACTCGTTCATCGGCGAACTGATCGGCACTATAATCGACAGTTAATCACCAGTTGGCAAATAAATAAACTCTCAGACTATAGTTCCGATCCAAATCATTATCTTCTGCATCGCTCGTTATCCGATTCGCCCTTTGTTTCTCGTCTCGCGGCGAGACAGGCGTCAGCTCGATGTTCGTCAAACAGGCGCGATTGAACCTCTCGTCTAGCGTTAACTTGCCTTGCTTCTCGATTAAATTCTGCCGTACGCGGTGGGTACGTCGACTTGGAAACTCAGTAATCTACGCCCGGATAAGGGCTTAGCGAAACAGAGGATGAGAGCTCAAAGGGGATGGAAGAAGGAGCGGCCGGCACGTCGCTTATCCGCACGTGTAATGAACTGGCCACACCGCTAGTCCGTGCTATAGTGACAAAGCAACAATTACATGCCACGGATCTAATTACACGACCTATTATTCCAGCTGCTTCTGAAATAAGCGCAATCGCGACTTTAATCATCCTCGTCGCCACCCTGCCGCACCGAAAAATACACCAGTGATACATTTTAAAGCACGCGGCAGTAACATATTTTACTATTTAGTATGTATGTTACCGGCGATGTGTCTAGAAAATCTATAGAATACCATAAATGATACGACGAAGTGTGGAACACTTAATATTTCACACATTTCTTGGATATTCTACGGACTGCCGAAAGGCAAACCGGCAGAGTATAAAATCCTCGTCTCGAAGACGTTTTTATAGTCAATGAAGATTTTCAACTATTTTTTTCTTATAAATGTAACCGACGCTCGGTCTTAATTTCGGAGGTATTCGCAAAAGACTGTTCGTACTATTACAGTGGATTTTGTCTATAATTGCGCTACCATAGCAACGTATTTGTGAGAGTTGGTTGCTAAGTTGGATACTAACACATAACGCATAACTGTCAGGAACGCACAATTATAAGTAAAATTCAGTGTAGTGGTATCGACGGTGTTTGCCGAATATCTGAGAGACTGAGGCCAAGCGGCGGTTACATGTATAGAATACAATTGTTTAGAATATCGAGTTTTACAAGATGCTTAAGTTTCATGAAAATGAGCGAAATGTATCCTTTTATGTGCAATTCTCGTTATTTTTCTGTTATTTTTTCGGTAAGAAAATCCTGCACTTTGTATTTTAATTCTTTGTACTTTACTTCTTTCATTGCCATGTGCTTTGTTTTTGCCGCATATCTTTTCAATGAAAGTCTTTTCATATCTCGCTTCCCATTTGCCTAAACATTGCTCGTCGTTCTGTATAATGCCTAGGTATTACATACAATGCCTAAGGAAAGTACAAAATATATTAAAATAACACGGGCTCTGCCTGAAAACGACGTGCATTCTATGCACTTCCTAGGCATTATATGTACGAAATACCAGTATTTTACACATTGCCGGTATACTACTGACTTACGAAAGTTATACTTGAATACTTAGCGTAAAAAATTTTTATGGATATATTGTGCGCGTTACTCGCAATATTTTGTAATTCCATCGGCGCATCAAACGTCTTGAAACGTCACGAATTCTTTTTATTTGATTATAGAAATTGTAGGATCACCGCGGGGTTAAAAGGGAACAGGGATCACATTTGATTCGTTTAATTCAGAGTAACCGCCATGTTTGAAAGAAGCAAGCAAAATCTAGCCCGTTTGGTCCAGCTGAAACAAGATTTATGAGTCTATTGTTTAATAAATGAGTTTCTTTCGGGGTGATTATGATTGTCAGTGAAAATTGCCGATGACATTAATCTTTCCCTGTGACAGTTTTTCCGAGAGGTAATTAAAGTTTTTTACATATTTCCCATAAAAAATCATTGCGATATAAAATGTATTTTCACGGCTTGATGAATAAAGATGATCAAATAACGTTGTCTTATCGGGTTCTAATGGTCGAAGTAGTTTCGCGCGAGTCGAAAGTTCCCTTCGGTTAAATTTGCTGCGACCCGTTCAGATAGCGGCACGAATTTTCATAATTTCCGTTCCCAAACAATTACACAGCAGTTATGAAGTGTGCGCGAAGCTAGAAGCACGAAAGCTTCGTGCAGAGCAATAACGTCCGCGTTCGGGGCTTTGTGTGCTTGATTTTCCATCTAACAGAAGATACCATTGGCCAGCGTATGAACGAGTGCGCGGTTCAACTAGTGTCCTGCGGAAATTAACTTCCCCGCGATTTGGCCGAGTTAAACTAAGCACATCCCGCAACTATACTCCATTAGAATTACGTCATACAACTTCCTGCTTTTTGTACACCGAGTAGTTCCTTTTCTTTTCTCTCGGTGCAACGCATAACGAATTTCTACGAGAGAAGTTTTAAGATTTAGAGTAAACACTTTTTTTCTTTTTTTTTTTTTTTTTTTTTTTTGTCAGGTCAAATTCGTTAATATTTTAGTCGTCTTAATCAATAAAAAAAAATTGTAACAGAAACAAGCAATAGTTGAACAGGGAGACGAATGATTCTGATCTTTGACTTTCTCCCTCGAGATCACTTTTTTCCAATTTTCTACATTGTTGATACTTGTTGAAGCAGAATCACGTTTCATTTTTTATGCGCGAATCAGTGAATCTTTTTACTTCGTATAGAAAGTAGTATAAGAAACGACGTAGTCGTGTCTGAGAACGATTACTTTAGCAGATATTTTCTCTTTAACTTTGTAAAAATTATGGTATCACAAGACTAATATATGTAGTACAATTTTTTATCCATCTATTATTTTTTTAAAGTAACAGAATTTTCAGCCGAGTCTGAAATGTTAACGATTTATAGAGCAATATGTATAGAAGCATGTTCGTAAGAATAATTCTCAAGATACCAGACGTTATGATCTGAAGTACTCTCCGAAGTACGTATAGTTAAGCTTAGCAATTATTAAGCAGTTCGTACAAGTGCGAACAATTCTGCAGCGTAGAATGGAGATGACAAGCATGTTGGGCGAAATCGAGTTCGTAGTTGAAGTTTAGTTTCAAGTGAAACACGTATGTACATAAGTTCTCATAAAATTTTACGAAGAAGTTTTAACATTAATTTTTAACGTTGTTACCTTATTATTAGTTTTACCGATGATACAAATTTTTTTCATTCGTACGTTACTAACTAGTCTACTCAAATTTTACAAACCATTAAGCGCAAGTTACTGGTGCTACTAAATTTAGTTAACAGCAATATGTTAGGGAATTGAAACATAGTAAAGTTCTAACAAGAGAATTTTATAAGTTACAAGTCACGTGATTCTCTTACTCGATGTCACGTCGTAAAATTGTAAAAAATTGTTTACCAACAGAAATGTACAATTTACGGCTTGTCACTTGTCGATTGACCAACGCTGTTAGTACACTGCAGATGTTAATGGATTTATGGAAAACTGAAAAATATACAGAAACTGAAAAAGTACAGAGAGACATGCACAACAATATTTCAAAACGGAAAAAATATTCAAAGAGTAGTGGAAAATTTGGATTTGTATAAGCATCGAATAACAACGAAGAGATTGAAAATTTAAGGTATTTGCGAACATATGTAAACCTTAAATTGCCATTTTCGTCAAAGCGACGTTGCTCGCGAAGGCAACGGCATTTCATCAAGAAGTTTAAAGTAGTGTAAGTCGGCGCCGGCAGCGACAGCTAAAAGGCGTCTCGGTTATTTTCAATTTCTTCGACCACCTCCGGCCGGAACGAAAAACGGCCAACCGTGCGAGGACGTGAGACAATTTTCTTAGAAAACTTCCGTTTAGTTCCCGCTATCACCAGAGGGCTGTACGTACAACTGAAACGAAAGACTATGCCATAAAGGTTGCCGTTAACTCTCTGCTCGTTCAGGAAGCGATGTAGTTGCAATTTAATGCAGTCGTAAACTCGCCGGCTCCGCAAATTATTAACTCGCGTCGTAGATTATGTATCAGAGGTAACAAAAGATCCGTATCCTTTGGTCGCTTTCCGCCCTCGTGACTCTGGAACTGGTCTGTCTTCTATAATCTTCAGAACGATACTGGCGCAAGACGCTTTAGAATCTTTTACGAAATAACTACTTGCGAACTGTGCCACGGCACAGCAAGATTAAAACGTCTTAAATCATTTGACGCTCCTTTCATCGGGCGAAATAAGCCACATTAAAGCAGAAATCGGAGACGAGAAGGAAAATCTAGTATTGCTTATGCGCGAAGTTTCTTCTTTTCATTAAGACGTTTCTAAAATATGGTGACACGTGTGAAGCAGTATCGTCCTTCCCACGAAACTTTATCTCCACGTGCGAACTCTTCAGCCAAGGTTGACAGCAGTTCACTTTCTTCTGCTGAAGTTTTTCTTCCACTTGAACGACGCCTGATCCTCTTAATGACTTGTTACTTTCCCCCCTGTATACGCAACGTGACACTAGAAAAGGTATAACTTTCGTCCCTCCTGAAAACCGTTTGTCTTGCGCCAAGCGCCTAAAGTAATCAAACACCATCGTCGTCTTTCTTCTTTTTAACCTGCTCTATGTTTAACATATATATCTAGACACACGAAGGAATGCGAGCGAATCGATCGATCGGTAAGTTTCGTCGCTTCTGCGGAGACACCCTTCTAATAATTAAATTTGGCTGGATTTTTCCAACGAATTAAAATGAAATAATGGACAGGAGGGCGCGTTTCTAACCGCAAACGCGGACCGGATACCGACCGCAAATATTTTCATCGTAGGTTCAATCGATTTAACGAGAGTCGCACATTCACCGGAAGCTGATGACCCGCATAGAAATACGCGCAGATATACACATAGACGATATATCGGATGTGGTCCATCTCCATAACAGGGACGGCGAATCACGTTGTAGATATTGATTATTCAATTTTTCGAGACGCTCCCACGGACGGAATAATATTATTCCGTGGATGAAAAAACAGCCGGGACCTGTGTCAACTGTGACACCAAGATCCATCCGCGTTTACGCAACGTATCAACGAGGACGCAGGCGAAACTAGGATGGAGGAAAAGCGCGTGATTTCGTTTCGTAGTTGGCCGGTCGCGCGATGTTTGCTAGCCTGTATTTATTACATACACTTCCCGAACGCGCGTCTTTCCTTTTTTATTATTCCGTAGGAATATTCCGCTTAATTAACGCGGCGGATGAAAACAGTGAAAGAAGAAAAATGAAGCTCATGTTTGGAATGTTTAATTACTGAATAACATTTTAATGAAGGTTGCGACTTCGTGCGGACGCCTTGGCATAATAAAATTTTAATTTCTTCGTCTTATAAAGTGGGATAGAAATTTTTATTTTCTTTCGTTTCGGTTGCTCGTGTGTGCGACGAATTATTATCGTAGAAAGGAGAGGCAGAACAGAACTTGCTGTTCGAAAGAGAAGAAAAATTTAAGAAAATTTACTATTTCGGAAGGTATAACCAAGTTTGTCTTCTTGTGTATTTTGTAGATTTCGTGGTTTGTTTTCGAAACACGCTGGCGAGATGCGATTGCACATTTTCTGTAAACGAAATTGCTCTATTTCTCTTGTCCGAGTGTTCGCCGCCTAGAAATTACAAAAGAGTATAATACAAAATAATCGCAGCGAGGATTAATACACTTTACAAGAAGTAAATTTTGCAAGTGTATTCAGCTTAAATAACAATGACTATTCTAACTTTAACATATTTCCAATTAAAAGTTAATAAAACAAAAAGATTTATTATTATTCAGTGTTAGCGTGATAAAGAAATTACTATTTGCAGTGATTACAGATAACGACATTACGACGATATCATTACGTATCCATAATATTAAAACAAAATTCCTATGGATTGAGTTAGACGATCGCATTTCGCATGAAATCACTAGGTATCCTAATACATATTCATGGACGATTCTCCGATCTCTTTCTTTGACTCTCCCTCGCCAAATATCGAGTTTAATTCGTCTGAATTGCACCGTAATCGAGAGAATATCAAGCAGATATGGAGCAACGTTCGTAATTGCAAAAAAGTTTGACACACACGGAGGATAATTTTCGCAAGACCTGTTGAACGGCGTCAGTGCTCGACAGGTGCATCGGTTGGGGTTCCTAGTCGATTTTTCCCAACCGAATACACGTCACGTTCGCAACATCGATTTTCCATATCGCCCGTCGCTGGACCGAACTTTTATCACGCGATAGGAGATGAAAGTTTCGCCCGGCAAAAGTATAGGGAAGACAAAGGGTGCAGATCGATCAGCCGCCGCTCCGTTTTCGATTACGGTGGCGGCGCTTGCAAACGCCTCGCCTTCGAATGGAAAAGTTTCGAGGTGCCACGGCTCGTTTTGCGAGCAGACGGGTCAAACGGAACAGTGAATGAAATTCACGTTTGCCTCGGGATATTGTGGTTCCAGAGACCACCATTGTTCTCCCTTTATTCCGCAAAAATCGATTTTCTGGCGATTTTTCTTTCTTATTAATGTTAAAAATAAAGATAAAAGTCGTTAATACGTTCGACGGGGCAGTTGCCCTTATTCATAAGAGGTGGTGTTTTATTTTCTATATTTTCAAAGTATTCAGATTATACCGTACAAGCGGATTTCAAACTCCAGAACACAGGACTTGAGCATGTACTTGCGCATTGATATTTGAAACAATGGAATCTCGAGAAAGTGCTATTTCAATTTTGAAAGAGAAACGACTATACGCGTGCGGACTATATATAGTGGAAGAACACGCCGAGTCACATTTTTTCGAAACAGTTTCAGAAATTCGATTAATTTCACGTTATCGGGATCGTCGTTTTATTTTCTTCGCCAGAAATTCTTCCTTTTGTCCTCTTGTAAAGTTTGATGTGTCATGTAAATTAACAACTTGTTATTTAATTCACACGCGGCCGAGAATCGCCGTATTTAACAATAGAATGGGAATTGTATGAATTATAATTCCGGTTCATCAAATATTTACGGCAGTCTCCGGTTCGCTTGAAAATGCATTAAAGAAGCTAAAATTTTCAAGCCGTCACGTTCCGCCAGTGTTTTAACGAATTAATTTAGTAAAAACATTCCGTTTTAATAAATTAAAAGCGCTCGACGGCCAACCAATCGAATTTTCTATCGCGTTTCATAAATTCGTTCATGACGATCATTACATATTGATACCAAGAGCAGAGCGAAAAAATAACAACGTTTTAATTAAATTCACATGCTTCGTTAGCGAAATTTCACACATATTATTAACTTTCGTTATTTATTGTTCGGTCTGTTTCGACGAACGATGTTTCTCGATCAGTCGATTGTATTTAATATATCCAAGTTATCGCTTCAGTTATCCATAGCGTACTTCTATACGAATTCGGCGAAATTCTATCGAGTTTCTCATTACGAATTATCTGCACGCCCGGACAACATATATCGTCGATTGATCCAAGGTCGACATTAAACGATTCCAGGTCGATCCACGATTCTAGATCAATCGTAATGGAATTAAGGCGAATGAAGGAGCTTCAGCGAAATAAGAGAGTGAGAGAAGGAAAAGCGAATGATCGATCACTGAACGATACGTTCGTCCGACTGATATCCACCGAAAGCATCGAGCACGTGTAGAGTTTAATGCGAATCCGTAAAAAATGATTCCATTCGATGCGCTATTCTTCTATTCGGATAGTCTTCAAGAAAATTCGATTTATTATCAAACGATAGATATATATAGATATTTCAATATCGTAAGTTATTAACAATGATTTCCTCAAGCAGTTTTTACGTTTTCATTAAGGAAACCGCGATAGAATAAATAGATACGAGTATTCCTTGTCTATGGAACTTTAGTAGAAGTGTCGAGTTACAAGATACAAGTATTAAAGAATCTCCTTGCGTTACACGGTAACAAATTTAATGATATAACAAACTGTAATTCCATGATAAATTCTGCGAATAACAAGTTATCTAATTGTCTTGTTCGACGTAAAGTTGTAAAATTCTAACGACAAAGTCTATAACCTGTAACTTGTAATTTATCAATCCATTAATGTTCCTAGTTGGCATATTAGTGTTCAACAATGCAAAATAAGAAGACGAAGAACATGTACAATCTTTTTAACAGTCTTATATCAGCGCATCTTATATTAAGGACAAACGAAGCTTCCCACGTAAAAATTTATTTATACTGCTTGTCACTCGTGTTCGCTAGACACGTACAAAGAACGATGTATTTTATTCATTCGAAAAGACTCTGTCCCGTCTACTTACGTTATCTTATGTGCACGATACGACTACAATTACAATTCGCCTGTAGCGCTGCTCGTTCCTTGGTTGACCACAGCCGCTGCAGAACAATTTCCGGGACGTTAAGACGTTCCAGTAAGTTCACGTTTATCGTAGAACCAGTAAGCAGCTTGGTCGTTGCGTCCCGTCCTGGTCGTCGACTGCTTCTAATCGTCGAAAATCTGGATTTATCCGCGACCACGCAACCACCCTTTCTTCCGCGTAATACCGACAGCATTTAGATTCTAGTCGTGCGAAACAACCGACACATTGGCCCGAAATACGAGCAGTTGAATTTGCGAGAGCCTGTTCCTATGCTTTGGTCGGTCCGCGGTGTGTTTGCAACGCGCCACGCCGCACCGGTGTAAATAAATGCTAATTAACTCATTCTGACAATTAATTGGATTGCATAATAATTTCGACCGTGTTTAGATTGTAGATTTAGGGGTTGTTGCTTTCGTTAATCGCTCTCGTAATGAGTTTACAATGTTTAAAATATTTATAGGGATGATGAAGACGTGCTATGTTGTATATTTTTTATCAAACAATGCTTTGAAACGGTCAACGAATTCTCAAAAACTAGTTCCCATGGCGAGTGAAAAATCAGACGAAGGACCAGTATTTGTTGTAAATTCAAAATAAATTGCAATAAATTCTAACACTTCGTGAAAAAATTCTGCTATCATAAGCAACGTTTATCGTCACTGTCTATCAATTGATTTATCTAACAGTGCACCAGAAACCATATCTAATTGGGAATAAAATACAATTATATTCCTAGCTATAGTACATAAAGAAGTTTAAAAATAAGCTTTATTCTGCCCATCATAATTAATTGTATTGAAAATAGATGTTCCATGCGTTACTTATTTTCCTACAATTTCTGGAAAGGAATTTTTGAAGCTATTTGAGTTATTCCCCATTGTCGGTGAATCTCTGCGTTCCATTTAATTTATAATAAATTAGTCTTAAGCGATTGCGCGTCGAGGCTTCACGTAAGGCATTGATAACGGAGAGTTTCAAGAAGACAAGATGCATTAACCAGTTTGGTATGACATGTTAGTGTCGCAGCTAATTGAAGTGTATGTGATCAAACAATGAGTGTAACATGCAGAAAGTCAATATCGTGTACGTAATATCGTATACGTAAAATGACAGACTAACGCTGGAGTAGAATAATAAATTTCTCGTGATATAACGTGAAGACCAAAGTTGTTGAGGAAATAGGAGATTAATAATCATTTACTAGAAATGATCACGCTATTGCGATACATACAATAATTCGTGTCTATTCTCGCAGCGATAGCAATAGTTATCGGGAATTTGATGCAATTGTTTATTGTAAATAATATGTTTATTGAATGTATTATTTTGTCGTTTGTTCCACTATGTTATGTTACGTTGCATTGTATTTTTATGCCTTCAAATTATCGTAATGAACGATACCGGTTTAGGTTGTCTAATAAATAAAATCCCTACATTGTATATTGTGAAATTTAATAAACGTTAATTAATTCTCTTCCAGCTTTTTCTCCTTAATGATAGTACGGTAAATGTCTAGTTCGTTAAACGAAGAAGCATCACGTTCCATTGATTCGCAATATACCAGGCCATTCACCATTCTCGTGTCACAGGCTCGAATTTACGGCGCCATATGACTCAGGAACGCAATGTTAACCCAGCAAATTGAGACAGATTGTATCCAGGTTTTCGATTCGTCATGCTCCTTGCAACGCCTTTAATCTCATGGAAATCAGATTACATCACACCCACGTGCCGTGGCATCACCAAAACGAAAGAACAAACACGGCAGCCCGTTTTGAATATCAACATTCATCGCCGAAATTTCTATGCATGTTAAGTACGAGATAAGAAAAAAGAAACGTGGCGGTGAAAGCGGATAAGTCGGTAAAGGGAAATGCAGAAAATTGTTTCAAGATGCTCGTTCTATCGCTATGTGTAACTAGGTTCTGTTGCCGCGGTTTTTATTTGCGCACGTAACACAAGGTAAAGATCGAGTTACCATAAAAATAATCGTACCAACTCCCCCTCGACTTTTATCTTACGTTTTTATGTAACCACCTAGCGATAACCGAAAATCATTTTCGTTTCAATTCATCCCCGTGCTTTTCGTCGTTCCCTCTATCGCGATCATTACAATTTTTACGAATTTCTACCGCATGATTTGCCGCGTATAAATGGCCGCATATTACACCGGAGAATTCTCAATCGACTGACATTCGATTCGCCTTCTATTTCGAACCTGGATAGAAAATCGGATCTTAACGATTCTTCTCGTGGAAACAATATTGCTAGGAACACTAAACGCGGCAATCCACGGGCACTTATTGATTTCACGACAATCAGGAGCCATTATTGTCGGCGTAATCCCATCATGGGCGTCGAATCACCACAGTTGGCCGGAGATTATGGAGTCTGTGTCTAAGTATCGATATGAAACTGGACATGTAGTGGGCTGCCAGTCAGTCAGGTTTGACCACTGGCTGATGGGTTCGCCGCGTAATCCTGTGTTAGCTGAATGATTGAAATTATCTTCATGACTGATGTCGAAATCCCGTTTACCGAATCTATTCTATATACTCGTGAGGCCGCGCGGCCGTGCATTATAATCGAGTAACATGTCAAATATATAATTAGCATGACAAAATATGCATTAAACGCCGCGTTTATTATTAACATCGATAGATTTCGAGCGTTCCTGTGGGACATAGTTTCGACCGTGAAACCGACGTACACTGCTTGTTATCGATATCCTTCGTCGGTGGATTTGCATAAAATTACGCGTGAAAAGCGGCAAAAATTATGCAAACGATCGTGACGCATCGTACTGAGAGGTTCGCGAAAATTGAAGCAAATCTGGCAATTCATTAGAGGAAATAATTAAAGGGTTTAAGAATTGTTATCTCCTCTGGAACGTTAGATCGTACAAAACCCGTATTCCATATTGCAATAATAATTAATTTCGTCAGTCTCTGATGTGATAAAATTAACTCTTTGCCTGTATTTGTCACCACTTTTGATTAATGTTAATATTCATATTATTATGATATTTGTTGTTATTCGACCACGTACGTGTTATAAATTATTTTACGTACAGATTTAGATTTATTGAACAAATTCACCTCGAACTTTCGCAACGCAAATTGCGTTGCAGTGCTATCAGAATCGACATATAAAAATTAATCGTCGTATGAAACCAGTAAATGTTTCAATATCTATGGGCAAGAGTGTATATCAAAAATTGATCGCGTGTAAAAAATGTATCAACGTTAAAGTATTTTCGAAATTCGTGAAACACGAATGAGCGCGTTTCGAAGACCGATACCGACACGGTGACGCCGTTTTTCTTTTATACAGAATTTTTCATCAAGCCTGTAGGTGCTTCGATTAAAGTTGGTATCGCTTGCGCGAAAATTTCAATCGGAACACCGTGACAATCGTAGCGAAACAGCAAAAAAAAAAAAAACGAAACAAAGAGACGGGCTTAATAAATTCGTTTTAATCGAAAATATTTAATGAAACGATATTTATCCGAGTGTGTATACATACACGCAGAAATTTGTCGAGTTCGATGTCGAAACATTAAATGATTCGAATTAACGACTGACATTTCGCCGAAAATATTTCGTCGCTACGTTTCTTTTTCACATTCCGCTGTTTTTTTCGTATCTCTTCAGTCTCGAACGCTTTCTACGAATTTATTCGCCGCCACTATGAAACAAAAGATACACACGGGAAATTGATCTGGTCCTTTGTGAACGTTGTTTTGTTACGAAAATTTTATACGTTTCAAACTGATCAGTCGTCGAATGTGAATGGGAGAACGATGGAAATATATCGAACTACAATACGTAATTCAAAATTCAATATTGCAATCTCGTTTTAAAACAGAAGGCATGCAGCTGAACATCTGTTTGGATTGTTTCGTGAAAACTACGCGTTCTGACCTTTTACCGCGAAAATCCGCGTTGATGCGTGCTTCCACTTGTACTCGCTGACGCGTAATATTTTTAATGCGATTTACTCGGTAGCGTAATAGGAGTGGCGCGCTACGGGAATCTTGGTGAAATATTACAGCGTTCGAATTGTCACATTTATACAATTTTTCGCAAGTTACTCTCGTGTAAGTACTAGAATGATTCTAGCGATGTTTCATATTCGTTGTTCTTGTCGTTCGTACAGATCTCGTCGTTCTTAGAGATCGTTCAACATTTTTAGTTTCATTCCTTTTTTTTTTTTTTTTTTCTTCTATGACTGAAGAAAGAGTTGAATCGTATCGATTGAGATATTACATTGTCCTGGAAGTTTATTATTATCTACTGTGCTCATTATACATCTTCATTTGACTAAATTCATACATCGTAGTTCATAAATATTGTCACACTTGCAGAGATCCAAACGAATCTTGGAAATCAATGAGAATTTATTAAAATCTTTAAGAATTATTTTCTCATGTCAATTTTTTGAGATTTGAAATATACTATTTTAATCCTTCCACAATTGATACGTTTCAACTCTCGCAGCCCGAGAAAAGGATTATGGAAATGTTAGACAAGACTGTAGCCCGGGCAAGTAGTCGCATATAGTCGTATAAATTATAGTCGCATATCGTACAAATTATAAATCTTAAACATCATCATACGCGACACAATTACTCCTATAGAAAGTTAACAATACGTATCATTTTACATCTGATGCTAGAAATGTATCGATCTTCGGCGTAAAGAAATGTTTTCCAAATCGCTCGTTCGAAATTCTTCGTCATTTTAATAGCCTGTCAAGGGACTACAATGATTTTCCTGTGTTTTCACAGAAAATTTCCCGAAACCTTTCCTATCGATTACCTTTCACTTGAAAACAGGAAATCTCGAGACACGAGGTAATAGCAAACAACGTGATCGAAACCACGAGGAACGATTTAACACGAATTAGCCGTAGATCTCGAGCAGCCGGGCGGGATAAATTCGAACTTCTGTTTCTTTTATTGGCGTTCGCTCGCACGTCGTTGAATTTCTACCGGAAGAAAGCGATTTCACCGGCGAGAAATTGTCCAATCTCGTCGAAGCTTCTGCCTTCCATCGCGATCTCGACCAATCTTTCGCCGACACGCTCGAGCGAGTTCGAAAGTCGTCGTCGTCGTCGTCGTCGTCGTCGTCGTCGTCGTCGTCGTCTTCCTCGGCTGAAACGACGTCGAAACGCTTGCGAGAGAAAGCGATCGTCCCCCGGTGTTTCGTCGAATGAAAATTCGTTCGCGTCGCCACGAAACGATCCCGTGTTTCACGCTGCCGGAATTTAATTAGAAACGTCGACGTCGGCTTTGTCAGACGAGGGTTGGCGACCTTTTCCTGCCTTCCGATCAAATGTAAATGCAACTTGATTTTTCGTCGCTGTAGTTTGCTGAATTTCGAACGAAGTGAAAGGGCAGGTTTGTATGACGTGTCAAATTGTATTTACTCTACGTGACAATATTAAAGGGTTGCTAACTGTAACTTTTGTTTGGAGAATCGTCGATTTTTGAACTGCCATAGCTTCTTGAATAAGCGTAATAGAACTTTGCTGCGTTCTATGATTTATCGAAGTTCCATAACACACAATCAACGCAAGTAATCGAAACACTTTTGATAATTGAAGAGAAATCGATCTTCCTATTCATGGAATATTAATATACCATTCGCGAAACAATCAATTCGATTGTCCTTCGATTCGTATTGATCATCCTGACGTGAGTCGATTGCTCTGCCTTTGATTGAATTGTTTTCGACGTTCATCGCATCTACTTCAAAACTTCGTAATTGTCAGATGCCTGATATACGGATGCAAAACCGGCAATCGAATTGCAGAATTACGATATCGTAAAATTTGATGTTCTAGTTAACCCACTTCACAACCTACTCTGGCTTTTCATTTTGTTTTCCCACAATCGTAAGAATATATGCTCACTGAAAAATTTTGTTCGCCGGTTCTCTCACAGCGAAAATTTAATTTCTAAGAAACTCGTAATTGAAATGAAACCACAATCTACCCAGTTTCCTTTATGCTTTTTACAAACAACCGCCGAATAACAGTCCCCGAGACGCAACAAGATTCGCACTTTATATTCGCCAAGATACCAACGGGCCAACAAACTACAAGCGGTAATCTCGCAGCGATCTTCAGAAATATTAAACGACAAACATTATCCCGAAGTTCTGTTATTTCTTTCAATTCTTATACTTGTCCAATCTGTCCGAAAATGAAAAATAGAACTTTTATAATCTGCCAGTAATGACTCCGGTAAAATGGTCGGATGATACGTCACGTTTTCTGCTGTTGTCAGGTGCAATCTTTCATGCAGGCGATGATGAGCACGTAGCTGCGTTTCGAACGGCGATATACAAGACGAAATTCGAGCACGTCGCACCCGCATTCGAGCTGGATTTCGTCATAAAGCAGGTAGAGGTTAATACCGACAGCTTCAGGACCGCCGCTGCTGGTTTGTATGAATACTCAATACATATATATATATATATACACATATATATGTATATATATGCACATGCTACCGCTCATAGGTATTTCCTAATGCCCGTTCACCTATTCTGTTTAAAGGCGTAGGAAATTGACGAAGAACTTAAATCAAATTAAATCAAATTAGGTTAAGAATTTTCTAATAATTACGTACACGAACTGGTTTTTTTTTTTTTTTAGTTTCTTCAATAGAGCAGTCGATTTATATCGATTTATTTCAATAGTAAATGTGTACTGTACGATTGAAAGATAAAAATTCAAAGACTGCAACAGAACTGATGAAACTTTGTATTTCTTGTGAACTAGAAATTTTGAATTACACGATTTAGCATATAATATAAAAAAATAATAGCATATAAAAAAAATATATATATAATATATATTATATAAAGCAAATAGTTTGTTCATTGCCGAATAAAGTAATTAAATTTGGTACAAATACGTTCAACTTATTTTCGTATATATGATTATTTGCTATCAAACAGCCAGTCCTATTCAATTGGAAATTAATTAAATTCGTGTATAGTAGAATTTGAAGTTCCAAACTCGATTTTCTCACAAACCGAGTCTCCAAACGAATTTTATTACTCTCGATTTTCGCCTTATTCCAAGTCATAGAATCTGCCTGATCTCAACCACAAATTATGAGCCACGCTGTATAGTAACTGCGCCAGTAGAAAGACTTTTAAATGGGACTACATTTACCATCGCTACGAATCGTTTTTAGTTTACACTCGAGATGCCCGCGTGACAAAATCAGCCGACTAAAAAAGTTCAAAGCTGCTAATGAACCAATTAACAAGCGAACATATACGACCGATCGATCGCGAGAAATTTAAACGTTTAATCCCAGTTAATTGCAAAGGAAACGCGACGAGCATCGTCGATGCTAAACGAACAGAATCTAACGAGTAAGATAGTCTACGATTTTCTTGCGATCGAACTCCTCGGATCCGATCGACGCGATAAATTTCACGTTAAATCCTGTCGCGAAGGGAACTGATCGGGAGGTGGAGCGATAATAAAGCGTAATTGGACGTCTGTGCCTCGCGATGCAGCTCGATATTTAAATGGTTTCTCTCTTTTTAGTTGTCCCCTTGAAATTGAAGCGCGTAATAAGATTATTTTTGATACGATCGTATCTACCGAGCACTGCTCTTTCTATATCGTAGAACTTGGAGAATAAGATGTTAATTAACTTTCTTTTCGAATCGTACACATTTTCAGAGCCATCGAATTAGAACGAAAAGTTTCAGTGTACTTCATATTTTCTAACAAAATTCGGTCAATTCTAATACAAAATTCATTAATTACTGAAGTATTGCGTATAAAACGTCATTTATAAATACTACGATATTAAGACAGAAAATGAATCGAGTCTTAAAGATCGTTAGGAAATTATTCAAATTCATATATTCGGTATAATAATATTACCCTTATTTTCTTTTCTACCATCATTTTATTTCTTCCTCATTTTTGTGCCGCGCTTACGAAATGTAAAATTTCTACGCATACTCCTGAAACGACCAGGATTTAACCTGATCAGAATTTATCAAATCTCGAGCATCGTGGTTATCGCGTTCCCTCGAATAGCAACTTACGTAGTGGTCTTCGTGCCGCAGCCAATCCCAAGATAGCCTCGTTTCTGCACTTTACAAGATGCAATTTGGTGAACCGGACAAGCCGAGGTAACACGCTTTAACATTGCAGCCTGTGAGCTTTTGAAGGAGGGTGTGGCAGCAATCTTTGGTCCTTCGAGTTCCTACACTTACGGAATTGTCGCAAGCATCGCGGCACGGTTCGACGTGCCGCACATGGACTATTTCTGGCGACAGAACGAGGAGCTGCAGGAAGGCCAAGAACCGAAGAACCCGACACCGATGACGATCAACGTGTTCCCTGACAGCAACATGGTTAGCAAGGTAAGCGAAAATCGAAGTGTTGGCGTCGAAAGGGCTGAAGTTAATTGCTGTCGCATGACGTGGAACATACCTTCGTCGAAGAATTAATTAAAATTAATTTGACGTCGATTATTATTTTTTATCTAAATTTGCAAGTTGCACTTTGCTCAGATTAGTCGAGTTATCTGAATTCAAGCAACTGCAGCATTAATTAATAATCATTTGGCCGTCTTCAAGTATCCTTCCAATTTTCTATTCTTCTTCTCATTAGGCGTGTCGCTTGATATCAAGTCATTTGCATTCATAACATGATAATAAGATCATATAATATATAATCGTAATAAGATAATCAGACAAGGTTTTTACGACTTTACACGCGAATCGATAATCAAATAGCGTCCTTTCTGTATGTAACAAGTATTTGTACGATCCCTGTTACACGGTGTAATTACAACATAATAAGCGAGATATCGAGATAATTTGAAAAAGAAATATAATATGCGAGTAAAATAGGAATAAAGATTCGTCAGCTGATTCATTGACTCGCACTGCTACGAGAGTGTTTCTAGTACAAAATTAACTCGTAAACTGTAACTAATGCGTATTTTGTAAAATAAGCTTCGATCGACAATCTTGTGCATAAACTTTCCTCGTCTTTTACAAACACGCGTTCTAAATTCTAAGTATCAGCCCCACATCTTCTGGCACACTTCTACCTGGCGACGTGACGCGACAGCAACTCTTCGAAAAGGAAAACCAATGAAAGAAAAAATGACGGGGCGAAAAGAGGAGGCGGTGAAATGGGCGAGCAGCAGGGCGGAGGTGGCGTTTCGATGCATTTTAAATTACTCGTTTAATGAGGCAAATCGAGCGGGATTGAAGTAGCTGGTGCATTAAACCGGCTAGTCGAAGCTAATGAGCGCGATCAAAGACCGAACTTCGGCTAACGACGCCGGATGAGTTTTTATTCTGCCGGTCTTTTCATGGACACAGCGTCAGAAAAACAAACGAACGCGGGTTGTTACGAATCGAACGGGTCTCGCCGATTAAGTCTAATTAAAATTGTGGACGAACGAGCGTGACAGGCGTAAAGGATTATTTAACGTTTCTTTATCCTTATAGCGCAATTAAAATTTTTTCAACGCATTTCCTGCCTCTCTATGTATGTCAGTTTAGTTACATTTAAATCTCATGGTAATTGATACAGTACGTTGGTGCTCGTGCTTGATGCAAAAATATGCATCCATATGTCGGAAAGAAAAAACTGCATAAGGAATTATAAAGGAAACGTTGAACGCATGAAACGTATAAAAAGTGCGGTTTGGGAGAAAAAGGCAGCAATTAATATTATACATATATCGACGAAGAATAAGCGGCTTATGACCGTTCGCGGCTAAGAATATTAACGGCAATTAATCTTTAGGAAATAAGGGAATCGTTTAATGAATTTTACGATATGATAACATGTACGGAAGCAACAAATTTAAAATTAAAATTTTTCCCCTTTTCGAAGATACAGCCACTGGCAGAAGTGTTTGGGCATTTAGGTATAGAAACCTTCTATGAATATTTCATATCTGCGGTATAAAACATTTTGAAATCTCGCAACTCTGTAATGTCTCATCGACGTCACTATCACGACCATATTCGAAAAGTTTGAAACAAATACGAATAGAAGGTACAAAATACGTGCGTATTTCAAATATACATTTTTATATTGGTTTCATATTTTACCGATATATTAACCGATATATAATCATATCTCATCGCAGTTTCATAAAATGCGTACGATTTATATATCGATAAAAATTTTCTGCGACAATTACTCAAATATTTCCACGAGTCACTGTATGTAGTCATAGCAAATGGTAAATTGAAATGTTTTATAAATATAGAATATAAATATATATTTTCACATTTTCGTAAATTCATGTCACATTTGGACTCCGTAATTACGAATTTTTAAAGCATTACAAAATGCATCGGCGCTCCCCATTTGATTCTTCTCCGAGCCATATGTTGCTGATCGCGAAATATCACGGTTTTAACAGAAAATTCTTCCCTCCAGAGGCGTAAAAATATTTCAATATTCTTTCTGGTCCTTGAAACCTTTGAAGGCTTTTATTTTGTTTGATATATATATATATATTTTTTTTTTTTTTTTTTTTTTTGTTATCGTGATGCCCCTTTTGCGGCATTTTTACACAGTTGCCACAGGAAGGAACGCCCGAATTTTCGCTCGTTGGATTTTCTCTTGTTCAAACAAACTCGGCGGTAGTTTCGTTAATTTATCGCAGACATTGCGACGTTCGACGTTCTCTCGACTGACTACGATCCGCATGTAACTAATACCCGACAAGTTACTAGGTTTAAACACAAATTCGAACATTTACGTTCATTTGTCACGGAAAACTAATGTTTCTGACGTTCCATTTGGAGATCACGCAGGAAAAACGTGTTAAGTCTATATCTGTCGATTTCCTGGTTTCTATGTATCTGGTAGCTAAGGAATGTATTTTAATATGAAATTGTTGGAAGTGGGAATAGGTAAATTCGAAGATATAAGCTTCTTGGAATTAGGCAATAAATTCACATTATTTTATAAAAAGCTGACAATATTAAATTAATCTAGCTTAATTAATACTAGCTCGCATAATTAGGGTTGTAGATATCATTGAAATCATCAAGAAGATGACAAAACTATCTCATTCAAAAGTCCATTAAAAGCATAGTATCGTTGATATAAGATTAATTAACGGTATACTGAATTTTAAAATTATCTCCTATAAAACGTGAAACCATTTGAAAGTAATTGGTCATTTCACGTGTAACTGCTTCACAGTTTATTAGTTAATTATTAACGACAGTATCGCCATTGAAGATATAAACGAATAATTAAAATACATGTCATATATGTACATGTAGTAAGGGCGTTTAATAATAGTAATAATAATATAAATTTTCATTTTCCACAATTGGATGCTTGAAACGAATCAAAATTAATTAATTACCTAAATTTATAGCAATTTAACAACAGCTTTGATATTTAAATAGCAAATTATAAACATCAAGCATGTTGGTACGTAGTATATTCGAATCATCTGTCGTAAGATAGAAAACAAAATTATACTAGGTGGATTTAGGACGATTAACCAAGTTAAATCCAGTTTTCAAGCTTTTTCTCTATTTTAGGCCATTCAGAAAGACAATTGTGGTATAATAGAAATGTGAAGCTTTATTTCATTTTTCTCCCGTATAATACGCCAACATATTGCAACAATTTTTATTTTTTAACGTAGAGATAATTAAAACGCGAGAGTTTAGCAGCTAATTAGAATAGAATGCTAAGTGACGTCAAACTCCTGTAACACTTGAATATTCAGGGTACGAAACGCAATTTCACGTTTGCTTTCCTATTTTTTTTTCTGCTCCGCGTATAGAATCGTATATATAATGAAAAAAATGGTATAGCGTTTCTTTTTACATCTGTTGCGCAAAAAGTGCACAGTTTCATTGAAAAACCAAAATAAAAAAGAGAAACACGAATACGTACTCTATCTTCACTATGGCGATTTTCCTGTATATTTTTTACAGCTGAATCGTTACTTCTTAAATACTTACATCGTCGCATTTTTATCATTGCGATCACAAAACTGTATTTCCTTTCTTAAATTTGTTTTACTTGTTACTTTCTTAGATTATTAAAATTAAATTACAGCAGCTTCTTCGTCGCGCTTGCTCCATTGCATTTGCCCCGTTACAGCTGAGTCGTTGTATACATAATATCACAATCGTACTTTTGCATTTAAGTTTTTGCACTTTCACTGTTACAATTACGATGTTGCATTTGCTTCGTCGTTACATTGCTGCACCTTCGCCGTTACATTTTTACCATCGCCAGGCTGCGAATACGTTTCTGGAAGATTTTTAAACACATCAATAAATTCGTTAGTGAAATTCGCGAGTGAAAGAAATCTCTACGTGGATTTCATTTCTTCGGTTGTGCTTACAAAAAATATAAATTTCCATAAATATCCGCACACTTGCACCGCCGTATTTCAAACGTTATATTTGTAATATCGCACTTGCACTTATAACGCTGCATTTCCACTGCTGCAATTACATCGTTGCTTATATGTCGTTAAATTTACGTGATTTCACTCGCACAACTGCGCGTGTACTATTAAAAGTACGCTATCGTGCATGCACTAGAGGATTGTTATAATCGTTTAACGGCAGCATATGCGCGAAATTAACTGTTCTATCGGAAATAACACCGGCCCGAGCGAAATCGAATATCATTCTCAGTAAAGGGTACGTAATATTTTCCGCAGGCGATCGCTGACGTGGTCGAGTCGATGAAATGGAACTCTTTCGCGGCTGTCTACGAAGACAACGACGGTTTATCGCGGATTCAAAAGGCTCTGTCACTCAAGCGAACGAAAGACAGCGCTATCACGATAAAAAAACTCAGCGAAGGGATGGATAATCGACCAATCCTGAAGGAGATTCGCGCAATGTCCATCTGCAACGTGATTATCGACGTCAAGCCGGGTAACATCATCGAGGTGCTCTATCAGGCGAAGGAGGTCAAGCTGCTGGCGGACTACTGTAATTTCTTAATTACTTACCTGGTATTACACCACATTCTACTTTATATGCGTAGATCTTGTCGGCGAACTTGTAACTATTCCCCTTAACGACCGACCCAATCTACTTACAATTAGTCGTAGAATAACATGGGGTCGCTGATTAGTCTTTCGTTCAAATCAAGTTCCCAGAGCATTTTGATTTAGAAATTAACTCATAAGTGTTTCTTTATCGTAATGAAAATTAAGATTTTTCAGGATTAACGGTAAGTTTCTTAAATTTATTTTTATTTGTTAAATGTCTTTATAAGATAAGATCTTGCTATAGTTAGTCGTTGAATAGAATAACAAGTGGGAGAAAATTTTCCCCTAAAAATGACCTTTACAAGATCGATAAAGATCGATTTTTATGGTGGAAGTAATTAAAACTTGGGATTAGATGTAGACGTTTCCAAATTGTTCTGAAATCTGTGATAATGTTGGTAATGAGCGGTAGCCATCGCCAATTTTATATGATTTTTCTTCGACATGCTTAGTTACAAGTTTAGCTTCAGAACAAGTTGATGCGATAGTTCTAAAATATGTCTGATCGCGAACGATTAAACGGAACAGACGCAAAACCATTTTGCTCTCTTCTGTTCGTCCGTACAAGAAACTCTAAATACGTTTCCCACGTTTCGCGGTTTGGTTTTTTAACAACGGATATGTTTCGGAAAATTCATTTGTCCGCATTTAGAGGCAACGAAGTTTAGACGATGGAGAGAGATTTACAACTTCGAACAATGAGCGTTTTGCGAGCTTATTTTAGATTCTACAACGCCCGCGTCGGCTCCACTTGTTCAAATAATTCAACAAAAATCTACAGCGCGTTAAATCGGAAATTGGGTAGATGGTGTAAAAATTGCGAACTCCGCGTTTTATGAAATCTAAATACGTTTAACAATTCACTTATCCGACAATTGGAAATATTCCTATTCTATTAATTGTTACAACTCCTGCAAGATTGTATTTAATCGTTAAAACATTACACAGATCTCAGGTTCGTTTCACGCGCGCAAGAATGGCTTCGTTTTACAATCAAATTACAATCTTCAAATTTGCAATCTTCAACGATGGGATGAAAAAGAACATGCTCGGCGTGCGTCCGTAGAAAGTTCGTGTGACAATACTTTGGCTTCGCGGGCAAGATTTATCGACTGGAAATTAATCGTAGTGGACAGTAAATGTGTTAACCCTTTGCGGACGCGTGTCGGCATATAGCCGCCCGATTCTGTTCACAGTTCCGGACACTTATTTTGAAGTGGCTGGCGTGCGTCTATTTTTCTGAGCGATAATCTCATGCGTATTTACGCATGGGTATAGTAAGCTAAACAGTATTATACTTTTAATGAATGAAAAGTATAGATCTTTAGAAATCTTATCTTCCGTGTAACGTGAACTCGCGATGTAGGATGATGGTCGAGTCAGAACGAATTTCAGTGTCTCAGTGGCATTTGCAGACGAATCAGCAAGCTTTTTACATAATTTATATATTTTTTATGATACCTTATACACGATGCCTAAAAGATCCAGAAAGAACATGTTCGACAATGATAGTAGTCATCACGAATATTATTTTGAACCTGGCAAGGTAGAAGATGACGACAGTGCTTCAGACAGTGAAAGCGAACTTCGCTCAACAAGCAATCGCTTCAGAAGTTTCAATATTTCTAGTGATAGTAACAGTGATGATGAACTAAATATTGATGAAAATAGTACAACCCTCGACAATGAATAACGCAAACGTTGAACGTGTATATTTTCTCAACTCGCTCCAACGAAGCCAATAATGCCAATGATCTCGTCTATTCATCCAAAATCGACACGTATCGAATCACTGGTGTTCTTCACGCGGATTTTTGATGGCGGCCTTTCCAAGGGAATTTCATTAATGAACCCATGAACCGCGTTGCGGTGACGTTCACCCCCTGGCGTAGTAACTGCATTAGCTTGTTACAATCGCCAGGCTTTTTATTAAACGGAGCCATAAATCGCCGCGAGTAATTGTTTTCAGCGATACGCCGGTAATAGCGTGCCGTCTGAACATTCCATCGTTCGCCATCATTGCCGCGGAATACGCTTTTTATGAGGCATTACCATCGAGCACGTAACAATACCGCCACAAATAACGACGTTCGCGTCGCGCCGAGGCATATCGTTTCTCCGTTTTATTCTTTTTCTTCTTCTTCTTCTTTCACCCTCCTTACTTTCTTTTTTCTCCGTTTTCCTTTTTTTTTTTTTTCAAAGCGGAACAACGTATCGACGTCCTCCGGGAGACGCGTGGAATCGTCCCCTTCGTCGAATTGTGCATGTATCTAAAGAGAATGCGAACTTTCAGGGAAAGTTGCAAAGTTTTGCGATTTACGGGGGAGTTCGACTGGAAAAGGAAAATAGCCCTGTGTCTTTTTATAGATACGTTTGATGGAGGTGGATGGTGCGTGGTGATGTATGGGGGTTGGTTAGGCTCTCAGAGCGCGAATTTTTGATGGTTGTTTAGGTCGGACGATCGAAGGTAATTTAGATAAAAGAATCGTTCGATACACATCACTGACGCGATATGTATAAGTGTGAATTTCTTAGATAACAGGAGTTCATATTTTTATTGTCTTTAAATGTTTTCAAATCATCTTTCTCATTCCCTAAAATCAACCGGTGAATCTTTATGAAATAACATAAATAATCGTAAACTCCGAAATAAACTTAAAAAGATCATCGCCGTTCTCTACCTTTAAATTTATGCAGTTGGTCAGTGTGACCTCTGAAGAGCTTGAACGTTTTTTTTTATTTTTTATTTTATTTTGAGGAAATTACAATCAATTCTACAGAAGAATTTTTAGTAAGTTTTTCCGGCGTGTTACAATGTCATGAGTATAAAGAGTTTATTGCATGTTTCATTCTAATTGAATCTAGTGCTTAAATCTAAGGGATAGTGTTTTTTTAGCCTGCGGATCTGATCCGTCGTGTCAAGTAATTGAGTGACTAGAGGGTTTAGGTGGTTGTTAACTCTATATCTGCTATATCTATTACTGAATTTGGATATTTCTTCTTTGACTGTGGGTATCTTGAGGTCGCGATGTATCGTTTCGTTGGTAACGTACCAGGGTGCGTCTAATAAGGCTCTTAGTGTTTTTGATTGTAGTCGTTTAATAGCTGGATTCCATAGGTCCAGACAGGTTTTAATATGGCCTTGTATATCATTATTTTACTCTGCGTGCTTAAGTTGGAACGTCGGCCAATGAGCCAGTGGAACTTTTTTATTTTTGTTTTGATTTGCTTCGATTTGTCAGCTATGTGTTGTTTCCATGTCATTCTTCTGTCCAGAATCATGCCCAGATATCTGACTGACTCTTTGTTGATGGGATGGGCTTGAACGTGAAGGGTATTTTATGTGGTTCGCTCTATAAAACTGCATCTATTTATGTGTAAAATCGTTTGAGGTAAAGCTTCATCCCTGAACGATAACAAAATTTTCTTCTACTTCTGATAGCTCTACTCAAAACTACTCTTCTACTTCGAATAAGCAAAAATTCGCCTTCCACTTCACTTTCGTTCAAACGCGTTATTTCTCTCTAGTTGCTCTTTAAAATTGCCGTGTTCTGGCTTTAAGCTATAGATGAAACACTTTGATCACGGCGACGGTTCGATAGAAGTTGCAGGGACGCTGCTCTCTGGCGTTCGCAAATATTCGAAATTTGTCTGTGTATACAGAGGGCGAAGCGCTAGGAGGAAAAAGGCGTGTCGTGTCGTATGAATTCCTGAGGAATTTCACGATGCATCTATATTTGTCCGGGCTGTCGAGAAATTCGTGGAAGACACCTCGTTGAGCGGCGCTAAAGCCAAACCCGAGACACCAAGTGGACCCACATCAACGTCACTGTATCTGCCGGCCCGATGCGATGCTACGATTTCGATAACCCTGAATACCTCCTGCTCCTGCTGCTCCGCAGGGTCGACCTTTACGAGTCAGCAAATATGTTCTAATTATAGTTTCAATGGAATGGGAAGGGTTGTACACAGCACAGAGAATGTAGTTAAACAACAACGTGTTTGACTTCTGACCGCTTTAGATTAATGGTTTCAGAGAGAATTTATTTAAATACACGCTGCTTCCTGGGAAATGGTTCGTTTTATTGGATAATTATTTATTTCAGTTCAATCCTAGTTATGAATTTTAATTTAAATTATTGTTTCAGACAGAATCTGTTTAAATGGTAGGAAACTTAACTGCTAAAGGAAACGAGTGTTTTTTATTAAACGGATATTTAATTTAATTTAAATTTAATAATCTAGTTTATTTAAGTCGTTTTTACGGAATGAAAGGATTGGCTTGATTACTTCGGAGAAGATTACAACTTTGTAATTGTAGATAGCTTGGCGTGAGTATCAGGGAAGCTCATTACATTTCGTAACAAGAAGGTTGGTAACAACAAGGTTGTGACAGTGTCAGTGCCAAGCTGGCCCAAGTCGCGCTATTTCACATCGTATTTTACCATTTCTCGACAGAACAGAAACATAACAGAATCATCTCCTGTCGAAAAGTGTATTAATTTCATGACAAAAAAAGTTCTAATTCGATGAAATGCGATCGTAGAGAGGCACAACTGGATTTATTTGTATACACGAACGATATGAAAACTAATTTTCTTTATTGATGAAAGGCAGCGTAAAACGAAAGGAAGGGAAGGAATGACGAGAAAGGAAACGAAAGATAAATCGCAGGCAGGAAGAAAGAAGGGAGGAAAGAAATTGCAGAAAGCTGAAGAAAGGAAGAGAATCGACCAATATTAAGAGAAAGGAGATAGTGCAAAAAAGAAAAGGAAAACACAGAAAAGTAGAGGAGGGAAGAAGGATATGAGAGAGGAAAGAACGAAGGTGAAGCGAAGAAATGAAAAGGGAAGAAAATGTGTTTCTTTATAAATGTCTTTTATTTAATAACTATAAATTGTAACTATACATATAGAATTTCTTTTATTCTCTCAAAGTATTTTATCATAACCAGCCTTTCGAAATTTCTTATCTCCACCCACAGCATTGGATCCTCGATCAACATCCTTGATTACTTCACTATACGAGAACCAGGCATCGCCTAAAGACGTTTATCTACAGTTTCTCGACTTTCCGAACAAAAATTACTAAAAAGAAACCAGTCAGTCAACAAACCATCAGAGCACTTCCGCGATACGTCTGGCCTCCGTTTACAGACACACTTCTTATAGTTAGCACAGAGTTCCCAAGTTATTTCCCGCTTGTTGCACCGAGATAACAAGGAAGCAAGGCGAACGACCGTTCAAACGTTGGTCCGCTTAAGATTCCAGATTTCACGGTTGCTGGTGTATAGCTATCGCTCCTCGTCGAATCAGGTCGAGCCCATTGAGACGCGTGTACACTATGACGGATCGCGTTTTCAGAGGTCAGCGTGAATTGGCCGGAACGTGCGAGATAGATGATGCACAATTTGGAGGTTTGGCTCCGCCGCCAAGTAAAAATGGGGCGCGGCTGGCAATCGACACTTTTTAAAATTATGTCGCGGCTGAAGCTAGGAATTATACGCAATTTGCGTGCAACATAGTATACAGGGTGAACCACAGGTTTTAATCACCTCCATTATTTTCGCTGTTAGTGGACTGGCCGAGATTCTTTTTATCATAAATACACCGTGAACGTTTACGCATTTGTAGGAAATTTTAATGTACTCGTTGCATTTAGAGGATGAAACAAATCTCTGTTCAGATTGCATTCTTTTAGCTGCGTTATGAATATGTAATCAAAACAAAATTCTTAGTCCGTTATAGATTAATTTTCGATATCATTTAATAAATGCAAATTTAGTATTAGAAATTATTGTGATTTTTTCTAGTGTTCTCTGGTCCATATAAGAAACGTCGATTGTGATCTAATAATTTTTATATCGCATAATTGCAAAGGAAGAGTGTAACTTAAGCTAAAAGAGTGTAAGACTTAAGCTAAATCGTTAAACTAATTTTTGTTCTATGTTACAGCATATATAACTTTTTATAGTTTCAACGCTGTTGTCACATTATGTTCAATACTTGTATGAATCGTAGGACTCGACGAAATTGCCCATCTGGGAAGTGCGGAATAAAACAACGACCAACATTACAGGACTCAACTTGCGGGAAAATGACGAAGAAGGAATTAATTGGGTAAATATAAGAAGCTTGCTTTTTAAAATCGAAATGTTCTTTATCTCAGGTAATTTAAATTTTATTTGAAAACAAATTCATTTAGTTACTCTTTATTTGAAAAATGTTTTCTTTCTTTTGTTGAGTAATAGAAACCTTTAACAAAATTATTAATTCAGTGATGTAGATTTTCTTAAATCTTCTCCTTAGAAATTCTTAAAAATTAATTCAATAATCGTCGATATTTCTGGTGTCGATGTTCGCAAATGCATATTTTAGGTGTTGATATTTTTGGTACTCAATGAACGTAGAGTAGAAGATGGTTTTTTACGAATTGGCAGTGTCGGGACTAAAATAATTTGATTTAAGCTCTCAAGGATGTTTCTTGAGATCGTAGAATTTTGTAGCTCAGACATTTTATGTAACATTTTCTTAATCAAATTAATATACGTTAAGAACTGCTTTTAAGAATTTAAGATTTCCCAAGAATGTCATCTTCAAAAATTGATAATAATATGCTGTACGTATAATCCAATATATTTTACATTAGATGAAAATTGATTTCGTCGTTCCTTAAATTTTTCTCCATTATCCTGCACTCTGTAATATTAAATTCCACGTAAAGAACTATAAAGAACAACCATGGACATAGCAGTCGATACGACAAAAAAGCAGAAGATAAATGAACGTTCGATAAAGCCTTAAATTGCGTCTCATTTTTCTTGAATGAGAGGAGGACTTTTCTCGTAATCAGCAAATTAAAAATTTCTTTATTCAGGCATATTCTCTAGTCATATATCAACAAGCTCGTAAAATTTCAGTCGCTGGAAGTCTCGTTCTAGTTAAAATCCGTCACAATTTGTTTTCTGCCTTGACAAAACCATATCTATGTTACTTTATTTATACTTATTTTTCAATACGTTTGTGCAGGAACTCCACGAGCGACATTGTACCGTGCTGTATCGTTGCGATCATGTGTCTGTCTTTATTGTTGTTAACAGAGGAAACAGAGAAAGGCATGATCGCAGCCTATTCGCACGGTGAAATTATTTGATTGATCCTTCTTAGCCCGAAAAATGAAGGTATCTTCGAGAATCTCTTCAAACAAACAATACAAATAAATCGATGTATTACTCATAATTAATGCATACGTACGTATCGAAGAATATGACAAAAAATGTTGAACCCATCCAAATTTTACCCGTCCTTTCCTACAATATTCTTCGTCAGAGTATTCGCTGCAATAAAACCATACAGTCAATATAAAATCAATAGAAAAGAAAATTAAAAAAGTAGAAATAAGCTTCTATTACACCACATCGGGAAACGTGGATCAGAAGAAAGTTAGGAACAGCTCTTCGGTATCTTTTCGCGATTTCTTCGATCAATTTTCATGTACGTTTTCCCAAACTTTCAACCACGATGTTCTCCATACGAAAAGGGTCGCTTAAACGCTGGTCCATCGGACCTCGAGGTTCGAAGTAATTTCTTCATTAACTCCATGGTACAGTGAAGTATCGCGTGTTCCGCTTCGAGGATACAACAACGTGAGGCCTTCCGTTCTCCGGGAAATCTACCCGCGACACGGTACTTGCGAGCAGCTGACGGCCTGCCTTAATTTTCGTTTCATTAGCTCCCGCCAATTCACTTTGTATCGCGGCCCCTCGCTGAATAGAGAGGCATTACTACACGCTCGCAATATCGTTTCCCTTTCTCCTATATGCTAACACGGGCCCCCATGAAACGATTAAGCGCGTTGTTTTATAATTTTGGGAAATTGGACAGTTTAATGTTTCATTTCTCGTTACAACGAACCGCCGTAACAGCAGAACGAAGCTCGCTGAATTACAAATATTACGGTGCATGTCTGATGACTGAGATTCTCTCCTCAAGTTGTATAATATCGAGCTTGTTGGAATTTTCTCACTGTTGCGAGAAATTAGTGCGACTGTTGGCTGCAGGTCTTCTTGGAGTTATGAAGGTAATTTTAACGTTCCTGCGTTTTGGGTCAAGGAATTCCTTTATGGTGCACATACTTTCAGTTTCACAGTCATGAAGATCTTCGTTTGAGATTTTCTGGAGGCGTTTGAAGGATGATTGAATCGTTAGTTTGTACAGTCTAAAGTTATGGAAAAGGAACGAAGAACGATTTACGAGCCTCCGAGACGTTCGTCGATGAGGATTTACTATTCTTCGAATATTTTATTTGGAAATATTAATATTTCGAAAATTCGCTAAATAATACTGTTACGTGCATGCAATGAAATAACAACGTAAAATTTCGAATGACAGCATTTAAATTTTATTAGAGCGTACAACCAGCTTGTTATAGAAGTTTATGGAACAGTTGAATTAATCTAGAGGAACCTCCTTCGTTTCGCTTGTAACTTAAAAATTCAATAGCCTGAAGATAAAGCGTTCTTCAAACGACAAAGCAATACTACGACATTTCACAATTGCTTGTTAAAACTGGTAGCTACTAAGTGCCAATTTTATTCCGTCGCGATATTCCGCAGTATCGTATATAATTGTAATAACCAGGAAGAATAGAATCATTGGAAGCTTTATATTTTGTTAACGATAGTCGAGTGTCCTCTGATTCTACTAAACGCTATCGTGCATTTTCTCTTGACAAAGGTGGAATCCGCTATTCTATACGATGCCGTCTTCATGTTCTACAACACGCTGGAAACCTTAAACGCAAGGAACATGTCTGTAGATATTGACCCGCTACCGCTCTCTTGTGAAGAGGAAAAGAAATACAGCGCAGGTCTCGACATTATCAACCTGATGCGCGAGGTAAAGCCTTCCTTCAAGTACATGCGTGCGTATTGGATCGATGCTTATGAAAACTATAGTGGAAGGGCACAACGAGTTACATCTTTTATATTTTTTACAGAGAAACAGTTTTAGGATTTAGTATATTTGCAATCGATTCCATGTCAACAAAATTTCCAAAACATTGCTCGAACAAAGTATTGCTGGCAATGATTGTACCTTTGACAACCATGAAACTTTATCAACTTATCGACTAGTTTTAAAAGACCGGCGTCTTTCAAAATTCCCCTGCTTAGTCCTCCTGTTGAAATAAAGAAATCAACGAAAATCATCGTGCTTCTCTCCCGAGACATTCGTATGAAACGTCGTTCGTTTGAAATTTGAATTTAGAACGCGCCAATACCACTCATTAAACTTTGTCCTATCGTCGATTATCAAGCGTATTGAGGAGGAAGAAATTCGCTATAAATTAGGTATGTTTAACGTTCAGAAGGTTTATAATAAAAACATGCAAGTTCATTGTCGCGACATTGATATGTACTAATATATTAATATAAAAACGAAAAATTGTCACGATGATTATCAATGAATTATATCAACGTCAGTAAATTGTCAAAAATAAATTCAATGCGAGACAGTTCCCAGAGCCGCTCAAGCTAGCCATGCGCAATTTTTAAGCAAAAGCTATTGTTACAAGTCGTCCGAACGCTTTCTGACACTTTATGTTGATAAGGAAATAAAGCATGCATAATATAGAACAGATTTAATGGCCACGGTTCCTACAGCTATCGGACGAAGGGAAGATCAAAGGGAAGCTCACAGGGCCAATAACGATCGACAAAAATGGTCGACGTCAATCCTTCGAAATACAAATTATAGACGTGAGGCCGGGCGAAAATGTACAAACAGGATATTGGCGCCCGGATGGTCTTCACTCGATCAAAAGCGAAAAGGAACGTGAACGTTACTTGTACAAATCCATTGAGCTGAAAAAGTTCAAGATTACTACTAAAGTAGTGAGTATTCTCTGACATTCTTAGATATTTCCAATTATTAGAATAATCTCGTTGGTAGAATGTCGACACTCGAATTCGTTTGAGAGCCAGTGTGGTCGTTCGACGACAGAACCACTAATTAAGAAGCTTTGTGAAAAAGAGCGTGTAGGTCTGCAATTGCTAATTAATTGTAATTCATCAGGGACCACCGTACGTCATGGAAGTGCCGGAAGGTTCAAATCGAGGTATACTGATCGACCAGACGCGGTACGAGGGCTTCTGCATTGATCTCATCGACGAGATTGCCAAGCTGCTGAGATTTAAATATGAGTTCGAATTAGTACCGGACGGAAGTTACGGCACGTACAATAAGGAAACGAAGCAATGGAACGGCCTAATCAGACGTCTGCTGGATCATGTACGTAATTGCTTGCAAGCGCGTTCTATGTAATTAAAGATTATTAATGCAAAGATTTCAATTTCTTATTTCGCTTTTAATTCTAGTCGTATGGCAAGCAACAGATTTCCATGTACCACTAAATAAACTGAATTTTACTTTTTATTGTATTTTACTATATCTTTCAGACAATATTGAAAGACTGAAAAACAACTACCATTAATTAGATTGTTTCATATGAAACATCCGACTCTACCGTACCAATTTGCTACATATTACAATAAATTTGTGAATAAGTATTTTTATCTTCATAAATCTATCGTTGCGTATAATTTTGTAGCTTATATTTCTATATATTATATTTCTATTTATTATATTTCTATATATTATATATACATGCTTAAATTAAAAAATTAAATCTTGAATTTTTGAACTTTCTTTTAAATTATTAAAGAAGAGAAAATATATTATATATATATATAATATATGTGTATTTTATATGTATACAAGAAATTATTTTCTCTTCTTTAGTCATTTACAAGGAAGTTAAAAAATTCAAGACTTAAACCAAAGGAGTACGAAATCCTTTCAGGACGCGGATTTAGCTATTTGCGACCTGACAATCACGTACGAGCGAGAGAACGCGGTCGATTTCACGATGCCCTTCATGAATCTAGGTACGGTGTCATTAATTTCTTATCATCTTCTATTTTCGCAATAAATCTCGTGACATTGCTATTTTATCCGATATGTCCAAGTCAGGTATCAGCATTTTGTACAGAACACCGGAGGAAAAAGAACCGGACCTGTTCTCGTTCCTGTCACCGTTGTCACTCGACGTCTGGATTTACATGGCGACTGCTTTCTTAGCTGTTTCGATAATGCTATTTGTGCAAGCTAGGTGAGATTTTAAAGAAAGATAACAACAAGAACTTTATACACGGTGCCCCAGGGTTTACTTTGTTAGTGTATTTTATGGATAGGTGTAAACAAACAAAAAATGTTATAAATAAAAACATACGTCTTATCGGTTATAAATGTTTATTAAAGTGTTACGATAAAAATACAAAATGCGAAGGGACCAGTAACGGACTTGTACTTACTATGCTATACGACAAGAATGCATTTAATCAATATAATCACTAGCTGTTAATTTGAAGGTATGCGAGAAGCCGAAAATATCGGACCTGGTCGGGTCGAAAATTTTTCTCGGCATCGGGTTTCCGAAAATATCTCTTAATTCCAGATTCCCGAGAATTTTTAAATTATACAGGCTGGAGTATGGAGCAAAAATAATAACGAAATATGTGAGAGATGTAATATTTTATAATAAAATATTTAATTTAATAATTAGGTACTAAAATAAAGTAATAAAAATGTTTTATCATAAAATATTATACCTATCACGCAGAGTTCGTTATTATTTTTGCTCCATATTCTATCTCATATAATTTTATAATTCTCAAGAATCCCGAAATTCTCGCAAATCCCGACAATCTCGAATTACAGGATACTTTCGGAACCCGATCTGACCAGTGCCAGCCCGATCGCTTACCGACCCATCCCGAGTATCGGGTTCCTGTTATTTTCGGATTCTCGCACATTTCTACAGTGTTAATATTCCATTTCAAAATATCCACCGTTTATTTCAATGAAAAACTGATCGCGATAAAAAGCTGGATTTATTGTTCAATGAAGCTCATTTTAATTTTGCTTTGTCTCGGTGAAACAATCAGTTCTTTTTAATACTTGTTTAATATATCTTTCTTTTTTGGAGTTATTCACACACAAAAGTTCATGCTGTTTATGCCGAAGATCAAAGTCCCTTTGTATCTCGTACTTTTACTGTAACTTCTCAGTAAAGATTTAAATAACCGATATTCGTGTAAGATGTCTTGCTTGATTATATCCGTAGAATATGTGGACAAAGTTTGGCTGTTAAACACCGAGGTATCCTATGTAAACCAAGTTTTCCTCTTTTTGAAAAGAAAATTTTCTTTAAAGTACGTTTTTTATGTCTCTGAAAAGTGTAACGGAATTAACTTCTAAAGGAACGATATTAAAGAAGTAGAATAGGGTGCGCTTACAGAAATCCGTGCTTAAAAAGAAGGTTTATTTACAGAATAGCGCCAGGCGAATGGGACAATCCGCATCCCTGCAATCCAGACCCGGAAGAATTGGAAAATAGTTTCGACCTGAAAAACTCTATGTGGCTCACTGTCGGCTCTATGCTGCAACAAGGCTCTGATATACTCCCCAAGTAAGTTCAAAACCGGCAAACTTAACAAAGCACCTATGCCACCGCAGCCTGTCTTACATGCATGCAAAGCCGTGCGATAATCGTGAAACAGAAGCCGCAACACCACCGCAAAGAGATACAACTGTGTCTGTTTTGCCTTGTGTAACTGCAACTCTGGAATTACTCGCGAGAGTCCCAGCAAACTGGACGTTTGTTGGTTTATTAATAACTATTCAACATAAGATCAATTTCTCGCAAACGAAATTCTAATACATTTTAAAAAGCATGTCGTATCCTTCTCAAGATATTCATTGTCAAACAAATCACGAATTGTATTCCATGAATACTACCACGAACTTGTAATATCAGTACACTGTTAAATTTACATTTGCAATCCAAATTCAACAAAGACCTGTTTAAAAGAACCTCTGGCTTAAGTAGTAAGAGAACGCGCTAAACGGACGAAACGAGACGAGCTCCTCTGAACACAAACACTAAAACATTCCGATAACTGCAAGAAACTAGGAGGAAAATAAGGAAATAAAATATTGCGGATCGTTTGTAGAAAAGTGCACAGAGACGGTGCCAAAAGCAGACGCGGCGCTTTTTTTCTCTCCCCCGCGGCCGTTCCCGTGTCTCCCGACTATCCTCTTTTTTTCACGACAATTAAGCTTAACGAGCCGCTGTTTGCCGGACATATTTGAGGCGGCTTCCCACTTATTAACGCCGGCACGGCGCTAACTCTCCGCTCGTAACGTCGCGCGTGTTTGCTCGCTACATACTGACGACGTTCCGACTAAAGACGACGACCACGACGACGATGCTGACGGCTAACAACGGCGAATCCTCCTAACTGCCTCCTAGCCGCTTGTTTATGCTACGCGAAGGTAGCATGAATCGTCGCGATTTGCATAGAAGTAATATTTGAATGTCTTTTCGAGTTGCGTCTAAAGGAGGAATGGTCTAAGGGTAAGATTTTTATTATTTTTGAGGAAAATCGGTGACATCGATGTGAGCAAATGATTTTGCGTCGAATAATTTGTGTATTATCGTCGTTGCTAGACTGCGAATGTTTACGCACACATATGCATAACTGAATGCGCTAAAGAAATGAAATTTGAGTAAAGATTTATTATACAAACACCGTAACTAACAAGGTGCTATAACTTGGATATTTTATATACACATTAACGCATTGTGTGTATTCTGTAGATTTTCGTAGCCTTAAATTTCGCGTAAATGCATAAACGTCTGCAGTCTGGTCATTACACTTTAGCGGGCTGATGGGTCGGCTCTCATTTATTCTACTGCGCGTAAGATGATTTAAAAACTGTTGTAAATTACTTTACAAATCCATTACTAACTCGTGCGTTGGATATTAAGAAACGAGCAGTTTCAGTTTAAGAAAATTCCTTTTCGCCATTGAAATAATCGCAATAGAAACTGTTTGTTAAATTTGTAGATATACCGTTGTACGCGAATTTGTTAAAATTACGTATTGAAATTGTAGTTACGCGCAGTTAATCGCAATTAAAATTCGCCATAAAGTTTACCTCACGTCATTAAAGAGTCGCGGATCAAACGAAAAGATTCGTTGCCAAAATTTCGTGGAATATTCCTGTGGAACAAGCGGGAGTATCGCTTATCGATTTCGCGCGGCGGCAATTTAATCGCGATCCATTTGTCGGCGAAGGCAAGCTAGCCTCGCGAGGAAACAATGTCCTTTGTTTCTGTTTACTCGGCGTCCTGTGCACGCTCGCGTGACACAGAATATCCGCACGCGCGCCATGCTCGGCAAACAGGCGTCATTTGCATACGCGGCTCTTTAGCTCGCGCTTAATTAGGAAAACGCGATGCACGCTGTCTCTGTCGCCGCTTCTGCGTTTCCAGCGTATCGTCGAGATGCTCCATCCACTCATCTCGTAAGTACCGGACGATTTATCTAGACGACGTAGGCCGCGATTGGCTGAACCGTAGACAGGTTTCGTGTTTAACGAAAATTCGTAGCGTGATCTTTGCACAGGCATAGGTCATAAAGCATTTTGTAGTAGAGTTTATCAGGCTCAAATGTAACAGTTGGACTTTGCAATTCGGTTCTATTAGAGTTACAAGAAGACTATATTCCAAGCTCGTATATCTGTTGCGTTTAACTTTATCGAAACCATAAAAGTTTATCTTTGTGATAATATGAGCCGATATTAAAAATATATACGAAGAATAGAAACGAGGGGAAATGTTAGAAACATCCGCTGCACCGTAACAACGCAACTGTAATTTTAGGAAATTAAGATATTTAGTCGACTAAACTGTGATAAATGAAAGAAAAGTAAAGTATTTGTGTTTATGAATAAAAAAGAACTAAATGGAACCAACTTTACGTTTGACTGTAATGATCTCTAATCAGCATGGATCCGATGCAACTAACTGCAACTCGCGCCAATCCACCTCGACCCATTCTTACTCGCTTCAACCTGTTTAATTTGCATCGATCAGCTTCGATCAGTTCCACTTCACGTCAATCCGCTTTGATCAGCTCCAATTCTCATCTGTTCGTTTCGACCAGCCCCAATTTCCATTGGTCAGCTTCGACCAGGCCCAATTTGCGTCGATCTGCTTCAAACTGTCCCAAATCGAATCAACCAACTTCGACCAACTGCAATTTCCATCGACCTTCTTCGACCAATTCCCATTCCAGTTAGCTTCAACTAGCATATTCTCATTTTGATCAACTCCAACTCACGTCCACCCACCCAATCAGTTTCAATTGGAACATCTGTAACTCCTGCCAGCCTGCTTGGATCAAACGCGATCAAATTCCAATCACTCTTGCACTTCTGTCGTTTCACTTAGAACACCTTCGATTCGAATGCTGGCTGGTATGTGGTGGTTCTTCATTATGATTATGGTTTCTTCGTACACCGCCAATTTGGCCGCCTTCCTGACCTACGACAAGAAAGAAAATCCAATCCAAGGCGTCGAAGATCTTGCTAAACAGACGAAAGTCAGATACGGAGCCGTGGATGGTGGATCCACGTCCGCTTTCTTCAGGGTAAATTTCTACCTTCCGGCATTTCGAAACATTCTAACGCCTAGACTGCGAATATCTGTACATTTATAGAAAATTGAAATGCGCAGAAATATACAGTGTGCGCGTAAAATATGCAAAGATATATAAAACATATAGCCCACGGCTAAAGGAGTGGAACGTAATTAAAAATTCATTTCATACGGAAAATATAATAGGGAATACCACGCTTCGGATGTTTTATATATCTTCACAAATTACGTGCGTTCTGTGCGTTTTTACGCTTGTCAATTTTTCAAATGTACAAACATCCGCGACCTATGAAATATTTATCTCCGTTTAACAATAGCGTCGTTTCGATTACAGGACTCCAATTATACGACGTATCAGCGCATGTGGGCGACCATGCAAGAAGCAAGACCGAGTGTGTTCACGAAATCGAACGACGAAGGCGTTGAACGAGTGCTGAAGAAACGCGACTATGCTTTCCTTATGGAGTCTACCACGATCGAGTACAGGATGGAAAGAAACTGTGATCTCGATAAGATTGGAGGTCTTATCGATAACAAAGGATATGGTATCGCCCTGCCACGGAGTAAGTTTCACGATCCTTCAATGTTATTTCGAATCATATCGGCGCGAATCTTTTGAAATATGATCCTTTTTTGGTTAGATTCCGAGTATAGAACGCCCATAAACGGCGCGATATTGACGCTGCAAGAGAAAGGGGTGCTCCAAGACCTGAAGAAGAAATGGTGGGTGGACCGGGGCGGCGGGAAGTGCACGAAAACCGAACAAGAACCGTCATCGTCAGGTGAATTAGGAATAGCCAACGTCGGTGGTGTTTTCTTAGTCCTTCTGATCGGAACTTGCGGCTCGTTCATCATCGCTGTCTTTGAATTCCTGTGGAATGTACGAAAGGTCGCCGTGAGGGAGAAGGTGAGTCTCCTCCGCCGCGTCTCCTCCTGCTCACAAGGCCGTTATCTCACCCTTGGATCTCTTTTACCCCGAAACCAGTGATAAATTTCCCTCTGCGTCGCGTGTATACGAAAGCGAAGGAATCATTCTTTCTCATGAAAATTATCTTTAAATTATTCCGAAGGAAATGACAAATAATAGTTATTAGATTATCTGGACCGTCTCTGCAAGTTTAAAGTGCATTCTAAAGTACATTGCTTCGCTTAAATCGAACATTTTTATTTAACAGAATTTTGCAATAGTGTTCGATTACCATTGATTTAAAATACTTCGTAGAAAGGGTAATCTTTAACGAATAAGAAAGAAATTCGTTAATGACAATATTAAATGAAATAAGTTATAACCAACATAATTGTGTGGTGCGTCATATTTGGATTACTCGCTATCTTACTTATGTTATTGTAATTTCTTTCTTATCTTGGTAAATATTAATTAAAACAGCAGTAACGCTTTTAATCGAGATTTTATTCAAATTAGATACGAGAGCATGGAATTAAGCAATGGGCCGACTCGTGACAGTTTCTCGTGGACGTTTTTGCAGGTTACACCATGGGAGGCGCTGGTAGCAGAATTGAAATTCGCCGTGAACATTTGGGCGGAGACGAAACCCGTTAAAATCTCGAAAAGCAGCGGCACGAGTTCGATGGAAGGCGGCATCGGTCGGGCGGCCTCTACGGCTCGTTCAATCGTCGGCTCGTTCCTTCGTCTCGACATTCTCGACAAATTCGATAAAGATAACAATACCAATAATCACAACGACGATCGCAAGATCAACTGAAATTCCAGCAAACTGTCGATCACTCCACCATCATACATTAAGATGGTTCTGTTACAAATTGAGGGTGAACAATTTAAGCGCTAACTTTTGCAATATGATATTTTATTCTTCACGAAGATTATGCACACTGTAACAGAGAACGCTTAAGATTCGTATCTTTCATGAAATCTCTTCTAATCGCTAATTGTTCAAAATTTCTTTCTTATTTGTTACTATGATTCATAGTATTGATTACTAATTTCTGTGGTTATTCATTAACAAATAAACTGTATAATTAAGTTTGATAACAATTCCTTCATTTACAACAAAATGATACAACATAATCACCGATAATCTACAATGATAGGGACAACAGAAAGACAGGAAAGAAATTCGTGGGTAATATTTAAAGAAACATACAACAAAGAAGGAGAGAAAAAAGGACATCGTCGGACCATCCTGTGCCCCCGCGCATAAAGTCGTCATTCACTCGACTAGTGGCAGAATAGCGACGTCATGGAAGGCAGAAATCTTCGCTGTAGGTCCAGTAAGAAAGAAATCCAACAATATTTGGACTCGGCTACAATGGCACTGACAAACCGGGCCCTTGGTTTAGGAGATTTTCATCCCTAGAAATCACCTGCAGGTTTCCTGATACCGGCAGCTCCCGAGAGCAAAGCGGCATCTTTGTGTCATTATTACCGAGGGACGTTTTGGTTCGTAAACGTCGATCTTTGGCAAGGGGACACTTTTAACTTTACCGACCTGACGTCGCTCGCGTCAAAGAAAAGTCGATGGACAATTGGTCCCTAAAGCGACGCCAATAATCCCCTGAAAGACTGAATTATCGTTTCAGTGTTGTATTTTCACTTATTTAAACTTTATTTAAATTACGTTAGCGCGTCGGACGAGAATAAAAGCTTTGATGTGACTTTTTTATTTACCGAAGATTGTTTATCAAAGATTGTATTTCTTTTTCCTATTAGACATTTCGTAAGTTAGACATTTTAATCGCTGATTTCAAACAGCATGAATTTGGAATATGAAAAATCGTATAATTTTAAAATTATCGACGAAAAGGAATGTTGGGAGCTTTTTCTTTCTAAAAGTACGATTGCATTAATTTGAAGCATATCCAATAGACATTTAATCGGGAATTTTATCTCGAATAATTGTATTCTATAATTGTTGTTTCGTGATTTACGTCTGGGAATCTTTAAAATCGTAAATTAGGATTATTTCAATTTTTAAATTACTAACTGAAAGAAAACCAGGATTCAGAAATACGTTTAAATCTTGTCCATATCCCATTCGGTTACGTTGTCTACTAAGGCTCTTGAACGCGAAGCTTTTTTGCTCGAAAAATATGCCGAGGTCGATTCGATTCACTATGTCGTCAAGACGGCCAGAATGCGGAAAAGCATTACGACTAATTCGTGGCGTCAGGAAGGAACGGATTCCGAAGTATGAAGTCGTAGAAGCAGCAGCTACCGGCAGTTTCGTGATAAAGGTGTAAGGACATCGATTAATACTCGTTTTCATAGCGGTAGTAAAAGCGAGTAACACGATTACTGGCAACATTTACGGAAGCCGAACGAGCTGTTAACTGTACGGTATTTTTGCAACGGGACGTTCATAATCGCGAGCGTTTCATGAAACGAAACTTTCTTCTTTTTACGCTTGCACTGACGCGTCTTTTATGAGCCGCGCGTGTTTAGAGCCTGATATGGAAGTGGGTGTATTATTAACTGAACAGTTGCGTGTCACGTTTTTCGCTGAACATCGTGAATATTTCACCGAGTTTACCGACTATGAGATAAACGAGAAATCTGCAGACTGAGATATATATATATATGTATATTTGTAGAGGTTGTTTCGCACTTTAACATAATGCGTCAACGCTGTATTAAACTAAGGATGTATGGTGTCTGATTTATTTGCAATAAAATCTTGATTATATTTTCTACGATCTCTTTCAGAATAATATTCGAGAATTTTGAAAGAAAGGATTTGTAACATTATAGGGATACTCATAGAGGAGAAGAGAAGAATACAAATAATTACAACATACCACGTACGTGCAACGTACCGCACACGTATAAATGATAAGGTTGCTCCTTTTCAATTTAGTATGGTGCAGTTGTAAAATACTGCACAATTTAATTTAGCGATGTTTAATTTTATTCTTTGTTCTTACCTTACGTAACAAGTGTTCCTGCAATTGCACATTTTTCACAATTTCGCTGAGCCTACCACCAGGCTATTCGCACACGATTTCATATTCCTCCATCCATTTACGAATCGTCCTCCATACGCAATCTTTCGCTTTAATAACACCATGTTGACCTTCTGCTTAACGATGCTTTCCAGCAATAAAACACATCTCTCTCGCGGAGTATCGAGGTAAATCCAAGGGAACGAACGGCTAGCGAAACCGCATCGGATGCGATTCAAACGAGCGGGGATTTAAGCGGCTAGCGGATTCAGATTATCGAAGGAATCCCCTTAATCGACGCCGGAATAAATCGTTGCGAGGGTTTAATTAAGTTTTATAGTACGGCCGTCCGAACCGCCGTTATGCATGCGTGCCCGGCGTGTTATCTACGATACATCTTCATCTTGGCGACGCTAACTTGGCCGATCGAAGCATCCTGCCGATGCTACGCGCTCGCGCGCTCCTTCGCGATCTTATCGCGTCACGGCGAAAAACAACAGGTGTACGAAATCGCGGCACCCTCTTCCAGATCTACCGACGGCTCTCTTCTTCTTCTTTACGACCGCGCCGAATTTTAAATAGAATCGTACGACCGTGTCCTCGTCTTTGCCCGACGATGTTGCATCTGCTTGTTTTTTCGTATCTCGACGAGATAATTTAACGTTGATCTGGCTAAATGCTTGTACAGTCGCAGAGATAATATCTTGCGGATCAGTAAATGATAGTTACAAATGGGAAATTGAAATGGCAAACGATGCGGAGAGTTAGTAAATTCTATAGCAAAGAAGATCATTTGAGAGCTACTTTACGCTATGGTAGCCTATGTTGTATGTACACTACCGACCAAAAGTTTGGGTACGCACACTAATTTGCGAAATGTTCTTAATTTTTTTTTTTTTGTACTAGTATGACATAAATGCTTTATGTATCTTTGTTTACATACATAGATATAAAAATGATCAACGTATGTTATAATAGTCGAAATATCTTTTTAAAATATTAATAAAGATATGTTATACATTGCTACACGTCCCGTTCATCAAAGTAACCACCTCTTTTCTTTATTAATATTTTACACAGTTTTGGCATTCTTGAAACTAACAGAAATCAACAATGTAGTGCGTAGAAGGTCACAGACTAACAAACAACGGCAAAGCTGAACGGCTCAGTCATAGAAATATGATATCATAAACAGTATTAGGTATTATAGGAGCTTATAATTTGCAGTTAAAAAGAAGCTGCGTATTTTTATAACAGTAGAACCATACAAAGGATGCACAAGTATTGAAAAATGATGAAATATTAAGCCGCACAGTTTGTATTTGCGCGTGGAATAGAAATATAGTAGGTGTAGCCAAACTTTTGGCCGGTAGTGTACGTAAAATTTTCCGGCAGGTTCATCGCTTTCCTTGGTAATCTAATAATCCATTATCATGTTTCGAATGAAACTAACGGATCTTAATATCGTATTTATGAACGTGATGAACGCAATTGTATTTGTGAGTGCAAGTGCTGGAAGTGAAGATTCCCGACATAAGAAGAAAAATTGTTTTCTGTTAATTTTCTAATAGACGATAAAGGATGGTAGACGTTAACATGAACTCCACTGATTTCCCAAATACCTGTCTATGTATTGCTAATATAAAACCTAATCTAATACATAACTATTTCTTAAATTACAATATCTATTTGCTAAGCTTCACTTCCCCATTGAAGTACTACCCAAACACTAAATCTTCTAAACTTCTGCACTGAGTCTAAGCAACCAAATTAGACGGTATATTGAACGAGTAATGAAGTGAAGATTCAAATTCCTCCGAAAAGCCAGTAGTCCGTGAAACGAGTTAAAAGCGAATCTCCGCCGGAAGAATCCAAGAAACATAACCGATCATACAGCTGAAGCTAACGGATTCTCTTAAATCTACCCCGCTTCCTTGCCGACGAAAGCTCCATTAACCCTTCTCCCAGCACCAACATCTCAACCCTCTCTGAGCGATAGATATCGGTAGATAAACCGTGGAAGACTCGGTATCAGTCGGCTCCGTACCAAGGAGAGTTGGATTCGCGAGATTGTCGGCATACCAATCGTCCACGTACCCTACGCCCGATCGGCGAGCGAAGAGACCATCCACATAAAATCCAAAGGTGTTAAGCAAGGGGAGGCGCGCATGGAAGCTGAAACGGTGCCTCTCTCAAAGAGGGAACCGCGCACGGCGAGCGAGCGCCGGCTCGTAGGAATTGAAATTGATTTCGGTCGACTTCCATTACTCAAAGAGGACCGGGGAACGCGCACCGACAAAAGTCACAGACCGATCCTACGTGGATAAGAGGCTTGCCCCCGTAGCCAGGACCCGGACTCCGCCAGTCGGACCAAGAGGTTTCGAGTCGGCCGTGGCCCAGGAATTCCTGGCGAGTTTTACCAGCGGGAGAGAGGGAATCCAGACTTTTCAGCTTCTTCTTCTTCTTCTTCTTCTTCTTCTTCTTCTCCTCTCGTTCGTAGGTCGCCCTTCCATCGTGTCCCTGCGGTGGTGCGGAATCAATTTCGTAGCTGAAGCGAGCTTGCCGACGATATGAGTGCTCGCTAGGGGATGAATGAAGAGACCTCGAGGGGTGGTTGAAGGATGATGGTTTTTGAAGGGTTGGCGAGGTGATGAAGTGGGTGGAATTAGCGGGCGAGGACCGTACCGATGAATTGTTTATCTTGTTAATGGGGCTAATGGAGCTGAGCTTTGGTTAGGGCTTGCGCGGAAAACTGACCTTTGGTTTCTGCTTGATTGTTAATCTTTGGTGTATCGTGTTTATGTTTGGGATGGGAGGTATGGCATGAAGTCAATAGCGTAGCTGGTAGCGTTTGTTAACTCGACGGTTGGATGATTTGATGATTCGAGTTCCTTTTTTTAAGAATGAGAATTTATAATGGGCAGAATTATTGATTTATTTCCTTGAAGATACAAAGAAATCGTAAGAAGCAGAAGGTAACGTTTATGCTGCTTTAAATTTCAACGAAATTCTTTTCAGAAAATTCTTTTTACATATTCTACGGCTTGCCTACGTCCTAGAACTCCTAACGAATCCTCGGTAATCTTTAGCCCCCTGCGTCACGAAGAATTCCCACTTCTCGAAACTGTCCAAAAATCACATTCATACCATCCTGGTAACAGCATCTTCGTAGTCGTTCACTAGCCACGGAATTCCCGGCGGACTCGTCAGATTTTTCCATTGTGTCACCGGCCCCGCGCCTTTATGACAGACGGCAATCGTTAGAGAAGCGAGACCACCCGGTAGGCACCACTCCAGAACTTCCGGAATCTTTCTATACTTGGGCTTCCTGGTAAGGGAGTTGGACTTCGCTTCGAGGAAGCCTACCTGCTGGAATCGTTCAGGGATTCAAGAAACTTTCGCTCGAATTCGTGAGTGCGCCGATGAGAACACCGCTGTTATATCGGTACACGATCCTTTCGGCGAAACGAATAACAAACGACTGGACTGTGCTGCAGATTCGCTTATTGTTTAGTTTCTTCACTAGATTAGACAATGGTGCATTGCGTTCTATAACCATCATTTTGCGAAACGATCGAATAGTTGGGAATTTTCGAAGGATCGTATCTTGGACGGAAATTTGCAGAATATTAATAAAGAGATTTACTGTTACTGTTAACATAAACTCCCCTAATACCTTTTCTTTTTGCTGTTAAACTATTTGCACGAACGAGATTCTATTTAGTGTGTAATTATTTGAGCTGCAGCTGGGCTCCTATAATTTCAACAACTTTCAACAACATTTTTATCGTTCGCAATTGAATTTGATGAAATTCTAGCTCCTATAATAACACGTTAATTTTCAATTTTCCTCGAGGATCGTTACGAACTTTTCTTGCTATCAGAACGCAGTGTGAAATTGACGTAAATGCAAAAGTACCACGTGCCGCTCGTGTGCAACGGGTCAACAGTTTATTCCTAAGCATGCATTTATAGTCAACATGCCTATGTATATGTATGTTTAAACATATTCACGTAGTTAAGTTTAACTTGAACGCTGACTAATCAGAAATTCTAAAGGCAAAGACTAATTTCCATTTACTCTCGGCAGGTTCTTCGTCGACCGTCCAAATGTCTGGGTTTAATAGCTGTCGCTCTAAATTATAAAGTAATAGTTTCAACATATTTCGTGTTCCCACTTCGCTCTGCATACTAATAGACCACCTCCCACGCTGAAATTCCTCTGATCTACGCAAACTATGCGCGGCGTCTTTTGTTGCGAATACACACCGCGGAATAATACGTGTTCGAAGGCGTCCCAGGCATCCCCCAACACCTCCACATATTCCGATTCTACGCAGAACTGAATTCTACAAGATGGATGTAACCACCTTGTCACTGTAACGGACGGGTTATTTAAATAGAAAATTGTTTGTCACTAGACTTTGTGGGCAATTTAACGATGCAAAATCGCTGTGAATGAACACATAACGATAATGCACGCGATAAGTCATATTTTCTAAGTTTTATAGGAAAGCAATTTGAAAATTCAATACACTGTCCACTGCTATCGCATTATCTAAATTGTCTATTCGCCTTATTCGCATCAGTAGGTTCAATAGATAGTTCACTTAATCGAGCACTAACTGAAATTTCGTCTCGGATAAATGAACCATTCAGAAGCCATGGATTAAACTTTACAAATTAAAAGGTAGAGAGAAACGACGTTGTAAGCGTCACTTTGCACGATTCGTCTAAAAATGTACCATTATTTATACCATCTTCTTGCGACAGAGGAATTTATAAAAACAGGTAGTTTGTTTCCTCGGCAAGTAATATTAACATATCTCTGAAACTGAAAAATGTACACAGAAAATGAAGTTAATGCAGGACCTGAAAGAACCAACGGAATTTAACCGTGCTTCTTCGCAACCACGTCAGTCCTCAAAAAGATGTCCAAGAAGCAAACGCGTTAAACTGTCCTCGTCGATTTACAAAAATCGGCGGTTTATTTCCTGAGAAGCTGACAAAAAATAAAAAAAAAAAAGTGAAAGAAATGAAGTTAATTGATGTGGCTCCCGAAAGACTCCAATGGAGTTCGACTGTTCCTTTTGCAATCATCGCAGTTCCAAAAGGAATCTCCGAAAAACAGAAACGTCGAACTTTCTTCGTCAACTCCGTTAATTCACGCGCCAAGTTGAGGGGAACAAGCTGAAGAGCGTAAGACGCGTAACGCAGGAAGCCGTAGAAATTTCTGAGCGGCGGAAGAATGGGCGCGCTCATTCATAGCTGACGGTGCGCCGTCGGAATCCGAGCGTAGGAGGCGTCCCGACGCGGCGCGGCACCGCGCAGCGGTATGTAAAGCCGAGTCCCGGGGAACCGGGCTCACGATGGTATCGCCGCTTGTTAAGGAGACTCCAGACTATCGCAGCGGGGTGCTTCCCTCGGCGGCGAACCTCCAAGAGAGCGCGAGCTCCTCTTCCGAAGCACCGCGCGTCCAGACGGATCGTTAAAAAGTAAGAGAAGTAATGGCCCTGTACCGAAAGTGGCGTCACGGATTCGACCACGCGGCGAATCGGCTCTCGTGCACCGATTTCCAGACGGTACCAGCTCCGTCGAACTTCCTCATCATCCACGGAGAATGATTAGCCGGTCTTTTTTGTGGCTACGTATACGGTAGCTCTCAAAAAACATTCGAACACTTGTAGAAAGTTTCTGTAAATATACGGAGGTGTTCGTACTCTTACAATTAATTTTTTTCTTTCGTTATATTTATACTACGAGATTTATCGATAAGAATACATGGTGTAATAATTGAGTATTGTTTATTGAAAGGTGGCAGTGCGTTATAGCGTAGGTGGAAATTTAAACAAATCGTCGAATTCAATGATTTCGTGGATATGGATACTATCGCGACTCACTGTATTACAGTGGAATCTTATTAGCACTGTAATGAGACTCGGCTACCATGATTATATCGATGAAATTTGAAAACGACATGGAGACGTAATTGTTCGATGTAAAGTATTATTTCCCATTGTTTTTTCTCGTAAGAGCTCTATATACATAATCTAAGAAAATATTTGGCTTGCAAAAATATTTAAATGCTTATGGACATATTTTATGAACATATTATGCGTGTTACACGAAGTATTTTGAAATTTCATTGGCACTGTAATGAGACCCGACTATCGTGATTGTGTTGGTAAAGTTTGAAACCAATCTGTAAATGCACATAGAAGCTACAAGATATTTGGTGCAGATACGTGGTTACAGAATACAAGTGTCGAACTAGATTCATTCTATTATGATATAAAATTGAAAACATATAATATTCAATGTGCTCAGCTTAAGTATCATACTGCATATTAATTCTTTATTAAACATACGTACGTCAGTAAGTAACTTGAACATGACAGGTTTTCATTCTGAAACACAAGAGCAAAAATGGCACGTGCCGAATAATTTTTCAAAATTCGTATATGGGTTCAAAATCACGCCCTCGTTAACATTTTCCTTAAATCTGGAAATTATATTACTATTATTATTAACTACGTGGAAATCTTACGTAAAGTTTCTAATTCGTCGTCGGTCAAAATCGTAAAAAATTTAATAACAGACTACAACAAAAATAAAACAGAAATTAATATCTGTGGAATTTTGTACTCCCTTAATAAACACCATAAACACGTAATAAACGTTATTAAAAATCTTCCAGTAATCTCCGCTGTTAACAAGTGCCGAACCTGTCACCATTCTACGATAACTTCGGCCAAGTTTCAACAAAATCCAAGTAAAAATTGTAAACGAAAACAAAAGAAAACTTCGCAGAGACAGCTCGGTTTCAGCTATTACTTCCCGTTCTCTAACAAACTCTTATTAACTTCTGGAAGAAACTTGTCTCCATAATTGAAAAGCTAAGTTGACCCAAATAGTTTTCCTGGTCGCTCGAACGAAACAGAATTATCCAATTCTTACGGCCGTTAAGAGCGAACCGATGAGCAATCCTCAATTAGCCAACCCTTCCTTTCTCCTTTCTTTCTCTCTTTCCAGATTGGGTTCCTATCGGCCTCGATTATTATTTTCGTTTCTCTGCTCGTTTTAATATCGCCTCGCTATGGCGGCCAGTTAGAAGGCGGCGTATCCTCTAAAAAAGTGAAATATCGTTTTATGGTAATCCACGATGCATCGTATATCAGTGTTCCTTTTCCCTGTGTCTTTTCTTTTCTTTTTTCTTTCTTTCTTTCTTTTTTTTTTCTCCTCTCGGACATCCGCTTTCGGATACAACCGGCCCACTAGGCATATATTATATATCAGTTGTGTTTATTAGGGAGCGAAAAACGTGTCTACTGTGCTCCAGCGGCCTAGAGGCGGCCAGCCACAAAGGAAGAAGCCAAGACAAGGTAGTTTGTTGGGGAGCAGCTTACAGGGAACCAACACGAGCTACTTGTTTGCACGAACGGGCCGGTCACCCACATAACGTTTACACAAGAGAACGGCAGCCTCGCGCTTATCGGCCACCATGCTGTTTATCGTTATTAAAATACGCTTAAACGTAACCTGTAAGCCATCGCGTTTCAAGGTTTCAAAGGCTTCAAACGGTTACACGACACTTGTTGGTTGACAGCATTTTTTCGTGCTTTCTTTTAAGTCGCGAAGAAACAAGGTCTCTTTTAATGCTGTTTGCATGATCGTTAACGAGATTAAGCGTGCAGCTGTGATATTGGAACGTGAGCTGCCGTGGTGTGCTTTGTAAGTACCTCGTTCGCGGTATTATTTGCTGATCTCGCGGTGAGAAGCTGTATGAAAGCCAATTTACATCTACATATTTTAAGTATTAATAGATTGTCACGCGAAATATGCGATTTTCAATGGTTAATGTTTTATTGAATACCGAAAGATATCACAGAATTTAAATCACACATGGAAGAGGAAATTCTCAGCTGTAAAATGATACACTGGAACATATGCATAAACGTAAAAGAATTTGTTGGGAAAGAAAGATATTTTAAATAAGTGCAAGGAAAGTAAGGTTTCGTATGTTACACGCTAATAATTTCTAGAATTATTAATGTAAAGCATCCTTTTCGTTACCGTGTCAAACGTATTTAAACCGTTATTCACCATCTACTATATCACACAAAATTCTTCAAAAGGCCAATTTAAAAAATAGAAGAAAGTATACACGCGTACATATGGCGAAATAAAAGGATAAACTGAAGAGGAAGAAACAATTTAAGATCGTTCGACCGGTTATACCGAACGAGACGGTGAACAATGCGAGAGGATAGGAAACGCGGAGGCTTAATTACAAAGTCGTAGAGGCATTCGAGCGTCCGGTAGAGGCCGGTGGACATGCAATGCATCGTTGGTGGACAAAAAGCGGCAGACGTGTGCAAAGCATCGAGAGATAATCACTGCCACGTGACTGCCGCCACGTCGACCCGTTTTTGCGAGCATTACGTATCCCTAATCCGGCCCAACAGGCGCCATAATTGTTTCGCTCCTGTCCAAACTTCGCCACCGGGCGTAATCCAGTGAACTTGCTTCAGGAATTTTTAAGGTAGATTTAAGCCGATCGCCGCTTCCCCTTTTTATCGTTCCCACCTGAATTCCGCCGTTCTTTCAACGATCCACGTGTTTTACTTTCGCCGCCATGCTGTGGGTTTCACTTTCGATAACGAGGGTTCGGTAAAAACGATACATACAACCCAGCACGTAAATATCGTAAACTGGTATTTAATGAACTGAGACTGAATCACCCTTCTTTGTCTTTTAGTACGTGGACATTTATTATGACAGAGTTAATGCACGGTTAACAATTATCAATCGAGAGCGTAATTATTTTCAGAATCCTACATAAACGTATTATAAATTAAGTATATCGTTAAAGGTATCAGATTGAAGAATTTGGATCTCTTTATATTTTTATTTCATCAATTTTCGTATTCTAATTTCTAACGCTATAGATGGTTTTATTGCAAAAACTACGAGATCGATGAATTTCATTTCCCCCATATTTTAATCCCATTAATTTTTGTAATTCGTACTTCGTGAAATTTGCAGATTACAAGATATGATCACGTTTTTTATTTTTATTTTTATTTAATCAATTTTCGTATTCTAATTTCTAACGCTATAGATGGTTTTATTGCAAAAACTACGAGATCGATGAATTTCATTTCCCCCATATTTTGATCCCATTAATTTTTGTAATTCGTACTTCGTGAAATTTGCAGATTACAAGATATGATCACGTTTTTTATTTTTATTTTTATTTAATCAATTTTCGTATTCTAATTTCTAACGCTATAGATGGTTTTATTGCAAAAACTACGAGATCGATGAATTTCATTTCCCCCATATTTTGATCCAATTAATTTTTCTAATTCGTATTTCGTGAAATTTGCAGATTACAAGATATGATCACGTTTTTTATTTTTATTTTTATTTAATCAATTTTCGTATTCTAATTTCTAACGCTATAGATGGTTTTATTGCAAAAACTACGAGATCGATGAATTTTATTTCCCCCATATTTTAATCCCATTAATTTTTGTAATTCGTATTTCGTGAAATTTGCAGATTACAAGATATGATCACGTTTTTTATTTTTATTTTTATTTAATCAATTTGCAGATTACAAGATATGATTACGTTATACATAAATTATAAACGAGTAGAAATATTCATCAGCACGAGCAGCAAGCAAAAAAACATATATATAACCAAAAAATACTTATTTAAAGAACTCCGTCCAAGACTATTAATTCCGAACGATACCAGCTAACAGCCTACGACGAGATAAAAAGCGAAAATTAATTAAATTCTCTTCTAAGCAAATGTCCGGTTCTTCTCCGATCCTATTAATAAATTTAAATAATTCCCGTCGCGTAACCTTTCGCGTATTCTAAGGGAGGCTTTTGTAATCGGCCTCGCTTTTGTTTTGGAGCGGCGAGCGCCAAGCGGCCTGGCCTCGGCTATCGTCTGATCTCGGTCTTTAAATCTCCTTCATTTATAAGCGCCTCTTAACGATTTCTTCTCCGCAGGATCCGCCGATTTAGTGCACGCGAATGGAAATGCCTTTCGAACGAATTTGTCGGCTCGGATCTGACGAGCCGACAAATGCCGATCACGGCGACGTGGACATTTCCTTATCGTAATGGCTTCTTAGAACCAGGTTCTTATCAATTTTACAAACCGGTCCGGTAATCTTTATTAATTGGATGTTGCTCGCGAATCATTCCATCTTTTCTTCGTTATTACGCTGATATACGCGTCTGTATGATTATTTGCCGCGAAAACCTGGCTACTTCGAGCTTAGCCTGATCTCTCGAGACAATAAAATAGGATCCATACGATGGCGAGCAAATGAACGACGTAGAATGTTCAGTAACTAATTTTAGTTTCTTCTTTATAATATACATTTACGCCATTTTTAATCACCTTATTTATGTTACTGCTTGTTCTCGTACAACAAAGTAGAATATAATCATATGTTTGTCAATGGGACCGCATCGTCGATAATAAACCTTCTTTATTTCCTTATGTATACCAGAATCTTTTTTAAATTACGACTTGGAATATTAAAAAAGCTACAAGAGAGTCAGACCACGAAATACTCGACAAATAAAATGCTGGATGCTCGTCAAAAGACGAGTCTTCGATTTATTGTATGTAGAATCGGCTATTTTCGCGCAGTAAAAAATTCGCAGGTAGAAAAAAAGAGGAGAAACGTCGAATGCAAATAAAAAGGAAGATCCACCGATGGAATAATCCAGTCGGTGATCAAAGCACGGTTTCGAGCAGCCGACGAAGCCGTCGGCTAATTAAGCGCCGGCGGATTTCTCGATGCGGCTGTGGGACTCGCGAAAACATTACATGATCGGTCGTCGTATACGATTACGCGGTTTTTATCCGTGAAAAAAGGCGCGCACTGCCGCGTGGAAGCCCGTATTCGTGGCCGTTTCCATTGCACGTTCATGGCCATGCCGGGACATCACAGGCAGCTTCCGATCTTTTGAATATTCCCACTCGCGGACCCGCGCACACGCCGTGCCGGAAGACTCTTCTCCTTATAAGCACCGCTCTTTTTAGCGCTTGCTCCTCCGCTTGGCAGTCAGGATTTTTAATTAGATTTTTGCTACCACTCGCGAACAAACTAGGCAGTGGATACTTAGGATCGGAAGGGAAGGGTTTCTTTGTTGGCCGTCCTGTTTTTCCGGACCTTGGAATATGAAGACAAAGCGTTATCCAATTTAATTTTTAACGTCAATATTAGCTGTAGGAGTAGTTCATCTATCCAGGTGAAATGCTTTCCTTAAAAGGAAGATCTTTCATTTCCTACTCGAGTTTCATTCGGTTTGTAATAATCAAAGATCGCGTAAAAATCTCCTGTTTTTGTGATTTACCTGTTTTTCTTGATTTACATTGTAAATTAAGATTACTCAAATTCAAAGTAACTTCTACATTGTTCGATTATTACGTATTATATAAATAATCGTTGATACAACCACTCGATCGATTCGACATTCAAATAAATAAACGAGTGATACAAATTTATTGCAGCGATTCTCCGATAAAAACTCCTACGCGTGCAAAACCAAACCCAAATCCCCGGAAAAAGATCCAAACTCCCTTCCGTCCAACGCCTCCGTACCAAAGTCTTCGTCGATTCTTCGCGACTTAACACTAAACCTACCGACACTTCTTGTATACTTATTGACCGCTGGCGATAGGCAGGACAGACTAGAAATTTTTCTTAGAAAAAAAAGCAAACTAGAAATAAATACCGAAGAATACATCGCATGCGTGTTTCATGAAAAGTGACAGATTAGCAAGCGATACGATAACGTTTAAATATGGTCAAATTTGTGTAGAAATTTGCGGTCAAATTGACCGCAGTGATAGGTTTAGTGTTAAACCTTAAACATTTGCCCTGGCAATTCGTCAGTCTTCCATTCAAAGATTCGTTCAGTTCTAACCGCAACGCAATGGAGCTGCGGAAGATCGTGCTGTTCGAAGCACGGACACAATCTGCCCTCTCTGCGAGCTCGCTTGCCTCTCTCGCATTGAGCGGGCATAACCGATCGGGTCCGAAATCGAGCATACGAGGTGCTCATTGGCCGTGACAGCGAACAGGGTGAACAGTGGGGATGTGTAGTGGCGAGAGACTAGAAGAAAGAGGCCGTCGGCACAGTTCAAAGAGGATGGTGACATGTGACCGGCATTGTGAGCCACGGAGCCTCTCTATGCCGTGCGGTTATGCGCTTTTCTATTGCGACGAAACGGTCTCTCCCGCTTTGACGGCCGCCTCTGCCGACGTCTCCTCCTCGGGGCGAGGCCTGAAAACCGATTCGCATCCCTTAAGCCCTGACCGAGTGCTCGCGCGCGTACGCCACCACGCGTTCCCTCAACGCCGCGGCCACAAACGTGGTTACTTTTGTGGTGCCTCAAAGTGCACCGCGACGAACCACTTTGTAACGGTGCTACCCTTTCTCTCTGGGCTCTCTGTGCGTTTCTATGCGAGAATTGGTAGGGACTTGGCTCGGTTAGTGACACGCTTTATACACGGTAGCGTATGCGCGCCTTTCGAACATCTTGGGAAGATCTTAGTTGTGTTTGGATAGCGAGGATAATTGGCCAGGTGAAATAGTAAATGACGTATGGCTAGATACGTCATTCACTACTACGTGGGCCTTAGGATATACATATATACAATGAAATGGCTATTTTTATTCAATAAAATGCTACGAATTTGGGGGGATTTTTAGCGAGGTTTATGCGAAGATGACTAAGTGATGTTTTATTGTTATATGGTTTATTGTTAAGAAATGAATATTATGGGAGATCAAAGTACATATTCGTATAGTTGGTTGAATGCAGGAATGTAAATTATACATTGTACACGCTTACCGCAACGAATGGGAAGAAACAAAAGTTAATGGAATTATCGGAGATGATTGGAAGAAGAATTTCAGAAATTGTTGTACTTGTTAATTTTGAAGTTTGAAAATCTCGAGGAATTAGAATCTGGTTTGAGAAATTGAAGGTTTACAACAACTATGAGCCAGAATATTAACGATATTAGTATAAAGATTAATTGGTATAAACGTATTATACAATTTCACATATTGAGCCAGAATTCGAAAGATTTTATTGTACGTATGTATGATAATAATGAGAACGAATAAGAAAAACGTTATTATAAATAGAAAATAATCAAATCGCCCATGTAAACAAACAAAATTTTTAGAAGAATCTTCTTCTGCGTGATTTGTATCATAGTAATTTTTATAACGAATCGTTCCGCTTTTAAAACTTTCATCTTTTTCCAAACATTTACGTTATGTTAATGGTACATGACAGTGACTTTACTTGTTGATTGGTGATTTCGTTTTACATAAACAGTCGTAACTCGCGAGTATAAGAAGAGCTTGGCAAGTGGCGTGGCTTGTTGCCTTGTTGTACGCTATCCGGGGATTGTACGGTATTGAAATGGGTTTGCATTTCAAATTAACACGGTTCGCGGATCAAAATGAAGCATAATGACGCACTTTATACTTCGACGTGTACTGTGCTGCGCATTTCGTGCTTCAGCATAAACCGTGGTAACGCGTTTGGACATCAAAGCGAGCCGCGAAACCTCGCGCCGTCTTTTCAAAGGATTCGCGTGTTTTGTGCCTATTCTGAATTCGACTTTTATTCATTTGCAGAAACAAAGCCGTGCGTCGTTCACGGCGCGTTCTTTGCAGCGCGCCACGTGCAAACAATGTACCGCCGACGTCGTTTCGAAATTATGCAACTCGCTGGTCCTCTCTTTCTACCGAAGTGCTTTTTAAAGACAAGATTCTCTGATTTTTTCGATATAATTAGCACAAAGAGAAGCAAAATAGTTGCCAGAGTTTGGACGTTTGAAAAAAAAGGCACATATTTTTATAGAAAGTTAGTAGCAAAGGGAATGAGTTCTTTTGTTTCTACAAGGTTTCAACTATCCATGTACTGTATGTGTTTTGTATATTTTAAATATTTCAAAGCTTTCGTATCCTTTTCAAGAACATCGAAATTCAAAATTCAAGTGTGTAATTGTATTACATAAAGTTTTAGATCAATTATATTTCCCTAGTATATTATAATATAGAAATATCCGTGAATTTGGAAACGCTATAAATATAGAATATAATCATAAATTAAAATTAAATTGAACTTGTTATAATTACTTACGCTATTACGTCAAATTACAAATTAATTTTAGCCGGTAAAAATCATCGATGTATTTAATTGATCTAGTCTCTTGCTTAGACTAATATCTACGAAATCTGGTTAATTGCTGCCTACATTAGCCACGTGATAAACTATCATTAAATTCCACTATTATCGTATTATTACATCGAAATATGGGTCGAAACATGGTGTTTTGGTTGGGGATGGACAAAACAACGGTACGATTCCTGCGGGTACCTAGAACAATCCCACAACCGGTCACCACAGCAAAGGATGTTCGATCGTGGCCGCGCGGTCCAATTCGTGGAACACAGAAGACACGTATCGCGGCGATCTAAAGACGAGGCAACGATATTACGGTGGGGCCACGAAAAGGACACGTGTTCCGGACACGTGTGTCCTCCTCTTGTACTTATCTAGTGGCCTATCTAACCGCATTGTATCCTGGCCCATTGTAGGTACGGGGGCCGGCTTCCTATGCACAGTCGGCCATCACCAAAGCTCCCCCTATAAATTCAAGGAGGTTAATGAAGCGGGCTGGATTCAGTTTCAGATTTTCCAAGACTCCGCTCGCCTCCGATGTCGTAAGATTTCGATGAAACTCACGACGACTTCCATAAAAATTGCCAATTAACCCTGGTGCAACATTTGCATCACTTTCATCCCAAATATGTTTTCGTTGCAGGGTTTGGGAAAGAATAGGAAAGAAGCCTGTTGATACGCATGATTTTTTGTTTCGATTTCAAGCGAAGTTCTAAACGTTGGTGTTTAACCGTCAAAGATCTCTCTGGTTGTTAAAACAGAGGTAAAATTGGAATATAACAATTTAAGCAGGATTAATGATTCATTGCTTTGGAAATTACTACCGATTATAAATTTATTTGTAAATTGTAATTATGATCGTGTAATTATACAGGCTATTAGATTTAAGTTAGTCGTAAATACAAAATTACAATTTGCCTGTAAGAAAGGTATTTCAGCTTCCCTGTTGATTAACTAAATATTATTCCTTTTAATGAATATGTAAGCACATTAAAATTTATACTCAAATTCTTCAACATCCCGTATATATAAATATTTAAGACGTTCATAGACCAGGTGTTTGGAACATATTTTCGTGATAAGACGTATCTTCACGTAATGGTTAATAGTAGAACCTTGCAATTATATCCTTTTAAATTCATACGTACCTCTGATTCAGAAGACTGACGTAATTTAAACGGGAAATTCATTAAAACCGATGGCAAAATTTCTACAAGTGCAACTTCCTTCTACGAACAGACGGGATGATGTTCGAATCTTCTCAACGAAGTCCCTTAAAGTTCCACTAATAACAATCTCGCAAGAGTAGTACGGTTTGCAATCGGGGAATTACAAGTTCCTGAACTTGCAGGATTATCGCGTTATTTAGTGAATCCACTAGACCGCTGCAACCCTAGCGAATTGCAAGTTACTTACCCCGACGATTGCTTAGTAGTTTCACTAGGTGGTAATTGAAAAACCATACGTGAAAATAGAATTTCATAAATCGAGCAGAACTTGTAATTGGAAATTCAGCAAGCTCGCTAGAAACATCCTTCGGTACTAATGTTCATTTACACCATACTCTTCTGCATTGAATAAAATCAATTTCGTTTCGTTCCAAGATCTATATATACAATCAACATATAACAAATCAATATATAACAAATATATACAATTTCTTTAAAGTGAGATAGTGTTCTTGGAATCAGTGGAATATTTGTATCGAACTATAATTTGTCGAATTATTACGATATATATATATACAGTGACGGCCATATACTTACGTACAGTTAATAAAATTGAGTATTATTTCCTGTACACTTATACGTTAAACAAATACATGAAAATCAATTATATTTTCTATATTTTTCGGATTTTGCTTTTTTACGTATTTGTCGACATCAATCCACAGCATCTCGATTGGATTCAGATCCGGAGATTGTGCCGGCTACTTCGTTACATGAATATTATTGTCACTGAAAAATGTCTTGACGACTGTTGCAGAGTGTTTCGGATCATTATCCGCTTGATAGATCCATTCATACGTAAAAAAGCAAAATCCGAAAAATATTGATGAATTGTACAGTATTGTACAGGAAGCATGGAATTCGATACCATGCCGCGAAGGTGTGTTGCAGTTATAATAAATAAGGGTCTACAAACGAAATATTAATGTACTATAATCATTAGTGAATGAAACATGTGAAAATATAGGCGTTTCGATATGTACTTAAGTATGTGTCCGCAGAAAATTTGATACTTCGATATAAAAATATAAAATACTTTTTAATTATAGCTAATTAAGGAAACCTATTTTGATATCTTATTACGTACATTGTAAACTTATAGAAATTACAATTGATTTTCATGTATTTGTTTAACGTATAAGTGTACAGGAAATGATACTTAATTTTATTAACTGTACGTAAGTATATGGCCGCCACTGTATATATAATAACCTTCTCTTTCAGAATATTTGAACCATCGAATTCGTACGAATTTACTTTTTATGTGTGTGCACCTGCAAACCTTTTCTATCGTACGAAATCAGTTCCTCGTCGAGATTACAATCTCTGTATTGAATATTCGTGTATCCCGGTCGGATTTGGAAACAGTTACGGAGGAAGAATAAAACAGTCCACGGATTACATGATCGTGCAACAGCTCGTGGACATCGACACGCATTACGTTAACTTATCGAGTGCTTGGCAACCGCATCGGCACCGAAGTACATAGCAATAACAATAAAATAAAGGCTTATGGGGCCGCAGTCGGGATCGTTTTCGCGAAAAGGCACCGAAACGGCATTATCGATATTTATTTAACCGCGTCCCCTGTAATATTCGGAACGATTGCCGGCATTTAAAAGCGTTCGACGCCACTGTAGGTGTCCGCTGCCTGTGCAACATAATATCGTGTGCAGGCGCGCGCGGGCGACCGTCGAATAATAATTAGAGGACCCATCGGCGCCGGTGGTCGCGCTTTTACCATAACTCTTGGTCCCCTCTTGTCGTCTTAAAAATGCTTTATTCTCGATCCTGGAATCGTACCTGTGACGCAAACGACCGAAGAGCGGGATAACAAGGCCAACAAGGCTACTCTTTCCTCGCGCGTTATTGCCGTGAACGGCGAGTTTAAGCTTTAAACAAGACTCGCTCGTCCGCATCGAACCTAAATCGTCGAGCTTCGTCGTCGTAACTCGGGGATGGAGCAGTGATGCGATCGACATCGAACCAAGATATACGATAAACAGCAATTTCGCGGTGAATGTAAAACAGAAAAAGGGAAACTATGGTGTTAATTCAATTTGGAATTTCGGCGTCGAAATTACCGCGTGCCCGCGATTATGGTAATGCGGACCAGTCGGGATGGCTGGCAGCGCGCTGTCAGAGGAACGATAAATTTTCATAAATCATGTTGCATGCGAGCGTCCGCTGCGCGATATTTCATGCTAATTTCGCAAATTGCCAGCTTCGACGGCTTTTTGATTCTAGAATCGAATCAGTTTAGCTACGGAAAGCGGCGAGATGAAAGCCACCCCGATGTTTACATAATGTTGGTTCACCACGAACCTCGGCTCCCATCCCTCGCTAATTCTGACTTCCCTCCTCTTGCGATTTTCCTACGTACATCCACCTCGGCCGTTACTCCTCCCGCCACCAATTCCCATTTCTATTTCCATCGAAGTTTTCTTCCATGATTTTTCCTACTTGGTCCATTTTATCTGTCGTCCTACTTCTTCGAACATCCCCTTCACGATCATTGTACCATTATTCCGGACTTATCGTCGCCTGCTTATCTGCAAACCAGATCAGATCCTCTCGTTTATTTTTCTTTCGCTGATTGCACATCTCTTGTACGTCCCCTTAAGAACCTTGTTCTTTCAGACAACTCCACTTTTCCTTTGTTCTCGGTTTTCTCCAACTAATCAACGACCACTTCTCCTCTCGTCGCTTTCGAGTTACTCTCTTTGGCTTTCACTCTTTCTTTCTATCCTCCGTCGTTCGTTCTTTCGCATTTGCTACATTTCGTCCTCTTCTTCCGTCTAATTCTTACTTCCGGCTGATACCAACCCCTTAACCCCTCTCTACGTTCATTCAATGCTCTTCTTAGACGAGAGGCGTCCCGCTTTATCCTTGGTCCTCGGTTCGAGCGCGACACACGCATCCACCGTTCCTGCATGGCGAGCTGCGTGGCGAACATCAAACGTGCCGACAGCCACGATGTGCACCTGCCTCCGTCACGCGTCCAGGTAAACGGTTCGTTCTGTCCTTTTCCCGCCCCTTATACGAGCATTCTCATTACTCCCACTCTACGGCGCCGTACTCTCGCCAGGGCCGTATATGTTCCCCGCTCGTGTACCATCCTGGATAAACAGTGTCTTTGATCTACTACGCACATAGCCACCCTTGGCAGTAGAATAAATTCTGAAAATCGTCTCGTTTCAAATGTACATCATTGTTTAGTTCCATTCGATTCTTGTTTTTTATTTGCGATTCGTATTATTCGCTGAGATTGTGACATTTGTTTCCTTCTATATTTCTATTTCTTCTATATTTTAATCTATATTTCTATTTCTATTTCTTCTATATTTTCTTCTATATTTCTATTTCTATTTCTTCTATATTTTCTTCTATATTTTCTTCTATATTTCTATTTCTATTTCTTCTATATTTTCTTCTATATTTTCTTCTATATTTCTATTTCTATTTCTTCTATATGTTCTTCTATATTTCTATTTCTATTTCTTCTATATTTTCTCCTATATTTCTATTTCTATTTCTTCTATATTTTCTATTCAGCGTGACAGTGCTGATAAAATTCGTAGTGACGAAAAAATTTGTATCAGAGCAGCGGTGATCCAGTGATACAGTTAAATGGAATTTTAAGGAGGAAGGTAGGAGGAGGGAGAATTTCATGTAATGAAAATTTCGTCGTTGAGTAATATCGTCGGATTATAAATGATGATAAGAGTTAATTAATATTGAGTCGAATTAAATTAATTGCTAGGATAGTTATGCGTTATGTATAACTAAAATTAATTAAGAAACTTCACTCAACTCTTGTAAGTTATTTACTACGATATAAAAGAAGGTTAAGCGTGTCATTTTTAATTACACCTAAGCGTCTTATCGTAGTTAAATGTTTTAAAGTAACTCTCGAGTGAAAGTCGAAGCAGAAGACCGCCGTGTGTTTAGGGAGAAAGATCGATGAGGTAGCAGTTCCACGAATAAACAGTTAGGTGTTAAGGAACCTGACCAGGCTCTCGCCAACCAGGTAGCACAACGAACCCCCCTGTACCCCTTTTAATTAGTAACAACACCAAACACAAGCAACGAGCGATCATTAACGACCACTCTTTTGTTATTCCCATTCCACGAGTATTTCCAAGCATTCAAAAACATTCCACAGATTATACAACGCAACGTATCGCAGAGTGGTACACCTGGACAGGAGACGATTCTACTAACAAAAATAAGTGGAAAATAAAGAATAAAGCTTCCTTGTTTGCTGTCTCGTTTTTTTACGAAACAAATGTGAAAATTCCGTACGTATATGTCAATTTGCAATTAATCATACAGCGTGGTTGTTGACGATAATTACATCTTTGCTAAAGTCTTAACACCATTACTATAGAAATGTGATAATCGTTAAGCCTCTCACGTTCAACGTTACGTATACACGACATTGCACTTTAATAAGTTGTTTAAGTGATTCATTAGTGAACATTACCAGAGCAATGAATAAATACTGGTCAGTTTAAAAATTATAGAACCTTTGTTATAACTAAAACACAATCTAGGTACTTCGACAATTATTTTTCAACTATACTAGTTGCGAAAAATTTGTTTGCACTTTGTACATCACGAATAACAATTAGTGCACGATCAAGAATCATCGACAGTTCGATTCCTTTTGGCTTTAATTCGGGGATGTATTCGTGACAGCGATCGAGGCACGCGTGACTTTGTGTCTGGGCATCATTTTTGTTTAGAAGAGATACACGTGCAGATTTCCGCGTGCAACAAGCTCGTGGAATCCGTTTGGCGACTACGCGCGTGCAGTCCGCGCAAGCAGAAACATCCGTCTCGGATGCGGCACCTCTGCTTGCCAAACTATTGATTAACTGAACGATAAATATATTTGTCTTCGTTAAAACTGATTTCAAATTTTAGTACATTATACCTTCTTTGTAGAACCACTCAAAAAAAAATGAGAAACGATGTGGCTACGAAAGGGAATTCCAACCGTTGGGTTAATATTCTTTTCAGCGTTACTTCTTCCATTTAAATCGTACGATTTTACGAAACTTAAAAAAGAAAGCTAAGGTATTGATATCGAAATACACATTTATAAGAAACCAAAGCTAAGCAAGACAGATTCATTAATTTTCGCATACAAAATAACCTTCTGCAAGGGTGTGATACACGGCAGGGCTGTTCTGAGACACCCTGTATACACGTCTGCTATCTCCATGCGGAGTTTAAGTCTCGCGAGCAGCGTTCACAATGGGATTGTAAAAACGTTATTATCATTAATTTTCACCGGTATGGCGGAATGGACGTGGCACAACGGCGAGAATTAATGGTAATAATACTCGAGGCTCCGGCTGTTTGTGAAGAATCGCGCCAGGCTAAGAGAACGCCCGCTGCATCCCTTTTTTTCCGACGACGAATTTTCCTTTTCCCCGAACTCCCTTTCAGTGGGGACGAGAGACACACCGATATCAGTTTCTACGAAACGACGATTCGGGCAACTCGGTGAGCAGCGTCGAGAAAGAGAGCATTACCGAACAGGCCAAAGGGGGAGGATAAGCGAGAAAAAAAGAGATAAACGAGAGAAGCGACGAAGGAGAAGGGATGAAAGGTGCCGACTGCCCTCCATGAGATGCTCCCCTCCTGTGGCTCCCCTTTTCTCGATTACACCTGGTCACGACGCCATTCCCGTATCCCACTCCTGTTAGTGTCAAATCACCGTGTTACGTGTCCTACTGCGAAGTCAACGTTCCTGTCCTCGGCGGAGGGACCGTGATGCTCCACGGACTAAGACGTGTCCCGCTTTTGCGACGCAAAGCTGACATACTTTTTAGCTTCGTTCCTTTTGATGGTTCGGTGGATGGTTGGCCAATTGTCTGTAAAGAATTGTAGAGGAAAGTTTGCAGTTCGGATCGTTCTAAGATCGTTTCATGAAGATCTCGTGCAATCGAACTATACTCGCTATGGACATAATGAAAGTATTTGTAAGGGTACATTTTATATGTAACGCAATGTATCTTTTGGTGAAAAAATATCGATGTTTCGAGAAGAAAACACTTGTCGTGTAATGTAAGTACGTATATTGAGCGAGAGATACGCGTGTCGGATATCGACTGTATATTCTACTTAGATTACTTCAATTCTATATCTTCGCTTTTATTTCCCTCTGTTTTACATTTTCTTTCGCACGAATTTCCATTTTGGAATTTTCTCATTTCCCCGAATTTCCTTCTCCCTGCTTCCGAAACACGTTTTCATTCGATTTCAAATCTTTGGATCTCATCTGGACCCGATCGTCGATTGTACTCCAGCAATCCCATATTTGTTTCTCGATTTCTCGATTGCGTATACATGCGAACAAGGTGATCAAATTTTAATCGAATCATTTTGTTTTCTCTCGTCGATTATCGTTTTATCCGCCAAAGACGGAGCGGCCACAGCCGCGAACGATCGTTTCGACTCCCGATCGGCCTCAATTGGTATCGACCGGTTCGGCGATGACTCACGCCATAAGATTCCTGATACGGTGGACCCGATCTTTTGCTTATCGTTCAGTCGGCCACGATAACATCCTGGCGTCACGTTCTTTGTTAATAACGTCATTTCGATCGCCTCGAGCTAGCGTCTCCGTAAGGAAATCTGCTAGAGATCGGCAAAAAGTTATGCTTCTCCAACCTCTCTGCGGTATATCACGTCCGCGTATGCGCGTTGTGTGAAAGTTTATTACATTTAGTAGTTTCCATTGCAGTTTCGTTCGTCGTTTGCTGCTTTCAACCCCCATGGGGTAGTTTCAGATAAATCGATATTGAATTAACAGGTTGTTTTAATCAGTTTCTGACGGAGGGATATATAATGCTTTAATTAATATTAATTTAAGCTAAAGATGCTTAAAAGAGGCGAGTTTACTGTTTTAGAGTAAGATAGATGGAAAAGATTTGCTTAATTAAATTGAGCGAGCTGAAAAATTAAATTAACTTCTTTGCAAAGCAAATTACAAAGAAGGTAAAATGAACTCAATACGGATTTAGCTACGCACGCTAAAAGATCTAATCTACAAGTAAAATTTTATTAAGAAAATAGCAGTATGTTTCGTTGGCAAACATTGAATCAAACTTGACACAAATTACATCAAACTGGCGGTAACATTTTATCGAGGATAAAGCGAACGATGTGTTACAATAACGTGAGAAACTTACACTCTGAAAATCGAAACTTTTCTTATACCTAAACCATCTCGATTCCAATAATGATCATTGAATAATCCGAAAATCGACGATCCATTATACTTACAGAAAATTCTTCTCAATTTCGTTGCTTCAATTGCCGCATTATAAAATATTAATAGAAAAAAAAAACAGCCGCCTATACAACAAAAATTACACAAATGACATTTTTTTCCCTCCTGAATTGCTATGTGACGTTTGGTTCACAGGTTCCTCGAATCGGTGCGATCACCTCGGTGGAACAAGCGGATATCTAAGCGAGTATCGTGCAGCCTTCCCGGCAGGCAGGCGGCTTCTAGCTGCTAATGATCGCGGTGTACCGTAACGTGCTACACGATTTCAACGATAAACTACAGCGCACCCGGCAGCACCCGCGGCACCGCAAACCCGTTTTTCGAGCAATAGGCTTTTTCTACCCGATACGCCTGCCTGAAGAGGTTCAGCGGCGCAACCCCCGCCGCAGCTTCGATAAGGAGATTTAACGATATATGGATCGCGTGAAAACGGCTTAGAAGGTGAGGAAGATCGAGCGGAATTTATGTCGAAACAATGTGAACGAATCTTATCGTGATGTAACGATCTATTGATTGAACGAGAAGTCTCGCGTTGCTCTAATAGAGATAATCTGCTAAAACAAACAACAATGTGAACCACTCTTGATATTTTCGCAACTTGTTCGTTTAATCAAAGCTCCACAGCACATGGCCTCTCATAGCGCAACAATAAATATATCTGGATCCTTCCGAAGGGTGGACCAAATTTCTCTTACAGGATGTTTATGCAGTTTTATATTTCTGTAGCCATAACTAAGAAGAAAGAGAGAGAGAGAGAGAGGGAGAGATTTCGCCTAATAAATACTACATGTTCTTATTCTTATTCGGATATTTGATTTATTTTTACGTGCCACGAATATCGTGTGCGTTCTTTATCCTTTTTTTTTGTAACATTTTTGCACTTGTAAATTTCCATAGTCTATCTACCATAAGATAATGATCGACTGCTTTACTGTATAAGTAGAGCAATACGTTTGGAAAATATGGATACTTTATACCGTTTTTAGATTCAGTAAATTAATGTCACGTAATCGGCTGACGCGGCTGCAGCGACATTGATAATGCGAAAATTGTTTCTTACGTGAATTTCATGTGAAGGAGGACAAATTTTAGAAGAACGTATAACTATCTCTTTCGAAAAGTTTCACTGCATAAAGGTGTGCAGGACTGTAACATAAAAATGTTCGCGGTACAAAGTGTCAAATAAGCGAAGATCTATTGAACTTTTCAGAAGATATTTAGAAGTACTTACAATGCTAATGGTCAGAGGGATAGTTTCTATAAGGTAGACAGTTTCCCTTCCTTATAGTCTGTAATTCTGAAATATTGGATACGAGAGCGTATTCGTTAGGGAGTTACGAAAACTTACAAGCGAAGTGATGAAAGTTTACGCAACATTACGAAGAAAGGAGGACACTTCGAGATAAATGAAGCAATCTAAATATGTACGTGTATTGAACAACGTTACACTTAAACTTTTTCACCCAGGTATAAGCGTGTTACTCTTCTGTGGGTGACACGTTTGCCTCATAATGCTACTACGTATTACCAAAGAAGGTTCCAAAATGTAAATGATCAGTACAAAATAAACTAATGTAATTTAACCAAATTTCACGAAACGCTTTGTCTAAATAATTATACATGCTTACTGCAACTTTATACCGGGTCAAGACGCGAAATGTTCACGACTATTCAAAGCTACTGTCCGTCTGCGTAGTCACATCCTAACGACAAATCTATATTATTCTAAGGGCAACGATTACCACGGCGAAATTTCCTAATCAAAACAACCCTCCGCGTGAAATCGTTTCCATCGCCCCTCCCTTATCCCTCTCCAGCCGATTCTCTGTAACTCGATGTCTCCCCCTGCCCTTCCACACCGACACTGTTGTCTGGTTACTTCGCGCGGTTTAACCTGGCCCGATTGTCAGTCAGTGCCAAGCTCCGATGGCGCAAGGAACCTCCGACCATTCGGAGTAGCATACCCGTACCTGAGAGTCACGTGAAGTCCCTGAAACTTACAATTAGATACCGCGTGGATTCTTCGATCTTCCAGCTCACGAGAACCACCCTCGTACGTGCTATCCGACCAACGGTGAACCGAAGTAGACTTAAATTTATCCGTCAAAGAGCAAATAGTGCGATAACAGGTATATTTAGAACAGTAAAATTGGCAACTCTTGGGGAAAAAGTATCGAGGAGAGAATTTTTTTCGAAAGGAATTTTGAAACTTTAGAGGGAGTAGATTTTGTACTACTGTGGTAAGAATCAATAAAAATTATTAACTGATAGTAGACAGCATTATATGCAACATCCGTTAATAAGTTACACGAGACAACATTTCCCAGGATAATTCATGGTAAATATGTACGAACGAACGAACCACTCTCTGGAAATAAAATATAGAAAAAGAATCTTCCAAAATCTACTTACCGACTAATATCTTCCACCAGTAGAAATGAACAAAAATATACTAAAAGTTATCACCGTCAATTGTTAATTTGCATCAAAATCCTTTACTATGATATTGCGAGGAACGCTGTCGTCACGCATCTCGCATCTGTGCCGTCGATGAAATTCCCGTTTGGTGGAAAGCGCGGAGGCGAAATCCGAGGAATAAAGGGTACAATGGAGGTGGCGACGCAAAGGATCAGGGGATAAAAGGAGACGTAAGGATAGATGAAAAGGGACAGAAGGTTCCTCCCCTAAAAATCCCCCGTCAATTAATCTTCCCCCGGGCCGTGGTCTTCCGGGTCTGAAAAAGAGCGGCGCGGACGCGGCCGTCAAAGAAAACACCCACAACAAACAAGCGGCAAAAGAGCAAGAAGAGGCCGGCAGCAACAAAGCGGCCGACGGACAAGAAGAGAGGCAAACGGCGAACGAGAGAAAGGGTGAAGCGCGAAGAAGAGGAGGTGTCGGTCGCTGTTCCTCGGCCGTGGCCGGCACGTGCGCGCACCGACTCTCCTCGTGACTCGGAAGAAGGGCTCGGCCCGCAGGAAGGAACGAAGAAGGAGAAGAGAAGAGGAAGCGTGCGAAGCGAAAAGTGGCGGCAGTTGGCCGCGAACCGTCAACGAGGACGTGCATCGAGCACACCGGTTCCAGCTGGACCGAGCGTTTTCACGCGTTCTGCCACCACGTGGTCTTTGCGCTCCGCTTCGACAGAAAACGAGCAAGTTCCTTCTTTCATCTTTTCGGACGGTATTCTTTCGCATGGAACATATCGTCGAGCGGATATACATTGACTCGTGTCGAATGTCACATTGCACATCGATTATTATAGCTAGGAGTCGAGGTTTTTGTCACGTTGATGACAGTATGACGGATTGTCGTGGTGTTTTTGGCTTGTGAACCATTGTCGCGAGAAGAGATGCAGAGGGTGAAGATGATCGAAGGGTGATCGGGAAGTTGAGATTGGTTTACTCTGGGAAGCTTCCTCAGTGGCATTGGAGTACTGGCGGTCGGCGGACACCCGGAACTGAACAACGAGAAGATGAGAATGGAGCTGCAGGTGAGTTTGGAGTTTTCTCTTGGTGCTCTTAACGCTTGTTTGAGAAGCGTAAGACGTTTTCTTTTGACAGTTCGTTGTGTCTTTGGAGTCATACGTCTTTTTAAATCGTATAAAGGTATTGGTATTGTAGGATCATGAATTAACTGTTATTTGTTGCTGTAAGTAGTCGGTGAAATGTCCATGAAACTTCTTTGAAGTTAACGAGAAAGTTTCATTGTAACAGAAGCAAGTAACAATGTGAAAGTATTAACGATAATAATGTATTAACTGATACTAAAATATCTTCAAAGAAAGTCATCAGTACGGAATAATAATACGGCAAGCGACGATTTAAAAACGCATATTTTTCTTGTCAGCTGGATTAGATGCATTCGTGATAATAAATATAGCACAAGAAACCATAAGCAACCTGTTTCATGCTTAATAATCATACGTTACATGACGTTACGTTTATATGTAGACTTTCTCGTACATGCAATAAAACAGTTGAAAAAGATAATCTTGCTTATAATTAAACTATGATTATTTATACGCTTATGTGAGATTGAAAGAAGAAAAATCCCTATAAAATGTGCATAATATGCAAAAACGTATCACGTGTTCAGAGCAAAGCAAAAACCATATAAATTACATATAATCGACAAATGTTATAAAGTCCATGATTACATAAACAAACCAAAAACGGGAGAGCATGATAAAGAGCAATGCGCGTTGTTGAGAAACGGTAGATTCCCATGGTGTTTCTATTTTACGCCAACGAAAGGGTTGGCGTGTATGTGTACGCGTAAAACGGGTAGCGGGAAGACAACCCGATCTTCTTCTAACGCTCTTTGATCATCTCGAGCTTTCACGGCCCCCTGTTATACTTCTCCCTCCACTGTAAAACCCCAATCCGCCCCGACCTCTGGTCAGGTCCTTTGCTTACGTTTCCGAGTTTTAACTTTTAAGTACGATTTAACGAAAGCTTTTGAACCTCCGGCTTGCACGAAATTTCCGACCATCCAGGGATTATTTGACTTTTGCCAGCGTGCCCCTAAGCCTCCGCATACTTCTCCTTTGTTTTGGCCGCCCCCGCAACCCCTATTTCTTCTTTTTTTTTTTTGCTTCCTTTTCAGTTGCAGTCTGTTTGAAGTTGCTATTGCTATTTGATATCGCTTAATCGGATCGAGTTCCGTATTTTTGACACAATTTCTTGAGAATAATATTTAAAACAAGAAAGTACTGGGAACTTAAGAGGACTGTGGTTTTAATTTTATTGGAGCTTTAATTATTGAATAAATGTTCCTTTAGTTATAAATGTTTAATGATACTGTCCTTTTTAAAGGATATAACATATTGTTTCAAAGGATTAATACAACCGATGAACATCATGTAGTAATATGGAAAAATATATAAAATGTGCTTCTCGTGATACAATTATTTAGTAGATGAAACAAGTTTCCATCTAAATCCTGTTTCTTAAATTATGTAAATTAAAATTGTGATAAGAAGGATAAAATAGTAAAATGTACAGCAAAGGTATTGCCAACGTTCGGTTAACTTGATCTCTGACACAAATGGGAAGACTATTTCATTTTGGAAAATCCACGCCATTCGCCTGTAAATCTTCTCTGCGGTCAAAATTGAAAATTCATCACCCGAACTAGAAATTTGATAAATTGACAACAATGCATTATTTCCAAATAAAACAATGGATAAAAGCTTGGATTTCTCGGACCATTGTATGTCTTCTCGTATATCTTCCACTTCGATACGTTCGGTGCACACTTTACTGGTTTAAAATTTATAGCTGATCAGTTTGGCCTCTGGCAGACTCAATTGTCAAACAGAATAAGAGCAAAATGTTGAGACCACGGTAGCCAGAGATATAAGATATCTTCGCGGCAGGCTAATTAAATTCAGAACACGCTGAAATTTCTTCCGCTAGATTTAAGAGCAAAGAGCCCTCGAGATTGTTGGACTTCCTCGAGTCCGGCGTCGAAGTTCCAACCGGGGGCGGCACATGCGTCTGGAACGAGACCGCACGCGATCCTCGAACACATAATAAATCACTCTCGCGAATCGAGACGCATGCGACAAACCGCGAGAACGAACGACTCGCCTAAATTTATGGCTGTTCTTTGCCCGTGCCCATGGGATGCACGCTGGTGTCTTTGGTTGCGCCACTGGATACGTGGCGCCAAAACTCTACCGTCCTCTCCACTTTCTTCCTTTTTTATCCCTCGATTAATTACGTTCGGATTCCACGGGCCGTCCGATGCTCGTGACATTTCGTTGCGCCTCAAAGGGGCAAGACATTGTAATTTATTGCGAACGTGGCTGTCGACTTGAGGAGAGAACTTTGCTACTTCCGTGAAATCTTCTCGGGGGGATTAAGTGGATAGAGGTCGCAACTTGAGCAATGGTTCGTCCCTGGTTGTTTAGGGAACTGAGTTCTCGTGCACACGTAATTTACGGAACAATAATATTAGGGGATTGAGCTGGTACATGTTGGAGTTTGCACATTTGTCTGTTGTAATTATGCGTCAAACATGGTAATCAGGTAGGTGACTTGCAAATTAGAAACTTCACTGCTGAAGATTTCACCAATGATATTAGTTCAATTGTGCGTAAGAGGGCCGCTGGTTTGATTCGAAGTTCTCTATCTGGGTATTTTGAAATTTTTGCTTGAAAATTTTGCTATTAGAAAAAGTAATCTTGATAATGGAATTTTATAATAATTTTTATTTAAACTGTCACCGAGTCGTTCTTTTCTGTTACCAATGGTTCCAGAGTCGGCGAATCTTCATTTTAATGATTGCGCTGCTAAAGCACGTCGGGTTATTTGATCTGAAGGGAAATCGTCTGCTCAGTATCAAGTTTCGAACACTCGTTCAATGAACAGAAAAATCTGCTTTGAACGAGAAAACATGCGTCATCCGGTAAAAGAATTTCTTTCCGAGCTTTGAAGTCTAATCTTTAGATCTTGGACCCGTCTTTAAAATACGATCGTTCGTTTAGAACGAAAAATCCGGAACATCGTTCGTCGATAATCGTTTGAAAATTACCCGAACGACATTGAACTTCAAAAACTCACCCCTGCATTTTATCGGATCCTCGCTGTATTGACTGCTATATCTTATTTTATATGTCTTTGTACATTATACGCACTCTGTGCATATTTTTACAAACATTATCAAAGAAATGGAATCCAAGCAGAAATTCGGTTTATTTATTAAATATTATAACGAGTACTCTACTTTCTACATTTTGTGTATTCTTGCATTTTATGCGCATTGTGTGCATTTTTGCGCCTTTAGATTTTTCATAAATTCATAAAAATCCGCGGTCTAGTAACGATCCTTCCAATCGATCTCGAATCGTCGAAATTGCCGCTGCGTCGTGTCCAAGATACCTGAAAAGGAGAATCTGCAACCTGGTTGGTGCGCAACGCGTGTCTCCCAAAATAGGGGATCGAAAACGCTGGCGAGAAACAAAAGGAAGTGGAGAAGGAGGACTCCGCGGCACCTGCTAAAGGAGGCAAGGTTAATGGCACGCGATGTTTGCTCGGATATCCTTTGGCACCGTGTTCAAGCCCCGTTAATGAGTCTAAATTGATTTCGAGCAGTGCATGACCGACATCAAAGGGTAGACGTGCAACAAGTACAACTGCGACGAGAGAAAGAGCCGAAAGGCAGAGATTACAGTTTAAGCATGTTTACATCGAGATTGCGTTTGTGATCTCGCGCGCCATGCATAGTCTTTGCATCGATTCTCCCCTTTCTCTGACTGGCCCATTGCCACTGCTTTCTCGTTTCCTCCGCTCGTTAAGCCCTTCTATCTCTTATCTATTCGCCTTTCCACTGCATTTGCGTCGGAACGTTTTGTTTCGATTCGCCAAAGCTGGATTTTCGGTTGGATTTGCGGTCGAATCTCTGTGTGTCTCTTCGGTTAGCTCGCAGAAACGCGCTGCGTCGTTGTTGTGGCGTTTTGTACGTTTCGGTGAATTGTCGAAAAGTGTTTCTACTCTGAATTGGTTTCCCAACAATAAGGCTTTGTGTTGAGAATTTTAGTCGATCAAAGAAATTCCCTTGGCTGTTTCGTTAACCTTTGACTGATATCGATTGTTTTACCAGCCGTTACAGTGAAATGGAAATGGGTTAAGTCTCCGATGAAATTCTAAGGTATCTCGATAAGAAACTTAAACTTGTAGGTTATGATCTTAATAGAGGATTATAGAGACTATTTAATAAATATCGCGTATTATCGAATATTATGACAATATTTGTACTGTTAGGAGTGTTCCAAAATCCTACGGTAGCAATTAAGAATAAACTTTGAATGTTTTTTAATGCATATGTAATGGGCTGATCGGAAAGATGTGTCATTTTCGTTGTTTGCATAGAAATGAATATATTGTTTAACCGAAGTTTCTAGTAATTAGCCTTCGGTGTAATATTAAAGGTTAGCTATGATTATTTCCTACTTATCGAATTCATTGCGGTTGAACTTTTTACCTTTTTTATTTTCGTTAGGCTATTCTTCCAACTCACAGTATCGAGTATTTTCTCTGTCAGAAAGTTCCACAAAGATGAAAACAAACCATCAATCTACCTAAAAAAGGCCGTAAAAGCTGTCGCTTCGGATTTTTCTATCTGACATTTATAAAAAAATACAACGTCCAAGATACTTTGTTATTGAACGATTTATCGATCAAATTTTCGATACTTCGAATATATTGGGTTAAGACACACGGTATAATTAAGATGATTTTATTCCGAGTAATGGAAGAACAGTGCAGAATATTCAAAGAAGCGTACGTTATAAATTACGTAGGCTTATTACTTTTCATAGCAATAATTACCGATCTTAATTACGTAAAGGTACGTTTTTAACTCATTACATCAGCGTATACCTCCGTTATCTAGATCTGCTTCCATTACTATGTTTCAAATTAAAGAACACCGACGAAACAAATTACAGGCTCGCGATTGTAATCGTATGAATCACTGATTAATTCATTCGATTATATTCTCGACAGAAAACGTTCTCTCTCCTCGAGCTTTACTCCTACCGAAGAATTAACTCGTGGTCTGCGAAACTCGTAACACTCTCACTGTCGGTAGATATATTCATATTGTTCGATTGCTTGGCACGACTTATTGGGTTTAAAACACCTCCGGTTTTCGCAACAAACTCTCACTGGTTCCGCGCGTCTTTCCACGTTCAACCGAATGTCCGGAATGTCCTGAATACCGAGTCATTGTCTGGCTGTAAGACGGTGAATTAGCGGTCGCGCGTTTTTCCAAGCTGGGAGATTGCTGCAGCCGGAATGTGAACGTCAAAAATGGGAGCAGTGATGTTAGATAGGCTCGCAAAGAATTCTAACTGTATGCTTTACGAGAAACGCGCGGGTTGTTTCCAAACAAGAGGATTTTGTATTTAAATCTTGAAAAAAAAAGTAGAAGAAGAAACCAATAAAAATAGTAAAGAAATAAACGAAGACTTTCTTTAAAAATTGAGCAATTTGTAGTAGAACTTTGTTTACGTGAACTCCATCTGTGTGAAAGACATTTAAGTTAGTGTCTGGCTAAATGAACTCCTGGTTCCTACTTGTTGATCGAAACGGTTTGCTCGAACAAGAATTCTTACGACGAATTCCTATCAGGTATATAAATTGCTTGACTCCTAGCAGATTCGTATAAAAGGATCCACTGTAAAAATGTTAAACGAGACTAAAGCAACAAATTTTGAATTAAACTCAATTACCAATAAAATGACGATTGTGAAAATTAAGGCTTCCGGGGTACAAATCCCTAATACCTTGAAAAGGCATAGCATGTGTTTCGACGTTATTCGGTATCGACGTATATCGTTCAACCCCTAACAAAGCTACCGTTATGCCAGCGAAAAGAGGAAGTCTGCTAAGAAAACTACAAAAGTAAAGGAAGATCAAAGTGTGCAAGAGTTTAAGACATAGCGCTAAAAACTCCATTGAAATGGAAAACTCAAGGCCAGAAAGCGAACCTTCGATACCATTTCTCAAATACAACTTCCAAACTTTCGAAAATCCTTAACACGATTCTCCGTAACACCCCTATCCTATAGAGACGCGTAGAAGGCGATCCTGGGGCAACGAGAAACCTTCTGGATCGCATCGTTTATGCTTGGCTACCGAAGCTCGTCCAACTCGAGGTCTACCTGGTGCATAGCCGCTGGCTAGGAATTAGCACACGTCCACGTTGGTGTTTAGTTTAGACGGGGCAGGTTGTCTAGTTCGTTACACTTTAAGAGGACTCGACGAACTCGAATCAACAACGACCCCATGACGACTCTTCCTCAACGGCGACGGCGGCGGCAATGACGACAACGACGTTGGTACCTGACGTAGAATTGGACGAGGATAACGATGACGACAACGACGACGCTTCTGCCGTGGGGCGGTGAGCAATTAGCGACACAGCGCGGCGAGATCAGAGGCTGAGGGCGGGGTGGGGAGCGGCGGCCTAATTACACACGGTACCGACCGACTTCAAAGGAGCCGACAGTCTCTCTCCTCCGAGCCATCCCCTCCGAACGGCGGGCCCAAGAACAACGCTCCTCTTCCTCGTATACCCCACAGCCCAGCCAGCCGTCGGCGACGCTGACCTGACTAGCCCCCGATGCTCCCTTTCTCTTTTTTCCTTTCCGCCTTTCTCTTTCTTCCTTTCTGTCGTCTCTTCCTTGTTAGTTGCTCGCTCGTGCTTCGTTTTCCAATGATCACGTGCATTGGTACCATACACTACAGGTACTGTGCCTGCTAGATACCATTACTACCCTATCAACTATCAATTTTTGACTAGTTGGCCCATTCAATCGGTTCATTTGAACGCGAGTACTTATTATGTAAACGTAGGAGTTAATGAGAAAAACGAGTGGACACTGTATGAACAGTGATTACATGGACTGCTTGTTTGTGAGTTCTATTTGCAACAGACCATCGCAGTATGTCTGCGACTAATTAAAAAATAATCTGGTAGATCGATAAGTTAAAATGAAACCGTAGATATGACGAATTAAAGATGAATTCTTCAGTGAGAAGAATTCGAACTTTTTGGAATTTCATATCTTTTTCTCGGACTACTGAACAAATTGTTCTACTGTATTTTCCGTATCACCATTATACTTTACAAACCTTAATTAACTTACACAGCATATTTCACAAACGACGTTTACTATTCGTATAAAATCTAGATCATCACGCGTTATTATATTATAGTAAACAGAACCATACACCGTAGCTACTTATTCCTGTTGGGATCATTACTAATCTATTGATAGCCAATGTAAAATTGTTGACTAATCATTCTGTGGATCGAGTGGCACAGAGGGTTCCGGTTTCCGGTTGGACGATGAAAAGTATGACACGGGCGGATTTTTCTGGGCCAATAGACGATTTATTCGCGTCACCGGACTCGGAGCAGAGTGCTGTTGCGTGGCGAGCGCCGCTTTATGCAAGACGTAATTGATGGTTCTCGGTTCGTTATGTAAGCACCATGGTAGCCGGGACAATGACGCCAGGATGAAATCGCGGGTCTTGCTTCCTGGTAGGATACGTCGATCCTGCGGCTGATATATATTTGCTTGGTGCTATATAGCTATACCTATATATATATATATATAGGTTGTTTTGGTGGTATATATTTGCTTTATGGATGACATGGTGATTTTTGGAAATGGTTTTGACGAAGATTGATTTGCATTCACATGTAAAATGTTGCTCCTAAATTTAATTCTTAATTCAAATCGTAAACTTGTTCGCAAATGTGTCGTAGCACCTATGATAGCAGAAAAGTATTCATCTAGCGAACTCCTAACTTAATTTTATTTTCGAAGATTCCCGAGTCTTTGTGAAATTTTGCTCCATTTCTCAAATCCTTCTAACACGATAAATATTTTTATCTTTTCACGAACCTAATCCAAAAAATCTCTAAAAAAAAAATATTACTTTTTTCCGACAAATTCGTCTCATCAATCAGCTTCAAAAATTCAGTCTCGCCGAACGAACTTCATCGCAAGCACCTGAAAGCACGTAAACCGTGAAACCAAGGAAGCACGATTCTAGCGCATGGTTGGATCGATGCGAGGGTAATCCAGTCTTGGAGCATCGGAGTTCCGTGTCCAGCGAGGGAATCCCAAATCTTCGTTGGACACGCGAGTAGGCACGCGTCGTTCGCAGGAAATCGGCGTTCGTCGCTAGAGCAGCAAGCCGTACGTGGACCATCCTCTTCTACTCGTTTGCGGCATTCGTCCGTCTTTCTCGACATGTTCCTCTCCTCTTCACCCTTGAGCTGTCGGTTTGTCCCAGCGCTGGTTCGCGGGACCAGAGCCATGCGCGCGGAGTCGTCGTGGCCGCAAGTCATCAGTCAAGTCTTTGAGGTCGGCTTGAAGCTCTCTCGGGGCCCGCAGAAAAAGGCCTTTTGCCGATCTGCCTCGGCGGTGAGATCAAACGCTCCTCCTTCTCTGTCCTTCTTGTTCGCCTCTGTTCCTCTTTGTTCCGCGTACTCGCTGAACCGACTGTGCGCCACAGACCGATATACACGGGTGTACGAACAACGAGCTGGCCACGAATGCACGAAGAAAGAGAGCCAAGATAGGGCGGGGGTGGTAGACGGTGGTGCACAGTGACGGGCCCATCGAAGGACAAAGGCAGATTTGATACATTTGCAAGCGAGGGGATGGTAAATATTAGGACGTGCCATAGGCAGTGCGGTTTTCTCGAGGATCATTTGATTGATGCGCATATGTAGATATTGGAATAAATCTTTGCTGAGGATGATAAAGACTTCTCGAGGATGAAAAAGATTTCTCGAGGGTGAAACTAAATGGGTTTTAAGGGGAAAGGAAAATTAGAAAGGGTAAGAGTCAGGGATAGGATGTGCATGTGGATATGGAAAAGGTGAATTCAGAAAGTGAAAGTTTGATGAGGCAGGAATGGATGGGAGACGAAGGTGAGACTCAGAATTGGTGAATTTAATGAGGGAGGAAGGGAGGCTGATAGAGGGCAAAGGATTGAAGGTTTGACAGAAGATGCTGAGGATTGGAAGATACAGAAAAGAAAAAGGATTAGGTGGAGGATTCGTGGATTTGATAAGGGTCGAAGGAGATACAGGATGTAACAGGTTGAAGGTTTGACAGAATAAAGAAGAGGGATAGTGGATAGATGATAGAAGGCAAAGATAAAAGTCATAAAAAGATAAAACTCAAGGAGTACTAAATCAGAAGGATTAACTTGAAACTAGAAAAAGAGCAACAGTAGGAACATTTCAGTCGATCGAATTGTTAACCAAAAAAATAGACACTTTGCTTTCTATCGTAATGGGAAAATAATGGTATATATAATAAATGTTTTAAAGGAATGACAAAAAATTTATATTATCTTTAGACAAATATATATAAATATGTACAATAACGTTAGAAAAAATTTGGCTGAAGAATTATATGCTCTATAGGTACGTACGGTATTTTATAGGAAACTTTGGTTTGTGCCGATACTTTTATTCGTCACTATATACAAAGAAGGTTACAGATATACGACAGACGATAAAAAAAAGGTTAAATAAACAAATAGTCGAGAAATTGATCGAAATAGAAAGGAAATGGTCCTAAGAGGGAGGCAAGAAGGAGACGAGTAGCGAACAAAGAAGGAAGAGGGAACCGATAGAAAGAATCAAAGGAAGCGACTGGTCAGAAAAGCGGTAGTGACGGTGTCTTTGAGGAAGTAAAAAGAGACGAACGGCTGAATAAATACGCGTGCCCTCGCTAACCGTTTGCAAATTTGTTGAGGCGCCCCCTCAAAAGCCCTTTGACTCGATGCAGCTCTGGAGAATCGCTTCTGCTTCTCTGTGACGATGAACCTGCTAAATCCAGACGAAGATTCACTTCGAAATTCGACAAATTGTTTATCGCTCTTTCGGTAAGAGCGAACGAAAAATTTCGCAAATATTTATACTATCAATGGAACGTCGCGGAACACCTGTAACTAATCATACAAACATGGAAAATTCAACCAGAAAATTATCAAAAGCACGAAGTGCTTAACATTCATATGCTAAGATCTTCCAAAGAAATCATCGTGCGGAACGAAATGATCTCTACAATTTTGGATAACCGTTCTCTTAAAAATTTAGCCACGAATCAGTTTCATCTCAAAATCCTCGAAACAAATCGGCATTCAAATTAAAATATATAATTTCGCAACGCTCCTTACGTATATATATATATATATATATATATATATATATATATAGATGACATAGGTCGGTCCACGCGTATTAAATAAGGATTTCGTTTTGGGAGAGCGGTAAAGTCGAACGGGCAGGACTATTAGGTCCCCGGAGGCTCTGTGTCCACGTTACAAAAGGCCACAGCGAAACTTCGTCACGGAGCAACTATGAATCGCATTATCGATTTGTACGGCGGAGCGCTGATCAACGCCGGGAGAACCTTTGAAGTGCGCCGAAGTTTGTAGGGGCTTCCGGAAAGCGTAAGGATGCAGCAAAAGGATCCGCGTGCGGACCGAGCACGCGTGAAGAATGTCCGTGAGCGGGGGAACGGAGAGGGAACAGAAACAAGGAAAGAGATAGGTCATCGAAATAAGCCCCCGTAAAATGATTGGCCTACGCAACTGCTACTACGTTGGGTTCGGTTTCATCTAACTCGCCTCACGGCCACGTTCGATGCCTCTTTGTTCCGCGTCGTTTTCGTAACAGAATGTTGGAAAACTGACGTGTTGTCCATTTTTCAGTAGAATTTAAATTACGGCGCGGTAAAGTCAGCAAGGTCTTCGTGTATCTTATGACAGGGCTATTTTTATTAACCTTCGTGAGGATAGCGATCCAAGTAGGATGTCGGGTCTGTATAACTTGAGACGGGTGTTATATTTTAATAGACTCTATTAACATACAGATAGAGTTCAAATGTTTGGTTTAGTATAATTTTATTACTTTCTGCGTATTTCGTGCTTCTTACGAGTAAAGTATTCAGAGAAAAGAAGGTATCTGAAGAGGTAGAAAGAAGAAAAAGAAGCGAGGAGAACAGCAGGGATAAGATAAATTTGAACGAATTTCACTGCGAAGATGTGCAATGTAGAACGCATAAATTTGTATTTTTTTTTTGTTCTTCGGACGTGCGAAGATATTCATGAATGACTATATATTAGTGCGTACCTGGTTTATTAATACGAATAAAACGATCGACGAAACATACAGAAGTCGATATCGAACTCTCTTCTTGGTAACAATCGGTCGTGCCAAACAACTTTGCTATACGTAACGAGTCTCACTTATCAAGAACCAGAATGAAATTCCTATCTAAAATCGAAATTTGAATTAACATCCAACTTGAAATGAAATTTCTTCGTAGAATAAACTTCGAACGCAACTCTTGCTAGGGGAGTTTTGATTTCAAATCCGGCTGGTAGTCGCACGCAAACGCGAAAGGGAGCCTACGTGCGTACTACTTGAGGAAAGAGAAGGTCCCGCGTTCGCAAAAACGTCATTTCCGCTGCGGTCGATTCCTCAAACGACCGGCGATAATCGATCCTCCGTTTCGCCTCCGAATCAAGGCCATCGTCGTCGGACGGTTCTCCTTCTGTTCGCGATTTTTCCGACTCTCGTTTATTACCGGCTACGAGCAACCGGCCGGAGGAATAACGACAGAAAAAGCAAGAAGACCGAGCCGGAGGAAGGGGCAGAGACGAGCAAAAGGATGTAAGAGTGCGAACGTGTATATACGCTAGGCTTGCCGCCAACTGGAATAAAGAGGAAGGGAGAAGGAATGGCGGAAAGTGGATGAGAAACGAAGAGGAAGACGGTGGAAGATTTTTGCCAAGCAAGAAAAACAGAATCCGGCGCGGTTGGCGGCGCGAGAGTTAGCAAGAACGCGGTGTAGGCGGCACATCAAAGGCGCACCTCGGGCGTGAACGAGCGAGCGGGCACGCGGCTCAAGTAGAGAGCGGAAGACACCGCCACCAATCCTACCACCATCCAATATATTTACTCCGATGGACCACCGCTACCATTGCCATCACGGCCACTAGCACCGCTAGCAGTGGCCGAGCCAGCGCCACCAATGCCACCACCATCCTCTACCACCGTAACCGACAGTCACGACCACCGTGCAATCACCACACGCTCCCGATTACTTTGCACACTATTAGTACCCGATAGGTTTCTTCTCTGCACCATGGTCTTCATATTTTTATGAGCCTTGTCCTGATTTTTGGCAAGCGGATGGGAGACTAGCGTGGGGTGTGCGGATGTTACATCGGGGGAAGTAAGAATTGTCTCGACGATGAAAAGGGGAATTCGTATTACATTTATGTTATCGATACGATATCGACAATTGCGTACAATATTGACGATTGTATCGGCGATACATATTGATTGGGGTTAGGTTGGAAACTTTGAAACATTGGCAATATATTTTGATAGTCTGAAGGCACACTGACAGCGTAATGTATTTTTCCATAATCAACGACGTGGAAGAATTGCGTCAGAAAAGACGAAATACGTGCTAGTGAAATAATTAGAAAACATCGAGGAATTCTGTGATAGGGAAGTAACAAGTGCATACAGATAGAAGTGGGGGAAGACATTAAAAAAATCTCCATGTAGAATCAGATACGTATTATCGTAGAAAAGAAGAGATAAGATAATTCATTGTTTCCCTGCAACACAATAACTTTCACAGTGAAACCTTTCAATTACTAAGCTTTAAATAAGATTTTCCTGAAAACATTTTATTATTCTTGTCGAAGACACGTATTTCCTATTGCTGTATTTCCTAAATTGAAGACGCAATCTTATAAACCAATATTACTCCGGAGACTTAATTATCATGTATTGGAAACTTAATTATCGATGTTCCTCAAAGGATCGAGAAGCTGAGTACATATCTCCAAAAAGGAGAAGACAATCGATCGAATCACGAGCTAAGCCAATTAGCGCATCTAGGTCGATGGCACAATAGCACAGAGAAATCTTCGTAGAATATAAATGTCCTGGCGATTACGCGGCATAATGAACCATGAAGCGCGTTGGAGAAACGCATTGAGAATCGTGAGCGACTCAAAGACTGCCTGCTTAACATACAGACTCGTAATCTCATCTCGAATGAGAATGAGAAAGAGAAGAAAGAAGGACAATTCTGTGAACGTTTTATATTTCTTCCTTCTCGGGACATTGTTGCGATTTTGGTAATTTCGGCAATTTCCTGCGGCCGGAAATCGCGGCAGCCGCTGCGGTTTCGCAGCATGGAACAGCCTCTGAGCCGCGGCTCGTGCAAATTGCGGCTTTAAAGCGCACCGAGTGGTCATTGCGTACAAAGTAATCATCGTCATTGCGTCCCGTAGAAAAATACTGCGATCGCAACTTGTAATTTCGCGCGATTTCTTTCGCACATTTTTCAACTGCCACGAAATCGCGGATGGCGCTGGCTACTTTGGAGGAATCGTTTCGTCTTCGTCCATTCAGAAGAACTTAATACGATCGAGGATGTAGAATTGTTCTTTACGAATCTATTTTTCTTTAGATTTTTGTTTTATTTTAGAACGAGCATGCTGATCGTTGTTGCGATTTGTTCAAAACAAGGGAAGCGAGGAAGAAATAACGAGTAATGGAGCACAAAATTGGGCAGTGATTTGTACAACGCTCATAAGTCGTAGTCTACTTTAATAATATAATAATATAATAATTATATATCCCCATTTATTACACACAAATGTACTACGTGCTTATTGTGCTAACAAGAATTCGTGCGATCGAAGACCAAGCGAATATTTACGCCACGATATCGATAGCGAATAAAGAGCGATTCGGAGAATGCACGAGTAAATTAATTATAAAGTGCACGGTGGTATCACGAAGAAACTTGGCTGCGCGTCGCAAGAATGTGTGTTATGCGCGTGAGATGTACAATAGCGTAGTATAATTAAGAAATAACAGTTTGGTGCGAATTACTGAGAGTCACACGAAACTTTTTCAAAACTGTTATTGTTACTTTATTATTTTAAGTACAGTTTCCATTACTTCGTTTTACATTTAACGAGCAAAGCTCTGTTTGTAACCCGCCGTTTCTACAGAATTGTAAACATTCTCACAACAAAAACAAATTCCGTAACGAACACGCAGCTCTCTAATATGCCCGAACAAAAAGTCTCATTCTCCTTAAACTTTAACTTATAAGCGTACATTTACGGAGCACCACCTGCTCTGTCGACTATCGCGTATCATTAAACCGCTGTACGCTGTATTCTTTCTTCAACACCCTCCATTTACTCCATAAGCTTCAAACGGCCGCGCCATTAAACGAACCTAAATGTCTTGCACAATCCCTTAATTGCGCCGATATCCCTGCATCTTTCGAATCTGCGCTGTTCGCGACTGCGATCACAAGCGGAAGAGTAGCGGCGAGTTATTCCGCAAAGGGATAAGAAGAAAAGCGACGTATTTTCACGATAAATCCGAAGATTTCCTCGTTCGATATCCTTTTCAAAATACAGTTAATCGTTACAATCGAATTTCGCGGAGCTCGGTAATTAGCTCCGATCGCGAATGAGCATTTGAATGGAACGGTGGTATCGTATTATACTTTCGGACCATCGTATTCTAATTATTTATGGCAAATAGATAAATACTATCCGTAATATAGTAAATATCTCTCTGACGGACACATTTGCGAGTAGACGCAAATTATTACGAATAACCGCGTATATCCAGATCGTTTACGAATACCAATAAGTCGATCGAAGAAATATGCAGCAATTAAAACCCAATTTTTCTTTCGACACTGAGAGACGTTTGAAAGATTGGCGTCCGAAGTAGGCCAAAGGGTTTCACGCAAATCGAGAAAGTTCAAGGGAAGTGCGTTGATCCCAGTCTCGCTGAGAAGCGAAAGGGAAGAGCGACCGATAAATTAGTCGGCAACGGATATCTCATTCGCTTTTCCATGGTTCGTTCGAAAGGCGCACGGCGGCCAAAGACGTGGCAGGCTAAGGCGAGGCGAGGTAGGGCTGCGGCAGTCATATTTCAGCCCTTGTTAGGCCGAGGGGCCCCCGCCGAGACGGGATGGGGAGAAAATCTCTTTGACTCGCCGCTCCGCGCCTTAATCCACTGGTGTATACCCTATCTTGCCACCTGCTCCCTCTTCCTTCCTCTCTAACCCCCTCTTCGCTTCCTCTTCCTCTTCTTCGAGTCCCCACAAGACGTGTGTGTTCTGTTCAGAGGCCTATCTGCCTCTATCCTTCCACTTTCTCTATGTGTCGTGCGTTGTGCGTCCACTTCTCTCTCGTTCAGACGTGCAGCGCAGTTGATATTGTCTTCCTTTCTTTCTATCTTCTTCTCGTCCTCGAGTCCTTCACCATAAATTACTGAGGATATCACAGCGTGCCTCACCTACCCCTTCCAACGCTCGCTCTCTCTTTCTCTGCCTTTCGATCTATGGGCATTCTGCCTTGTTCCGGATATGTCCACGCGGCCACGTATTTACCCTCGTTTTCCAGCGACTTTTCGAACGTACTGCCGCAAGTGGTGTGTGTTCGTGACGTCGTTCAGGTGATCATAAAAAATTTCCATAAATTGGACATAAAGGTGGGCACTTAAAACGTCCATAAAATTAGTCCAGTTAGAAGGTGTCGATATTTCCGCGCGTGAAAGTTAATGGTTGATGGTAAGTGGAATACACATTCTCAGAAAACGAAGTTATGCAGGTAAATTAACCCTTGCACGCTTTGTTGCGTATTGTACTGCATAAGTCGTTGATTAAGTAAACGACGAATATACTTGTTTTCCGTAAAATTTACCTCAAATTTTAGTGTCTTATATGTTTACAAAACCAGCGAAGAAGACCGTTTCTGTCGACGAACAACAATAACTATTACCTCCCACATTTTCAAGAGGATTGAAAAAATTGTATCAAAAGATATTCGTTTCTCAAACGTCTAAAACTCAAGGTTGAAATTCAAATTTCACCCGTTCTACTCTCCTCGAAAAATCTCGTCAAGCAATTACACAGAGCGCGATAAAAACAATTCGGCGAACCTCTTCGCGGAGGGTTGGAAGGTGGAGGGGCGTTTAGCGAAAGCACCTGCCTGGTATCTCGTAGCGAGATCTCGGTGCAGGGTACCGGTACGGTGTACGCGGCTGCCGGTCGTTTAGCGTGAAAATCATCGTCGCCGTGTGCTTTCCGAGTTCTGGCGAGCGTTACGAGGCGGCCGTTCTCGAAGCAGGACCGAGCGTCGTCTCGTAACCTCGGCTTAACGAGGCCATCGACATCCCTGTGAGGGCTCGAAACTCATCGTCCGGTCGAGAAGAACGCACGATCGACGAACGCTTGAAAACGTATCTTTGGTACGGGCACGGATGACGGCGCGTTTGAGATGTTCCGCGCACATGCTTCTCTTCTTCTTCTTCACCGTGAGGTTGTCGGTCTCTTTAAGCGGCGCGCCGCTCTCTTCCGCCAGAAGATACGCGACCGACTCCATCGATTGAGCTGTCGACGAGGATAGATGTTGAACGGACTAGAGACGGACTGGATGCCTGGCCTAAACTCTCTTTGCTTAGCTACCTGTCTTCTGCTTTGCTGCTGTTGCCGTGAAAAATGTGATTCGTGCCGTGTTGCGTGTTAATAATCGAAGTTTGGATCTTGTTATTCGATCGTTGCTGAAGTAAGAGTTCCAGAATGCTGAGTAGGATGATGCGAAGCCTTTTCGTCATTTCAAGAAAAGGGAGGAAAGATTTTTCGAAAAATCGTGTAGTCGATGGAAGTGCACGAACGTTTGAAGCAGTAGCATGTTTCTTGAGACGTATACTGAAGCATTTGTGTAAAATTCATTCCATTGTAACGCCCATGAGGAGCATTAAATTGGAACGACAATAGCGTTAAAGATATTAAAGACTCGGCGACGATTTAACGACTTCGAAGCTGTTAAAACAAGACATAACGACGTTTAGAGCTTTTGAATATTTATCGTTGAAGTGCATGAGACTATAAATTTGATATAGGAGTCATATATATATATACATACGCAGACACTATAAATTCAAAAGGGAGAAAGTTTCGTAAGATGGTGCAAGAAAGCGTGAGTTAGGGGTGCGACAGCTAGCCAAGTAAGAGATACGAGATATTCCACTTTTATTTATGGCAAGAGAATTCTGATGAAAGATATTTCAAATTCTTTTTCAAATCTTTTAAATCGTATTAATAGAACGAGATACTTGCAACAGGTGTTAATGGTGTGACTCTCGATGTAAGATAATTCTTCACTTAATAATCTCCTACTTATGCTCGTTTGTACATTTGGAATGAGAATTAGATGATCGGGAATGCCTATAAATTATCTTCGGTTTCGGTTGCAAATTTTCGATCCGCTGTTGCTGCAATTATCGCATCCATTCATTAATTGTAGACCGAACAGCTAAGCATGGCATGAATCATTCCACCGATACGGCTTATCTACAACCGTGAATCAACATAGGAAATGTAACATTGTACTATACGATTATTCTTTTTCTCGTTAATTCGTTCAACATTACAACACACATATATTCCCCGTAACACTTCAACTGATTTGTATGCCAATTTATAATCTCAAAACACGCGACAGTGGCGTGCAAAATTATTCTAATACACAAAGACGTCGCATCTTACTTGATCTTTCATAAATTCAATTAAATACGAATAAAAGTTGTGCAAAAAATTCACAAATGAAAAATATAATTTCAATCTGCTTGCAGCCCGCCAGTCTACACCAATTTCTCATATTGCATGATTCAACGCAACGGTAGTAAAGCCAAGTTGCTAGTTAAATATTTTAATCAGCCGGAATACGCAGGATGTAGAAATTGCGAGACGGCTTAATAGAAACGCGAGCAAACGACGTTAAACCTCCCCATGGGGAGCTGGAGTTGCGCGCCCGGCGAAAGGGGATGCTAAAGGCGGCTGACAATTGCAGTCAATCTTAGTAGAGCAGCTAACAGGTCTCCGGGCAGTAAAAGCGTTCAGCAAGAGTCGCGCTGTAAGATCGTTAAACCCGCGGTAAGCTCGAAAGCACGCCACGGCGATTCGCCTCTCCCTTTCACTCTCTTTCTCTTCCTACCTTTCGCTTCTTTTCCTTCTTCTACGTTTGGTGGAAGCCCCGAAGAAGCGGCGCACGGTTCTGTGTGCACGCGGTTATGGTAATGCGAGGTTTGCGGTGCGTGTTAGCCGGCTGCGTGAGCGGCCCTCGTAATGGTAACGAGACGGTCTCTCACCATCATCATCAACATCCGGACGACGAAACACGATGCGAACGATCAACGACTGTTGCGGGTTCCGAGCCGCGGTCTCAAAGGTGCCGACCGCGATCCGCTCGCTGGCTATTTTTAACTTGTTTTCGCGTCCACCGAGTGGAGTACCGAGAGGAGAGAGGAAAGAGAAAGAGAGGCGCACCGGTGGCTCGTAAGCGTGCATTCGATGGAATGCCACGCACCACCGGCCACCGCAGCACCCGCGAAACGAATCGACCTTCTGGAAAAAATGGAGCCGCTAGGAAACGCGGACATCGTGACGTGTAACAAAGGGAACTGGGATTTCCTGCGTCTGAGCGCAAGTGGCTCGCTGTAGAATCTTAAGAGTTGATTTTGAGACAGAAATTAGATGGTCGTTTGGAGGACGGTAGTTAGGTCGATTAGACGAAGAAGATTCGATTAGAAGAACGAAATTGTAAAGTTCGACATAGTTTACGTGGGCGTAGTGGCTGCCAACGAAGGGAATTGGGTAAAGAGAGGACTTTGAGAGTTCGAATGTTTCTTCTTTCCCGAGACCGAGATTCGCTTTAAGATTCTAAGGGGCAAACGTTTGAACGGTTCTTGAACTGATTCGAAGAAAGTTCGATTCTGAAAAAAAAGTTGGGTAGTTGAATCGTTCTGAAAATAAGAAGTTATAAGGATAACGAAGGGGATCGATTAAAGTGAGGGTATTGGGACCCGGAGTGTCCCTTTGGGCCAAAATGGTTCAGCGTGGACTAGTAAAAGTTGATTTTGAGGACGAAATTCGATGATTGCACGTCCCATCGGTAATTTGAATCGATTCAAGAGAAAAGACTCCATTCTGAAAATGAAAGTTGAAAAGTTGAAATGTCCTCTTGAACTTGAAGAATTCAGCGTGTATGGTAGAAAGTATAGTGAAATTAGATAGAAAAACTTCAGGATTTGAATCGCGTTCTAAAGTGAAAGTTAGAAATCGAACAGTGGATGATGGCGAGAGTGAAGCGATCACTAGATCAGATACAAAGACTTCGATGATTTTTGTTGACACAAATAGCTTGATTATTATGAAATTTCTATTTATTTCCTACGTATTAAAAAGCGAAGTTTTTTAAGACCCATTACGATTATTATTCCTCTTTTTCTAAACAGCTTCCCAACCAGTAGGTCAATTTTTTATTTGATAAATGAAGATAATTTATTTATAAGAGCGCGATCGACTAATTTTAAGGAAACGTTTATGTTAAACTTCTATGTAACTTAGTATCTATAAAATAACGCTTTTCTATATGATAGGAGAATTTCCTCAGTTTTACGATGCTCCTTTCAGAACATACAAAAATTCAATTTTGTAAATGAATTCTTTGCATACATTCATGAACGGCGTCAAAGATTCTTTATGGATAAGAAGTTGGAAGAAGAGCTACGGAAGGATAGTGAAATTGGCACGAAGGATGCAGAAGACGATAAGCGGATCGTGCGCGGCTTGTGCGTTGTGAAATTCGATGGCGATATGGATAGATGGAATCGAGGGACGAAGTAACGAAAGGGTTTCCCAGAATATCGACAGCTGTCGGTTGGCGAAGCGTACGTTTGATGCGGCGCGATTATTAAATTCTTTCTATTCAAAGGAGACGTTCTGAACGTTAACCCATACAGCAAATCTTAGTTTTATAACATTTGCATGAATAACCCTTTGCTCTGGAAGCATCACGTATTAGTTTAAACTAGCTTACTTACAGATACTTAGTTTTAAGCTGCGAAGGAAATGAATATATAACTTACGCGCTTCGTTAGAAAATAAATAAATATCGGGCAATTATTATTCATAAGAAGAGTATTTTTCATTATTCAATATATAGTATAAGAAATACACGGAACAAAAATATAGGTATTTTATTTTTATCCAAAACCGAGCGCTCTTTACAGCATTTAATCGGTGGCAAAGATATTTTCCTAGATTCCATTTCTTCGATTACATTCGTAACGATATGCACAAACATTCGCAGTCCACTAACGTATACGCTCGTAACATCCACGAAACACTCAAAAGAAATGACAAGAACACCAGCGAAAGATCTCAATTTCGAGCCGTGATTCATCTATCCGAGTTTCGGATGGCCGAAATCTTGAAACGCTTTACCTGCTACCGGAATCTTGGCAGTCTGAAGAAAGGGTGGCGGCCAGTAACAACCGTCACTTTGTCGGCCTTTGTCACGGGGATTATGCGCCGGCTGGCAAATTATGACGGACACCTTCACGCCCAGAACACCCTCTAATGCGCTGGATGCCCAAGAGAGAAAAGGAGCAGCCAGGGTAGGGCCAGAGAGAGAGTGGCGAACTAGAAGAAAAAGGGAAGGACGGGAGAGGGTTTCCATAAGCACCGGGACAAGTTCTTTGAGATGCACGCCCGAATTATACGCAGATCCAGGGGGATTATAAATTTAAAGGGGATGGAAGTGGATTATAGGGCGACCAGTATTTCAACCCTGCAGAAATTGATCGCCGGACGACGCCTCGTTCATCTCTTCCAAAATCTGATTAATCGCAGTAATTGAAGGACAAAAAGTTTTAAGCCCTTTTAAGTAATTTTTTATTGAGAAAATATAATATTGGAGTTGGGAATTTTGCACAAAATATTTCAATGTTCGACATCGAGTCGGGATTATGTGTAAAAATTTCATTTATCTTATACAGGTACTACAACAGTATCTACGTTACAAATGATAAATGGTTCTTGGTCATTCAAATTATTATGCAGTATATACGCTACGGTTGATAAATTGTTCACTCAGGCTTTTCAATTTTAATAAGATGTAAAAAAAAAAACGTTGGAAGCTTTAAACGATCGTAATTCGATGGCAGAGAATTCTACTTGCTTGTCGCAACGCGTGCATGTTAGAGACTTACGAACCTTAATCTCTGTTTACACGTGTTGCTATTGTAAGTCTTGTTAAATTGATAGTTACTGTATCGCATCGAGGCTCTTCATTCTGTTCCCATTAGTAGACACGTGTACCAACATACATTTAAACAGCAGTATAACTATCGATAAATTCAAGTAAGAAATTCATCGTATATTCATATTATTTATATGGAATACGTCGTATAGCAAACCCTTACAGGCGCAACGAAAAACAGCAGAAAAAGGTCAAAAAATCATAAACCGAAACCTATGCTATTGCAACGCTACAACCCCTCGCGCTACCCTTTTATAAGCGTACGCTCGTTACGTTCACGGGCGGCCACGTTAAACCGTCCAAAACTAATAGTGTGGACACAGGATCGGCAAACTAAAGCGACACGACCGGAAATTTACGTGTCACTATCGTTTTTAGCGAAAAGAGTGCACCACAACGGTGAAGATTTTCTCTCTTGCTGCCCTTTTTTGTTCACGAGATTTTTCAGAGACACGAGGCAAAGGTCCGTCGGTAAGGGGCGTTCGTGCGCACGGACAGCTTGATTTACAGCATAATAAAGTGGTTACGCAAAGCGTGGGAGGGCCCGGGCTCGTGAATTTTATTTACGATCTGCCCGAAAGTTCAGATTCGTCGCGGTTTCTCGGCGGCGCTTCGGGCAGAACCTGCTCGTAAAATCGTCTGAAAGCGAACGGCGATCGCGTTCCAGTCTTTCGGAGATCGATTCTCCTCGCTAGCGGGGAAATTTTCCCCACAGTGGGACCGGCGGCAGTGTTTCCGCGATTTCCAGCGTCATCGAACTGTGAAACGTTGCTCAGGCCGAAGATGAACCTTCCGGCTTTCCTAGTCCCGTGTAAATGATATTTACGACTTGGTTCGTCCGCTTCCACGACGACACGGCACGGATTAGTCTTGGTTAACGGAACTTTGATATATTCTCCCTTGGCGAGTGGAAGCCACTTGGAGCGTAATTAACGACGCGACGTTCGTGAGCGACTAGAGTGTCCATTCGGGTTCAGCTTCGATAACGAATTTTATGGCAGAGTAGATGCGATTTCGTTTGATAAGTCGTTGTGATCAATTTGGCTTATGCCTTTTCGAAAAGAGAGCCACGCTGATTACAATCAAGATAATAATGATAGTAACAAGACGGAGAGGAACGACAAGAAGGAAGCACAGCAAAGAGGCAAAAAGCCCAAAAGTTACCTAGTTTAGAGAATAGAAAGCAATAGAATAAATTATATAAGAAAAGAGGTAGTTATATAGAGAGATAGACGTAGAAAAGAGATTAGTTAGATATAAGAGCAGAGATAATAAGGAGATAACGCCAAAGATTGATACATGTTAAACGAGATGTAGAATGGAAAAGCTCGTGCAAAGCCGAAAGGCACGGACTAAGTAATAATAAATAAATAAAATAAATAATAATGATAGTAATGAAAGAAACAAAGGTACAATTTGCAACTTTATTTCTTCGGATAAGGACGAAGGTATCTTCGAAATGTACTTCGCTTCACGATCGTACCGAAAGGAGCTCTTTCTCGACAGCGGTGCGTTTCGATACGTGCTCCAAAGGCGATCCGGTGTTCGCGGCCCATTATGCCCGATCATAATTGCGTCGCAACAACGTTTCTCCTTTCCAGCGTCCATAGCTGGGCGGCTCCCTTTCATCTGGCTCTGGCCGCCAGAACGAGCTTCTGTTTCCGAGGTGTTTCCGCCGTCGGCTACCGTTCTGCAACCTGGAACTTGATCCTAAGTAGCCGACATCGCGATAGAGTTGCCGGGCTGGGACGCTGGGACCAACAGAGGGAAAGAGCCAGACAAAGCAACTGTATATACGCGCGTGTTATACAGGGTATCCCGGTAATTATGGGACAATCAGCAAGGAGGCTATTTTACACGAGAAAATAAGTTGAAAATGTAAAATAAATCCGACGCTTCGTTCTGGAGAAAATTGGGTTTGAAAGGTTGTCAAGCGTACTTCAACTTTTCTCATCGCAGACAGGGCAGGAGTGAATAATTGGCAGAAGTTTATTCTACAAGGGAAAATTAGTCGGAAACGTGGAATACGATATTTTCCTAGGTGGGTCTGTTCTCAAACAGATAAAATTTGAAAATTTATGAAGCAAGCTCGCCTGTGCTGGGCGAATTCTTAACTAAACGCGCTCCAGCTCTTATAAACAAGACTTCAAACGGACAAATTTCACTCTACATTTTTAGCTTATTTTAGCATTTTTAGCTTACCTTGCTGGTAGCTTCCTCGTACTCAGGTAGCAATTAGCCAAGTTCACGTACACTGAACAAATCTTCAAGTTCAATTTCGCTGAGAACAAAGTACCGCGTGAAAAAAACTTTATCTTATACTTTCGATTTATTTCTTCCTCTAGAATCGTCACATTGCCGATCGTCACACGATTACTGGGACACCCCGTATGTAAAAGAGAAGGAGAAAGAAAGATAGAGAGATTGCAGGAGGGGTTGTGGTGAAACACACGAGTTATATTCTCTATAGTAATGGAGAGCAAGCGAAAGAAGGAGAAAGAGCGAGTGGCGCCGTGAAGAAACGACGTTTCCTCCTTTTAAATTATTCCCGGGGCCTGCTGCTCGTTTGTTACCGCGCTGTTCCGACGTTGTTATTGCTTTCTATGCCCTCACGGTGAAAATCCCTGTCGACGTAGAAATTACAGGCTTGTGTAAAAGATGGGATCAAGAAAGGGGAGGGAAATTGGCCGATTTGAAATTGTTGCGCTCGGTCTCTCAGGAATGTTGCGAACGAGGGAAAGATTAGCATATGTATATTAGTGTATGGGTGAAATTCGAGAGGTGGTTGGAAACAGTCGTTATAGTTAACGGCGCGAAGCAGACGACTAGGCGAGCGATGACGACGAGTCGCGACGTTACACTGCGATTTTGCGCTCGTGATAGTCGTGACGCTGCGTGATTTTTATCCTTGACAGGTGCAAATTTATATTTCTAACGATCCACGAGCACAGGATTCCAGTATTTTACGCTCGTGTGCATTCTGTCGTTAAGAATATAAACCCGTGTCGAATTGCACAGTTGCCATAGATACTAAATTGCAAGGATGTTGCATCGCCGGTTTGCTTGAAACTTTACTTCGGCTACATTCTTTAGGTTATTTCCACTTCAACCACATCTTTCCATCTATATCTCTCAGTCGTATGTTCCTTCGTATAAAAAGGTTGCAGATTTGAAAAAAGCGTGAGAGTTTTTGTTAATCCTTAGCCAGCGAAGGCTTTTGCGATTATTGTCACGAGTGTCGAATATTTTATTTGCCAGTAACATGAAAATGATTGAAATGGAATTTACGCTCATATATGACGATTAAATCTATTTAAAAATAAAATTGTTCATATACAATGACAGTATGTAAAGACGACAATACGTAAATGCAACTCAAAAAACATAGAATCGTAATGTTAGGAATTTTTTCACATCCTGTTCAAACTTGAGATAGTTTTTATTTAAGAAATATGGTTGAGTCAAAACTGAGGAAAAAATGTAGCAGGGTTATGTATCTGCATGATGCTTTCCATGTATGCAAGGGAGCCATGGAAGCAAAAAATATTAATGCGTTACTATCAGCATCATAATGACAATCTAGTTAAGATTCATCAAGCTAACGTATTAAAGCCAATGGCATGAATTCTTCGACATGACGGCACGTCCTTCGTTCGCCAAGGGGATCAAAGTGGTTGGAACAGGTAGCCTGTTTACCCCATCGTAAGATGTATTTGCCTAACAGGTTGAATAATGGTCATTTTCGAACTACGTGGGAGACCGACGATGAAGAGCTTATCTCCTTCGCTTGCAGTTTCTGCTCACTCAGCCACAGTATCTCCGTCGGCTCATTATCATAGACTGTACGGTGCGGTGATTAACGTACTCAGCCGGAGTTTCCAGTTTATAACGCGGTCCCGCGAAACGGGATTCTCGTCCTTTATCTTGTTAATTTGATTTCCGACCACGTGCTCGAGATTGGAATTTTTTCAGCATAAACGTGTTAGGAATAAAATTTAAAATTGTTCAGTCCAGAAAAGAGCTTTTTATGAATTACGTGACGCTATTTTATCTTCGATAATGAAAATTTTGTACCACTGTGTCTTAATTAATTAATTGCCTTAGTAACCTCCTCGTTTTAAAATCAAATTTCCTATATGAAGTGCGCCAATGAGAATAAATAAGTAAAATACGCTATATTTAATCTTCATAGTTGGGCTCATTTTCCTGCAGGATAATTCAGCGAAACTAACCAATTCCGTTGAAATCGATAAATTAGATGCTTTTACAAATGTAGAAATGTTAAATTTAAAGATCGAATGCTTATCGCGTATTGCTGTTCTAAAATTAAGAAAATTTTGGGGTACGGAGATCAAACACGATATAGAATTTTCCAAATGGAAGTTGCAGAAAAGAATAAAGCCACCAATATATAGAAATATATTGCTCAAAAATTTCCAAAGCTCATTTGGAAAAAACCAGCATATGCTTGAACCTGTGATTGATTACGTATACTCTGAAAAACCATCGTGTTAACACCAAAGCAGCAAACCCACCAATTGCACAAACTTACGCTCTCATAATCCACAAATTCTTTCACAAACTTCAAGTTCACCGAAAGCGTCGTAAAAGATTGCAGCAAATAGCAAGATTTGTTTAAAACAATGCTACGCGTAGCGAAAGTATCGTACCAAGAATCATTCACGTCGATTTCAGATCTCAATGTGCCTGACGGTTCTTGTGCTGACGATAGCCGCCGAAGAGAAGCCGACGAACACCGTTTCCGTGTCTTCTAGCACGGCAACGATCCAGAGCAACACGATCCAGAAATTAATCAAGATTCTGGAGAAATACGGTTTAGAGGAGCAGAGGGGCCTGAAGAGGGTCTACCTGAGCAACAGGTCGATCACATGCAACGACGGATCCCAGTCAGGGTTCTACCTGCGGAAGTCGCACGGTTCCAAGAGGTGGATCATCTTTTTAGAAGGTGGCTGGTACTGCTACGACCATAAGAGCTGCAGAAACAGGTGGCTCAGGCTGAGGCATCTGATGACGTCGACTCAGTGGCCTGAGACACGCGACGGTGAGTAGCTTCCGTTGGAAAGTCGTATGTTCACCTAACTCGATACTTTCTAACGTTTGCCATGGAACGCCGCTCCGTTCCGCAATCTTCTCCCTGCTGTCTGTCGGCTGTTTAACGAGTTTCGCGACACGTGACAACATGTCGTATTGCTCGAGGGGTTCGATTTCTCTCGAAGAACACACAATAAGGTTTAGTGGATACAGTTAAAATGGCAGAGAAGTTCGAATAAGTAAGAGGGCGTCCTTGTTCAGGTCGTTCGTGTACTTACGGATAGGAGAAAAATGAAAATCAAAGTTACAGAATTTTGGAAACGATGACAGAGAATTTTCTCCAATTTGTTGCAGTTGGCGGTCTGTTATCAGCTAATCCGGAAGAGAATCCGTACTGGTGGAATGCGAATCACGTGTAGGTATTGTCCATCTTGACCATATTTTTGTTCTCAAATGGATTAAAATTTTCTTACGATATTGAAGGTTTCTTGAAGACACGTAATCGACTGGGGAACAGGAATAATCAAATTTTCATAACTAGATTTGCTTGTATCTTTAGATTCGTCCCTTATTGCACGAGCGACAGTTGGAGCGGTACTAGAGCTTTACCGAATGACATGTTCTCCTTCATGGGTGCAGAGATTGTACTGCAAGTGGTGCGGGATCTGATTCCTCTTGGACTTGAGAACGCAAGCTCCCTTCTTTTGGCTGGCAGTAGCGCTGGTGGAACCGGTGTCATGTTGAATTTGAATCACGTGCACAATTTAGTTCATCACAATCTGGGTGAGTTACATTTGTTTCTTCCCTTTTCTTTTTTTGGAACTTAACGCAATATTGTAATAAATACGGATCCATGTTGATTTGAAAGATCTATCAGATCGTTAAATTTGAGAATAAAAATATTAAATATCATTTATATACGTTAATCGAAACTTCTTATTCAAATTTTTATTACGACGAATTGCAGGATTGAAACATATCGCGATAAGAGGTGTGTCGGATTCGGGCTGGTTTCTCGACAGGGCTCCCTATTCACCAAACGGTTTGTCACCAGTTGACGTTGTTCACAAGGGGATGGAACTTTGGAAGGCTCGAATGCCGCACAATTGTGTCAACAAGTATCCAAACGAACCGTGGAGGTGCTACTTTGGCTACAGACTATATCCAACGTTGACTGGTAAAGGAACTTCCATTTTACGTGTTTATTCATTTATCATTGCGCCGTCTCAGAGGACCGTTTCAGATCGAATCGACGCTTCCAAGACGAAGGCGCGATGCTTGTTTCGAATATAATATAAAATATTTGACAAAAGGGCTAATCACTGAGCAAACTTCACTCTAAAGCAATTAAGTGAGAAAAATATTTGTTCTCAAAAATTCAAAGGCCCCTTTTCTTCCAAATTTCTCATGTTGACACCACCAGAGGGAAGAAGCTGCGCTGCAAATTTAGTATAAAACATACGACGAAAAGAATGATCGCTGAAGAAATTTCGGTGTAAAATAATTAATCGATGAAAATGTTTGTTTTTCATTCTCAAATTTATAGCGCCACTGTTCGTCTTCCAATGGCTGTTTGATGAGGCGCAGATGTCGGCGGATAACGTGGGTGCACCAGTGACTAAGCAACAATGGGATTATATACACAAGATGGGTGACAGTCTGCGACAGACATTTGAAAATGTTAGCGCGGTCTTTGCCCCAAGCTGTATTAGTCACAGCGTTCTGACGAAGAGGGATTGGCAGTTGGTCAAAATAGATGAGGTTTCCTTGGCACAGGCGTTGCACTGTTGGGAGCAAATACCGATTGGGAACCGTCGAAACGAGTGAGTATCAAGTCTTTTCCAAAAATAATTTTTCCAAAAATACGAAATACAAAAGGTAACGAAGTACTCTCTGTGAATCAAATTGTACTATATTATTCGATCGTATACGTTTACGCAAGTTCATATTTTTACGAATACACGCATTCAAGGTTTGTTTGATCTTTTAACATTATTTAAGACAATTAAGGGATCGCTATTATGAACGATCTTAGTGTATTAATTAAGCAAACAAAAGCAAAGGAGTCCTAGAAGCTTGATAGAGAAAGAGATTGACATGTTATTAAAATGAGATGAAATTGTAATAAAAATTCTCTTTAAAACAGTTAGCAAAAATAGAATATACAGACACTAAAAATTAAAGTGACACAGAGAACGACCCTGTAGTAATTCTGAACAGTGTATCATAACGAGTATATTAATTTGTATATTTTTTATCCCACTTGTATCTATCTTACGTATATCCAGCATATTTTTTCATCTTTCTCTAATTACTCATAAATCCTATTGCATATAACAATTTTAGATTAATAAACAAAAGCCGAGTTGTGTAATACATGTCGTAATTTACATCATCGTATCATAGAACAGTGAATAATAAAAGCCAGGTTGTTGTATATTGTACTTTCTAGCAAAAGTTACACAAAGCGCTTCTTCTTTCATTTTCCGTCGTTTCGCTTGCTTCAGCGCGAAACTGACAGCGAACTGACTTCGTCCCTGTTAATTTCAGCACTCGTTCGCCAATTGAGACGAACCAGCCATGCGCGAAGTCGTTGCGGAAGCTACTACGATCCGGTCTGACGAAGGGAAACGGAACTTCGTTTGAACCGGCAAGAAGCGGAAAAAGCGACTTCATAGCGGAGTTGCAAAAAGTCAGATCGTCGATGATCGGTAAATCGATCGACAGAAAAATTTCGTCGAACGCCCTGATGCAGGACAGGGAGAACAAAAAGAGGAAGAGGCGGAAGCACAAAGGCAAACGCAGGGACAGAAACAAGATATCGAGGATGAAGAAGGAGAAACACGAGCGCAGAAAATCTGCAGGTAAATTATTATACAATATATACAGATACATCAACTACGAATACAATTATGATTCCGTGTCTAGGTGAATAGATAAGAATTACTAAATGGGAAACTATGGAGGCAAAATATTAGATTATATCTTTGATATTTCTTCTGCTTTTCTAACTTTCTATAACTTCTGCATAATCTTACTAATAATTCTTTCGAAGTAACTTCGTCCTAATTCTAACAATTGTTGAGAAATTTATTTTTGTAATCCATGCTAATTTAATTAAAAGGGGTACAATTGTTCAATATGCAAAAGCACTTTGCCACTACTTTATTAACATCCCTGACAAAATCCTCTCAAGTCTCGCCCAACAAATTAATTCTTTACGGGGCAAAAATTCTATGTTTGAACAAAATTATTCACATATCTGCCCCAACAAATGAGCATTTTACGTAAACATTTTTTCAGATTATTTAATCCGTTTAATACGTTTGCTTCGCAATCCATTTCTTTTCTCGTATTCCCCGAAGAATGTACATATTTGAGGAAGAAATGGATCATCTGAAATTCGTCGAAATTCCAGGTCGTCGGAAGGGCAACAAGCAGGACAACGACAGCAACCATACAGGCATGTTCAACGGTACCAGACCGCAGCGCTCGGTGATACCATCTGGCAAACGGAAGTGTGTCCAGGGCTGCCACTTCCGGTTAATCGAACGTTGCACTTGGCCGCAGTGTAATCACAGCTGCCCAAAGTTGCACAACCCGTTCACCGGCGAGGAAATGGACTTCATCGAGCTGTTGAAGAGCTTTGGCCTCGATATGAAGAGCGTGGCGAACGCGTTGGGTATCGATATACAAACGTTGAACAGTATGGACCACGACGAACTGCTGAATCTTCTTACGCAACGAGCGAACTAACTCGTCGCATTAAGAGGATACATTGCATAAGAAGAACAATAGAAAATGGCGATGTTGATGGAGAAGAAAGTAGGACTTTAATTTGTATTTTCATCGACCATCATTTTCTTTCATTGTTCGATGAAGACGAACATTTCCTTGGGAATCTTTTTTAGAAAAGAAGAGACCGAAAGGAAACGAGACGTTCAATGTGTCTCTAGAAGAGAACATAGCTTTTTGTTTGAATTTTTTCAGACCCTCGAAACAATTTTGACGTCAATTAAATTGTACATAAGTATTCGTTAGAGTTTCTATGAAATACTTGGAATTTTCGTTAGTGGAATCGAGTCGATTATATTTGATGGTCGAGTTGATCTTCCAGCAAGTTACTTAATTCAACGAGAATTTCTTTAAACAATTTTCGTCGTTGGTTCTTGCGTGTGAAGCGTGTAATTCACACCAACCTCGCGAGTAGCCGAGTAACTTAATTTATTTGATAGCTTGTAGGTAAAGTAAACGGGCATATAATCATGTTACGAATTAATTCACTCGCCTTCGCGGTGACGCGATCGCTGATCAGCCATGAGGCTTGACGTTCAATTTACCAAAACATCTTTTCCTCTTCAACGTTTGTACCTGGTCAGATAGAAAGCAGCATATTCGCAGAACGATCTTTTCAATTGTAGTTTCAGGTATGATAAATTAAGTAAAGTTGTTTACATACTGTTGATAGACCGATCAAGATTGAAGAACTTTTGTGAAAGCTCGAACGAACTAAGTAATGCAGTTTCCGAGGAGTATCGAAACAGTTACACATATACCGAAGAAGTTCGAACTGGAGACGCTCAGTATTAATACTGCCGGCTTATGGTCGTGCCGCATTCAATGTCCAGCTAGAGCTGAACTGGAAGTTAACGTTCAGCTCGATTCAATAGAATGCGCCGGAACCGAGTTTTGCGAATTGATGCCAATAACGAGCAAACCGACCGACAAAGCAGCTTCATAGACTGATTAAATTATCTACCTCAACGAATCAAATCGTATTAACGTCCTTCTCTGTACTGTAAACGCCGATTAGAAGAGTTTAACGCGACAAGAGTAATTAAGGAGTTGGATTAACGCGTACGCGCGCGCGCGCGCGCGCGCATAGAAAGAAACCGCGGTTCATTGTATCTAATTGTACCCAGGCACTGTAATATACATACTTCTCTGTAGGATTAACTAATTATTTATTTAGCGCGAGAGAAAGAAATGCGACGATCAAGACGAGAAGAATTCTTCTAAGCGTTTAATTTATTTTTCGCGCGTTGCAATCGATATCAATCCTCTTCGACGCTCTTTCCTCGCCTTTGCGTCCGTCATAGAAATCATTGTTATTTTGTACTCGCGTGAGACTGTAAATAAATTGTATATCTGTTATACTAAACGAGCTATAGAGTTTTTTTTATTTTATTGCGTGTACCATTTAATCAATCGCTTCGTTTCTTTGTATGTAGAACTTCAACATGGCTGAGTGGCAGAAATAGAATTTTCAGATCGAATCGCATTCGCGTTTTTGTTTTTCGATAAGAGCTTAAAGATAGAAACACATATATATTTTTTTAGGTAACGTTTCAAGTCATTTGTTGAAGATATTTTAATGAATTCTAGTATGAAAGAATTCAATAATGCGTAATTGAATTATAACCAGAGTTTACTTAAAAAGTAGCAGAGTACAGGTACTACCTCCTAATTATTAAGAAAGACAGAATTTCGATAAGAACGTGTCAGAGAATCTAATTCATCGACTAGAATTTTACAACACGTTTAACTTTCTAAAATTCTCGGTGAATAAAACGAATAAACTATTTAACCACTCGTGTGTACATTACTACGAAATACTAAACCATTTACATATAATCTATCATATAACAACCTCTGTAATTCTATGTCAAGCATTCTACACCAATGAATACAATCAAAAAAAAAAAAAAAAAATTAACTTCCACTAAATCGAATCTCCCCGTTCGCCCAAAATTATTCGAAAAACACATACCGCGAATGATAAACAGTTTCCAGACAAGCCTATGGCTTGAATATCCAGCACCGAGGATACATAGTCGGTGCTCGGTAAACATCATCGAACGCGGAGTAACGATAAATCGAGTCGCCTCGTTGGCTGCACCTGTACCTAATCATCATCCTGTTAGCTCTCACGACTGCCGTCCCTTCCTCCCCGCTTGTTCAGCCACGAGCGAGGGTGATAATTCAATGTAGAATCAGAATCCGTCCCCAAACCCCGGTGAACCGGGATCCGTCGACGCTCGGTGCCCGGCGCGTACACTCCGATCTGTTCGCCCTCCCTCCGTAGTCGTTGTCTCGAAACTATATATTCCACGGCATACGCAGGAAATGGTGTTTAATGCCGGCGGGTCAGGCCGGGTCTGACCCCCGATGGTCGGACGGCAGTCGATAGGATGATCGAACGGTGGACAGAGAAAAACGGAACACGTTCCATCGGATGGGCGACGAGGACAGCCTAGTGGTCCCCACCGAGCAATTGACGTGTCCGAGGAAGTGATGGAAGGATGGCACAATGTGCTTGAATGTCCCATAAGCGAGCGGGTTCTATATTAAACTGGTCCGGTTACGGGTCGTTCGGTTGTCTATCGTTCAGTCACTGGACTGTCTCCAGACGGCCGGATCGGTTGGACCAGCAGGATAACGAGCGATCGATTCCTATTCTTCCTCTTCGTTGTGTCTCTACGGCCTACGGTACTCCGATCGTTGTTCGCTTGCCGCGCCGGACCACGGACGATGAGCCGATCGAGCGGTTTGCGATCGCCTTGAAAAGCTGCAGGCCAAGAAAGCGACGCAGGAAAGCGGCGACGCTTCCGTGGGCGGGCAACGAAGCGCGACTGAATGCTCGATCGGCCATCGAGAAGCAAGGAGAACCAGGACTCGAGGGACTCCTGGCGATCGACTCGCTGCGTCGGAAGTGGCTCGCGGAGTGTGCGCGCTAGGTGTAAGTGCTTTTGCCGTTGCTGTTCGCATTCGGTTTTCTCGTATTTTCATCTCGCTTTTTGTCGTCTTTCTTTTCGTTTCGATTTTGGTTATTCCAGTGCTATTAGACTTCGTGGGAATCGTAATTTGAAATCGATACGGTATTGTTATACTAAAAAGTAAGGGAAATTGATGAACTCGTAACAAAACTGAGCCTTGCCGAACTTTTGAGTCTCTCAAGTAACAAGACATCTTAGTAGTCGGTAGCTAGACTCAGAACACTGTAAAAGTTGATGTTATAAAAAGGTCTCATATTTTAAATAAGAAATCTACATGTTTGCTTATTGTTGAATTAAATTGTCTAGTTCTATAGGAACCTTCGTCGAGAGGTTCATAACTTCGATTATTCTTATAATAGAATTTTTGTCCTTATTTATAAATGTAGGTAAAACTTTGACGCTGAACGTTGGAGTACGGTTTATACGGGAAGCTTGGATAAAATAGTATTACTCGATGATGCTGAAGGGCGTAATATTGCTGCTTCTTCATTTATTTTGCGACATCGGTGAGCGTAAATCTACATTTCCTGATTCCTGTGCTTTTCGAATTACACTTGGAATATTCTTAATAGCTTGGATCGTATAATTCGATCGATAAAGATTGCTGACGATAACACTTGTGATTTTAGCATTGGCAGCACAATGCGGAAAAGTATGGCTGACAGTCTCCTCATTGTGGAGACCAATCGCTGCCAGCGACAAGGTGGTCGACGCTGAGCTCGAAGTAAATTGGGATCTCGATTGTCCATCGAGCACAGGATACCCAGATACCATCAAGGTGTTCACTGCTGACCCAGCACATAGTAATAAGTTTTGTTTGCTTCTCTTGAACGTCGTAACTCGTGATTCAAGGATTAAATCCTGTCCTATCAATGCTAATTAATCTATAGTTTCGTTATTCTCCTTTTTTTTATCTTCCATAACTTTTATCTTCCATTTCTATGACAATTACTTTTTATATACGTCATATGTCATGAATTTATTCAAAAGAAGCTACACGAACCATTCAAGCGAACAAAAGCGTGTATTTTCTTCAATTTCGTCGAAGTTCAACATTCAAAAGTAACCATTTCGATATCGGTCGACGCAATCATCGACATCGCGCTTCCAGATAAAACGGTCAAGCCTAAGCTGACTTTGACTTCGCTGGAATACCCAAGCGGTTACTATCGAACGAATATCACCGTGGGTCGTCCTCCACTTCCGGGTGGATGGGATACCAAGGATGGCGCGACGCTTCCTGGTCCACATTGCCTGAAACACCATGCTGCCCTTTACAAGGATGGAGTCATCCTTACCAGTTCCTGCTTACAAATCTGGCCAACATGGATGTACGACTTGAGGTAATATGCTTATCTTCCATAAGTTTCCAACCATTGTTCAAATTGGTTTCTTCACTTGCCAACAAACATTATCCGGAAAGAATATTTCCTCTTTAAGAAAATTTACGTAAAATAAAAATTAAGGATCTATTTTTTCAAATTGCACTAAAATCATTTTCTTTAATTTCCAACAAATGTCATTGCGAAATTCTTTCTAATAAACATTAGTGGGAGGTTTTCTTCTCAATAAACCTTATTAAGGAAGAATATCTTCCTTTACGAAAACTTATATAAAAAAGATTTGCTATGTTTTTTAGGAGGCAACTAGGAAGGCTTCCGATAGGAAGTTTAATGATACCCGGAACGCATAATTCCGGATGTTACAAGCACGGTGACCTGACGAGGCGGGACGCGTTTCAAAGATACCTTTTGACGCAGGATCGCGATATATGGACACAATTAGTGCACGGTATAAGGTATCTAGACATCAGGGTTGGTTATTATCCGTCAATTCCGAACGGCACTGCCATCGAAGAGGGCAATCACATAAGCAGATTCTGGATCAATCATGATGTCATCCGGATCACCCCTCTCTCGGCCATCATCAAAGACGTGAGAAACTTTCTGAACGTCGCTAGGGGAGAAGTGGTCATCATGGATTTTCATAGGTAAATTGGCGATATAATGCAATACGATCAATAATACCGAGAGAACAATTCGGTGCTCGTGATGCAAATTGATTTCAAACGGCTATGAAATTGAGTACAGTAGGTCAACACATTTATATCGTGTATTTAACAGTTGAAAGGAAATTTTTGCTCAAAAGTCGTGTATGACTTTATTGTAGGATAAGAATTGAGAGAAAAATTGGAATAATATTTGACGATATTTATATGGTAGAATAACTGCATATTTTATGGTTGGAACGAAACGATGTTCAACATGGAGTTATGTTGCTTTTAGATTTCCCGTGGGATTCGAAGATAGACCGAGTAGGCATCGTCGATTGGCCATGATCCTCTTACGAGAATTCGAAGGCTTGATTCTAAAACCCGATAGAGGGGTCGAAGGTCTGGGTCCAACCTTGAATGATATTTGGACCGGAGGGAAACGCTTGATAATTTGCTACGGCGACAAGCACACCGTTAATGGTAAATTTACTATCAACCTCCGTTCAATGAAATTACCTAGGTCAATATGCAGATTCATCCAGATATAAAAATTGGCTTAATGAAAGCTCTAATATTACATAAACTTTATACAGTTGGTCATAAAAGTATTTGACCATGTTAGATATTTAGAACATTTTATCAAAAATTATAAAATACTAAAGAAGGAAGACTACGAGAAATCTATTCTTTACGAATATTTATTACTCTTCTCAACATTAGTTGTTCAATATTTTCAAAATAAAATAATATATACACTTACGTATAAAATATTCAGCTGTGCTTAGTTTATCAGGTATTTTATCTTAACATACACTTTACATATATTATAACATATAGAAATATAATGTGCACGGTACTCGTTCTTATCTTCAGTATGGTTTCAATTTTATTTCGCGAACCGTACTTGTAAATCAATTTTATTCTAGAATACGACTGGCTGTGGCCAACGATGTCTCAAGCCTGGGGCAATCAGCAAACGGTGGAAGGGCTGTTCAAATATCTGGAGAAAGTTATCATGGGTCCGAAGAAGTCCCGGAACAGTCAAAATCCATTGTGGGCGGTAATGGCGGAATTAACACCGTATCCGCTAGACATAATCTTCAATTTATCCGGCGGACTGCGGCAGATGGCCGACTCGGTGAACAGAAATCTCACGTACAAGTTTCAGGAGGAATGGTGGAAGGAAACGAACATCGTCGCGACGGATTTCTTCCTCGGAAATAATCTGATCGACGTGTCGATACAGGCGAACATTAAGAAGAGCAACATCGCCCAGTGGCGTTTGTAACGTGACAGTAAATTCGCATACTCTACGAAGATTTCACTTTAATTAGATGCTATTTTCTTGGTGGGAGGAAATGTGCTCGAATTATTTTTTCCAATAAGTTTTCTATGTCATTTCTAGCGAAAAGATTTTGAAATTTATTATTTGATAGAGAATTCTATGAAAATATTGAGAAAAATATAGTTGTTTATTAAATTTATTTGGATTATTTAAACTGATAATTATCTTTGAAATGTGAAAGATCAGGAAGGAGGAAGTGTAGAGAAGAATAGAAATGCTTGGAGGTTAAAGGGATAAAACCGGCAGTTGTTTGTTTTTGAGGAATTATCAATTACTGATTAATGGTTTCTTAGTAGATCGGATTCATCGATTGACCCTGATAAAGAATCTTAGGATAACTGTTGTAAGAGATATGTACATTAAAAGCTCTTAAATGGAAGTATCAATACATGTACTAACGATAAGACATGCTTTTATCCCTCTTATAGTGGCTGTCAAAATGTTCTGGTTGGGCCGTAATTAACAAAATCCTTGTTACAAGAAATTTAATAACGTTATGCTTATGCAATAAGGAAAAAAATTTCATTCTCCAAAATTCAACTCAACGATATAACAAACCTATATAACAACCGGATACTTTTGATAGTTACTATCACTATATTTAATATTGTCAAGATTTCAGGCAAAAACAATATGTAGAATCCTCTATACGTTTGCTCAATCAACGTTTCACACTCGCAAAAATCATCAAGCCAATATCTCACATAACACGAAAACTTCACAAACTCGCATTTCTCAGCATCGTGTCAGCACGAAGCTATTCAATTCAACGGCAGAAACTTCCTGCACGAACCACGTGTCCTACAATTCCCGAACTTTTTAACGCGGCCGTGTTTCCACCGAGGAAAATAAACGAGTTCGTTCGAAACAAATGCCGCGACGTTTCCGAAACGTGCTCCAGCGAAGAATCAGCGTGGCGCGCATCGATTTGACTTCCAAATGGGACTGTAGAAAGCGAGATCACGTTCGGGACACCGGTTTTCGAGGTAGTCAGTCGTCTGGTAGCAGCGAACGACAACGAATCCATGCGAAGTGAATTTTAACGCCGCTCCATCCGTCGATTCCTCTCGTTTAACCGACTTTCCACTCGCGTACTCGCGTTCGTACTAACTTTGAAATACGCCTCCTGTTTCGATACTTTGGTGCATTCTTACTCTTTCTTTTCCTCTTCCTTCCTTTTTGTGTTTATTTATCTCCGTCGTTCGTTGACCGCTATTATCGTAGCTTTATCACGACACTGATAAATGGTCCTCTTCTTGCTCGTCGAGATACGGAATGGCGCACGCAATGAGATGAATGAAACGTTAAGGAAACAACGAGCTACGTCGACCATTCTTCGCGTTTTCCTTCTCGGTACGAAGCCAGCTGGACGGCTAACGTGAAACAATGGAGAACAATCTTGCGAACGAGGTGAAAGAGCTGTGGGTCGTTTACGTTTGGTGGTCATGCGTTCTCATTCTGAAGATGAACGCCCTGACGTGGTTCACTGGGCGAATTCGAGTCACCAGACGGGTAAAATATCCTTATTTTCCTTATATAATCCTTATTTTGATGTAGCAATAGATATCAATAAAAATCTGTCTGGTGGTTTATAATCTCTTAACCGGCAGATATGTATGTATGTGATAATTTATCATTCGACTATCAATCTCTTCGACGTAATAAGTTCTTTATTTCTAATCTTATATATGTGTGTCAAAACTAAATTATATCATGTTTACGTGGAAATAATTTTGAAGGTTTTTAAAAATCAAAAAGATAATTTAGTTCAATGCTATTTTTCATAAAACGGTATTCTACGTTTACTATTGTAAGAAATTCGTTATACGTATTTTTCCTACATCATGAAAATATATGATGATAGAGAGCAAAGTTATTATAGAAATATATGGTTAAATTTAACTTTTCAAAATTTTCATTTGTATACCACTACGATTTCCATTCTGCCTTGTGTGTGAAGGTCAACTGATTAACGGATTTAATTAATCAATAACGGTTGATCTCGAATACTGTAGCTATAACGATAAGAATTCTAGTGTAAATACTACCGCCTAATATCTTTCTACGTACGTATGTGTATGACTAAGTATATTCAAGATACACTGCTATCTCTTGATGAAATTTTTCGTTATCGAATGTTATAAAATATATATTTCCTGTCTTATCAAAATTACCTAACAGACAATTTAACGTACATTTAAACATTTCAAAGTTCTTAATGGACATCAATAAAAACACGAAATACAATCGGTAATACTATTATTCATATTACGCCACGCCATTTATCGTGACGGAAGTAATTCCGAACGTACTTAAGCACTTGTTTACATACGTATTTATGTTCTTAGCAAAAAGTGTAGTCTGATCATCGAAGGAGAGATTATTGATAGTAGATTTTTTTTAACGTGGTAATGTTTACAAGTCCGTAATTGGAACGCGTCGTTTTCATCGATTTTTCACAGGTGATTCACAGCGATGAGGACAAAATGTGGTTGGCAGGTTCCGATATAATTTTATGTCCAACCGGAGGCGGTCACGAGGACGTGGATCGCATCAGAAATGCACATCAACATGATCTTGGAATTGTACTGCCTTATCTGCTAATTGCACCGATATGGCTGACTACGTCACCGCTGTTTCCTATGGCTAGATTGATTTTACCCGCTTTTGCAGTAGTTAGCATATTACGTACGTTGCTCCACATGAAATTCGTGGACGTGCACCGTTATTGCAAAACAATTCTGTCCACCTCGGAACTTTGCATTCTAATTTACATGTCCGTCGCATCTGCGTTTTACTACGCATCTTGATTTCGGTGTAGTAATATACGTATTTGTCGCAGTCCCAGAAACGCGATCGTTGCATTTTGATACGATAAATAGCTGTTCCAGCGTTCAACGTGTCTCGTGTCGCGAATGTAATCAGTATATGTAGACGTTATCATCAGTGCAGTTTATAAAGGCCTTTCTAATAAAATTGAAATGTGAAAGAACAAAGTTTTTGTGTCATATTTTATTTCATATTTATTGAAGATTTTTTTTGTAAAATACTCGGGAAAGAATTTCAAGATATTTGTGTCATCTATATTAGTTTTTAATAGACGTTTTACGTACAGGCAAATGAATGAACGAAAATATAGATAAAAAAGGTTAAAGAGAAAATTTAATTTGTGTAATTTAATTTATTAACGCAATAAAGATGCAGTTCGAATAATTTACAATTATTTAATCAGTGTAGAATTACAGCGTGTATTTGACCTCGTGTTCAATACGTGTCTATTAGTGTCCAATAACTCTCATTATTAACACAAGACAGTAGCAAAAACGCACATCTGGTCTATAAAACGTCACAGATGATAAGTAAACTTCTTAACCAATTCTTTTCACAGTCACAATTTAATATGTTTCTCTTCAGATTTCATACAAAGAATAACGTGATTCTAGTACATTATAAAATCTCTTGAAGTATCCGGTTAAGGTGCATGTTACACAATATTCGTTACAAAAACAAATCTTCTAGCGATCTATCAACTTCGTGTTCTTGTCCAATTCGTCACGCTACTTTTTCAATGCGTGAATCAACAACCGATAAACCAGAATATATATTGCCATTTATGGAACTACGATGGTAACTTTACTTTAATTTGCCAAAGAAATTAAGACAATGCGTTGCGCTTCATCAGCCATGGTCGTGCACCCTTCTGATTACTAATTCGTAATTAGACATGAAAGAAACCGCAGAAGAAATTAATTATAGTTATTGTTTCACAGACAGCATGTGCACATGCTACTCCACATAAGAGCCGCGATCATCGTGCTTATTCGAGTTTCGACTGCTAACGTACTGAAAGAAAACGCTGCCCCGGTGTGCAATATCTTCGATATCATTGGATTTAATTGATAAGTATTTAACTTGTCTAGATTATGACGTGTTCGTTACGTTACGTCTTTGAGATCAATAGTCAGTTATTAAGTTAATTTTGAGTGCAACCTGTTCAGATTCGTAGAGCAAAGCGTCGTAGTCGTGACTCAACTGGCAAGAAGTACGAGTGATACTTTAAAGAATCGATCTCAGTGGAAATCGTGTAGTGCTTCTGGTAAGTTCTCTTTCTTTGTGATTTTGCATATCACACGGAAATTGTGAAGGTTCGGGTTAGTCATCTATATTGAAATAGCATGCTAATTATAATGCAAATCAACAATGCAAATATTTGTGTTAAACTTTTTAATATCTTCATTTTTTATAAATTCAGATTGTAATATATTCTTATTAATAGTTCCTATTAATAATATATTCTTATAAATGTTCTCTTAACAGCAAATTTAGAAATTATTTTCACCTTGAATTTAGTATCTTCTTAATTGGTTACATCATTAAAATTTCTCGGGAAGTCTAAATGTTACAATGTTTATTCATTCAAAACCGGTATACACGTCAATCCTAGTTCTAAAAACTTGGCAAAGAAATGAACGAGTATATGTATATACAGTCATTTTTAGACTTCGTTGGGATTAAAACACAAAATCAGTGTATAGAAACGGTAATATACAAATTTTTAATTTATATTTTCTTCTAAATAGATACTTTTTATTAATCATCGATGCATGTAATTTATAAATTCCGTTGTCCACTCATATGGTAGTTTACATTAGACGATACTTACGCGCGCTGATAGCGTAACATCTATCAGATGTAACCTGATGCAGTGAAACGAGAGTTAAGTTAAAAAGGGTCGCTATGGATAGTGACAGTCGATTGTTCGCGGAGCTAGACAAAAGTTCCGTGCACAAATTGTTCCAAGTGGAAGTGTTCGTCTTTGATTGTATATTTTTCTTTACATTTCTATATCTATTCGTGTACTTAATCGGTCGTCAAATTTAGAGGTTAGGTATACATCGTCCTTCACCCGTTGTGATATACTATAAAGCCGTAACTTCGGATTACGAACGGAATTATTCGTTTTAAAGTGATTCGATGATTAAAATTCGATTATGATTCGAAGAGAAATCATGGTGCTATGATTGGATTTCAGCGTACAAAAATGGAGATAGAAGAGAGAATAGTTCGTAAACGGTCTTTTCGAAGCTTTCTGCAACGCATACCACAGCGTTTGTCAGAAGTGGTGGAACATTTTTTCTATAGGTAGGTCTGATAATTTACCCTCTGAGTAATATGTAAATTCTTTGTGACGTACTTAGTTCGTATTGTTTTTCAGACTCGGGTTGCGAATTGCTCGGCAACCGTTGAAATGGATAATTGGAAGTACTGTGATAGTATTAATTTCTCTTTCTGGTTTATATTTTTTTCATCAAGAGAAAAATCCTGTGAAATTATGGGTTCCACAGGACTCTGACTTTGTTCGTGACACGGAATGGATGTTTGAACAATTTGAACAGGGTTTGAGAATGGAGAATATGATATTAACTGCCGATGATGTATTAGAACCAGAAGTTCTTGCAAGAGTACCTACTTTTACTCGTATATTTTATTGTAGTAAAAATTCATTATGCGTGTAATATACATTTTAATTTGTTTAAATTTTTTTAGCTAAATGAAATAACAAAGGAAGTTATTTCTGTACAAACTTCTGATCATATTGCATGGACAGATGTATGTTTCAAGTAAGCATTCTTCTGTACATATTATTGAACAAGCTTTATTTTATGGATACTATAAGATTTACCAAAAACCAAAACTAATTTCTCTTTGTTTAATGAATAGAGTACCTGTCATATCAGGTATTGTACATAGAAAAAAGCGAAGCAATCAACTGCTGACTGATGATTTCTTTGAAATTGAACCAGACAAACAAATTAATAACACTGTATTTGAACCTGCAGTTCATGTTAGACCTGAGCTCTATTGTAATGTAGTAAACAATTTGCCAAAAGCTTGCCTTTTAAGCAGTATCTTGGATATATGGGAATATGACACTAATGCGATTCGCCATAAAACTAAGGAGGATATTATTAAAGATATAAACACCACAAAAATTAGTCCCACATTGGGTCATCCACTAAACTTTACAGAATTATTGGGTGGTATAACAAGAGATGAAGAGGGTAAAATCATCTCAGCCACAGCTGTAAGAACACTATGGGCAGTTAACGTAAACTTTTCAAAAGTGGATATGAATAATTTTGGCAACGATGTTGGAACAGCTGATTGGGTAAGGTAAGTTTATAAAAAGGCCTAAATCATAATTTCTAAATGTTTTAAATAGTTTCAAGTTTACAAAAGTCTTATAGAAATATTATTACTAAACAGCTTATAATGTGTACATTATATACTATATACTTTAAATGTTTTATATGATTTAGGCCTTGTTTTATTCTTAAAATGATTTTGTCAAGATCAACATTAAAATGTTGCATTTTTTTGATAAAAAGAATAGTAGATTATTTATAATATATATTCTAATATCTTAGATCTTTGACAAAATCAATATAAATTCGTTTGTTTAAAACGCAAATTTTTGTGTGTCTATATATTTTGCTTTATATATATTGTAACAATAATATTTAAATAGAAATTTTATTTCTAGGCAACAGATGATGTATTACAGTGGGAGCTATCCTATTTGGATATATTGCACGAAAATGCAAGGATTTTAAATAACGAAAAAAATGTAAATAATACATTAGCTATCTGGTATGATGCTGGCAGAAGCTTCGGTGATGTTACATTTGTAACAATGTTCGGCAATATTGGTATATTATCAATAGGATTCATTTTAATGTTTTTCTACGTTCTAGTCATATTCTCGGATTACACTTGGGTGGGATGGAGAGTGAGTACTATATTAAACTTTCCTTGATATAAGAAGTTGGAATATGAATGTAGATCTTCATAAAAAGATTTTATGAGAGGTACAAATTTTGTATTTTACAAGATACAATTTTCTCCAGGTCTATCTCACAATTGGCGGTCTTTTGTGTGTGGGTGGTGCTTTTATAGCTTCAATCAGTGTGTGTTCTGCTCTTGGGATTTCATATGGACCTGTGCATACTTCTTTACCTTTTATGTTGTTAGCTCTTGGAGTAGACGATAATTTTTTAATAATGGCATCTTGGAAAGAAATACATACACACAAATTGAATCAAAATAAGCCATTAGAAGAAAGAATAGCTTTAATGTTAGGACATGCAGGCTCAGCTATTATTATTACTTCTCTTACTGACGTTGTTGCCTTTATTATCGGTGCATCCACAGTAAGATTGAATTTAACTTATTACATAGATAAAAGGTATGTATGTGTGTGTGTATATTAAATTTTATATATAATTCTAGATATTGCCATCCCTTCAATCATTCTGTATTTACGCGGCGGTTGGAGTGCTACTGACGTTTTTATTTCAAGTCACGTTTTACGTTGCCTTTTTTACGGTCGATGCCCGACGAATCGAGAATAAAAGAAATTCGATACTACCTTGCATCGTTCATGAAAACTTTGTACAGAAATTCACTAGTCCGCAAGAAGAACTTCCCGCCAAGTTGATAAATAAATTATATTCAAATATAATTCTGACAAAACCCGGAAAAATAATGATAGTATTAATAACAATAGTTACAGTATCGGCTGGAATTATGGGTACATTAAAATTGGAACAATGGTTTGACCCAGCCTGGTTTATACCAAGCCACTCATATCTAAGTAAATATATTGACGTACGACGCACTCAATATCCCGAACATGGTTACGAAGCAATGATTCTTATGGGAGATTTCAACTATACCGCCGAGTTTCCAAAGCTAATAAATTTAGCTGAGAGATTTGAAAATTTATCAACGATACAAAGTATAAATTCTTGGCCCAATGATTTTGCTAAATTTGTCTTGGAATATTTTCAAAAAGGTTGACAATATTTTTTATCATTGCAACAATAATAATTCAAAAAGAGACTATAAGAAACAAATCAATAATATATTTTATAAATATATATATATAGAATATATACAATGTATATATAAAATATTTTAATTAACAGATTTAAGATATGAAATACTCGAGGACCTGGAATTCCGAAAATATCTATCAAAGTTCCTATTTAGTCGAAATGGAGGCAAATATCAACGAAATTTCCGTTTTGAAAAAAGCTTAACGTGCGGTGAAAATACTGCACCGATTTTAGTAGCTACTATAGATCTTACCTTTAGACGATTCTATGGTCCTCATCAATGGATCCCGGCGATGGATGAAAGTAAGCAGGTGGCACATGATGCTGGAGTCAATGGTTTCGTCACAGTCTGGAGCGAAGTATTCAGCTTGTGGGTCACTGACAAACTAATCGCTCAAGAAGTTCAGCGTAATGTTTTCTTGGCTTTGATTTGTGTCATGGGAATGACAGGGTTACTGATCGCTGAGCTGCAGACATGTTTCTGGATCTTTTTATGCGTACTTCTTACACTTTTGAATGTTTGCGGATTCATGTACTTTTGGGGTTTGACAATAGATATAGCATCTTGCATTGGTGCGTAATCAGTGTCTTTGATAATTGCAACATAGCACAATTTTGTCAACACTATTATAATATTAATTCTTGTTTTTCAGGTTTGGAATTGGGCATTGGATTATGTGTGGATTACGCTGCTCACGTTGCACACGCATTTATAAATGCTGCGTGTGTAAGCGGAAATGAAGATCGTACAAAAAGAGCACATATCGCGGTGAGGTACATTGGTGCAGCGGTTGCATACGGTGCTGGCTCGACGTTACTTGCACTTTCCATGATGGTATTCTCGGACAGTTATGTGTTTCATGCGTTTCTAAAGATTTTTGTTTTGGTAATATTGTTTGGTCTCTGGCACGGATTATTTCTTCTGCCTGTTATATTAAGCACTATTGGACCAGGAAGTCTACGATCACACAAACAATCGGAATCTCCAGAGAAGGTGGAGGATACAGGCGACGCCGTTACTAGTCCCCTAAATAAAGAGACGGAGAGTTAAATAGAATGCTTAAGATGATTCTTTATCAATAATATTTATTTTTGGTTCAATAAACATACAAAATTATTACACTATCCGTACTATTAATCACACATTTATACAAAAATAATAATAATAAAGATCGGATAACTTAAAAACGGCATTATTTATATATATATATATATATATATATTTATCTAATATATTAAGATTAAAAAAACAAGTACAAAATAATGTAGCAAGGTTGATATAGATTTATTAATAATAATTATTGATCGGAAAGGAACATGACTATTATAAACGTAACGTAATCGTGTTGCTGGATGCATTATCTTTTTTTTGTTTTGTATGTATAATCATAATTAATGTTTATGACGTAAAAATGAGCGGCGAGGGAGCGACCCCGGGTTGATTGGCAAGCTCCCTCCGCTGCCTCTCTCAGTCTTACACAATCCACAAACATTCATGCAAATCTTTCATTCTCAGTCTTTCTTATTTGTCGTCTCACTCTGTACCAATGGCCTCGCTCCCTCCTTTTATCGAGACCATCTTTTTGACGTAAGATCAATCTTACCTCCTCGAGCAGAGACATAGCAAACAAGAAGACCTAATTATATGCTCATACGTACACGGTCATCCTTCGACAAAGACATTCGATTCGAGGCGTACGTTCTCTCTTCAAATACGATTCAGCATACACGGTAGTAGACTGCCGGGGCAGCAAGCCACGCACGAACGATACGGCGATACACATCTCCTTACTTAGTTCGAATTTTACAAATTGGGATCGTACATTCCATAATTAATGAGGAACCATCGATACAATAATAATATTTACTTAGCAAAACGTGCCGATCGGTAGTGTGGCGAAGGACGCGTGATGTGTGAGCACAGTTAAACGCGTTACGAAGGGAGGGGAATTTGATGATAATAACGATGATATTGATGGTGGAAGGGGTGATAAAGTTGGCGCAGGAGGACGTTGGTAGAAGGGAGAGGCGGGTTCTCCTTCGTTTCAAAGGCTGATGATGACTGAGCAAAGAGGGAGGTTGATTGAACGTTTCAAGGAAATTGCACGTCTGCTTACCAGGAGTTCAAGGTACACGCACTTTATAGGGATACACCATGGGAAAGACACTCAGGGCAGACACTGATATAGAGACTAGGCTACCGACTATATGTATACCTATCTAAACGTGTAATTAGCGTACGCACCGCGTACACCCGGTACGCCCGCACTCCGCCCTTTCGGGTTGTTTTTATTTTTTGTTATTATTTCTTTTGTGTTTCAATAAGTAAGCACATGTACTTACACATGTTCGTTACACGCGCTCCTGTCCCTCACTTTCTATTTGTCTTTCTTGCTCTCTCTTCTCTCGCTGTCTCCTTCCCACTCGTTTGTCTCACTTTCCCTTTTTTTCTTTTCGATCTCCTCCCCTTTTCCTTTTGTTTAAATTATTATTATCATCATTTTATTACAATCAGCGATCGCGTCGTAGTCGTGCTTTTATAGTAAACGCTATGTAGTCTTTATTACTCAAGCTTATGCCCAAAAATCTACCAGAGGCACTTTGGGTTTATTAGTACCATTTGAAGTCGGCGTGCGCGGGGGAGGGCGCTGCGAGTCCTTTGTCTTTTTTTGTTAATTTTTTCATTTCTTTATTTATTTTTGTCATTTGTAAGTGATACAGCGACTGAACAACGTGAGTATCTTCTCGAATTTTTTCTCGTGTTTCTCGACTTGGCGGAGTACCCTGTCTGTGATCCATTTTTTTCTTCTTTATGTCTCACGTACGTTCGCCGCTTTTTAATTTACGCACCCATCCATTCCCCCTCCCCCGTTCCTTTCCCGTAGCCTACCAACTCCGCATTTTTTCCTGCTGCCTTACCTTCCCACACACGGTCTTCCGATGTTTTTTGAGCAATAAATACTTTCTCCACTGACAACTGCACATTGAATTGACGCACGGGACACTCTCACGCATACACAAACAACACTCATTCGCTACCAGCCGCTCGCGTTGACAGAACTCACGAAGGTTGCTCCGATTTGAACACCTTCGGCGATATGAATTCTTTTACGATAGTCTCGATATTTTATCGAAACTAACCTACGCGGAATCGAGAAGTCTTATCACGTGACGAAACACCTCGTTGGGTTTCGATGTGCGTTTGTAAAAGTGGTTCGTTAATAGTACGATTAACTTGGAAGAAATGATATAGCGAAGATTATGAAGATTCCTAACGAAGGGTTTTCGAAAACGATGATACCAAGTTTGATCCCTCTCTCTCTCTCTATACATATGTATATAGATTAAAACGAACGATTTATACGATTCGACTCGTTTGAAAATAGCGTACAGATAAAATACTCCTAGAACAAAGAGATTTTTCGAGCGCTGTCTATCGCGAACGGCTCCCGACCACTCTCATCTGCATCAATTGTTTTAAACTTTCACCCACACCAATATGGCTACATCCACAAAGTTTAATATTACGCTTTAATTAATGATTATCAATTCATATCAATTCAATATCAATGTATTACAATCAGACAATACTCAACAGTGATCGTTATTCATTATATATTACAATAATTAAGAGTGACAACAACATGACGACGGAGGCGTTGAAGCATTACAAGGGAGAAGAGAGAGTGGCACAATGTGATTTCTTAGGAATGATGAGAAAGAGTAGAAGAGGCGCCGATAGTGGACATCTTTACTACATGTAATACAAAGAGAGGTAATTGATGACACGAGGACAATGAGGAATTTTTTTTTCTGATGAACATGAATTACGCGACAATGATCAGGTGAACATCAGGTGATGGATGCACGACGATGAGAACGAACGATTAATGATAAAATGGAACAATGAGCTGGAGACCAAGGAGGGGAAGCACGCACACTCAACACAACCGTCACATCGAGCTGGCCTCGCGCGCGGCCATAGTCCATAGATTAATACCTATCAACTAATACACAGTCTGTCTCCGATTTCGCGGATGACTCCTTCCTTTTTTTTTTTTTTCGTTTTGAATGCATGTAAGTATAAATAATACACGTAATGCATGGCGTACGTACAGTATAGCATCTTGCTCAATCAATGACGGTCGAAGCTCACGTTTACAAATTTTGGACGAAAAATGCTATCGCGACGCCTCTGTTTCTTCATTTTCCTTTTCTTCTTGCTCATTCTTTCTCTTCTCGTGCAACGATTAATCGCCGCGGGAGAAATATCTCGGTATCGGCACCTATACTGTACGCGCGCTCGTTTTTCGGATACTGCATATACATACACACATACTTTTGCGCCGGTATAAAGTGTATATATGTACACATATACATACGACATACCATCCATGTATATATAATATACCCATATTGTTTAATTAATCATCGTTAATCGTTAATTATCTTATTTATTAAAATTCGTCAGTTCGTAATTCAAAAAAATTTCAGCTAATAGCGGTGGATGGAAATGTTTCTTCGTTAAAAATCGCCGATCCCCGATAGCGGCGGCAAATATCGGCCGTTTTAAACACATTTACAAGTTATCGGTTTGATCGGCTGATTCGTTCACTCACTTATAACACTAATGTTCTATTATTTTTTTTCGTTCGTTTTAAAACCCTATCCGCCGGCGGTCGCGGCGTGTGAAACGTCGTCACGACAATTTCATAGCACGCGAAAAATATTTCAGTTTTCATTTCGTATGTGGCTGTATGGCCGCCGGATGGTGTGGTTGCACATCGATAATTCTATTACAATTAATCGTGATTTTGGTATTTTATGTACAATTATGCGTGACAATGCGCCGTTGTGATTATTGCCACACCTGCCAGCCAGCGACCAAATTCAGAAGACTTTGTCACAAAAACACTTTAGTCCTCGTAGACGTTCTATATTTCTCCTGCTGGAACAGTTTAGCGATCCGTTGTGCAATTTCTTCTTGTATTAATAATTCGCGTACTAAGCTGAGATAACTGGCTTGCACGGAAACCTGAGACGATCGATTACAACATAGGCCAGTCCTCTTGGTGCTTCATTAAGAGTACCTAACTGCGGTAGAGCATTCAGCAGGGTAACTCTTGGCGGGCGGGCTTTGTCATATGCTTCAAAGAGTTCATGGTACATCAGGGGTTATCCGCCGCCATTATATTGTGTACCTGTTCGAGTTTGTATGCTAATCTCTGCTTCTGTGAAAACTCGTCCTCCTCCAAAGTAACTATCAGTTGTTCGTTGTATTTACCCGCGTACGTGTATAATTCGTACAGGGCACAATTCGTGTTGAACTCCGTCGTATGCAACTATAACGAGGGAAAGAGAAAATGAGAAAATAGGAATTGACAATGACTATAATCCTATTAGAATCGCAAGAAAAAGGATACATACCCTAGACTCTTCGGCAAGCATGGCGTTCATGTCTTGATCGGATATGGCTGGCATCACTTTGATATCTGCATAATAACGTTCTACCCACTCTTTGTACACTGGAATGTCCTTTGCGTAAAGTAGTTTAGAACTCGGCGAGTCCTTGCCTATAAGTAAAATTAAAAAATGAAGATAATCGCATTAACATATTCAAAATTCAAGAAAAAAGATCCATAGAAGTTCAACTGTTAGGTAATGCATACCTAATCTATGATCTGAAGTGGAACAGCTGTCCATGAACGTTTGCGCGACGACGGACAGACACGAATCCACGATGTTCGATTTGTGTATATCGAAGATGAAATTCGGATTCTTAATCAGATTCACCCAAAACCTGAGTGGGAGCGAATTGCTCTTCCATGTGTGAACTACTTCAGGATCGGATATGCCGTGCTGCAGTGCTTGGTCGTCCATGAAGTCAAACATGTATTTGATCGCGAGGGGAAGAGCTGATCCTCGATGGGCAGTGCTAAAGATTGTTTCAAACAGGTCATCAACGAACTTTTGAAGTGTACCCTTCGTGGCTAGTAGCCTCGTTAAGTAGATCTCTGACACCATTTTGTTTCCACGGTCTCCCTCCTTTCGTGCATCGGAGTCATGGTGCTTGACAAGATGCCAACATTTCAAACCACCGTCGTGATTCTGATTTAACGGCGATGTGGCACGGGAAAGCGGTGGACTGGCTGAACTGAATTTACTAAGATTCAGGGTTTCGTATTTGTGCGATTTGTCCGTCTTCTCGGAGAGGATCGACAGATTATAAATTGACGATTGTTTGGAGACTAAGTTGAGCGATGCTCCGTCTGGTACCCTGTAATGATTCAGCGTATTTCGTTTCTTCCACTCTCCTTCCGTTTTTGTCGTAGAATCTTCATCATAGAGGATTAATCTACCGGATGCTCCAGTTCGCCATTCTGTTGCAGAAATTATGCATTACATTGGATATATATTACTTACATTGTCTGTTAGTAAGTGTTGGGTCACCTACTGGTTATATTTACTCGAAAATTTTAACTTTAGTTACGATAGCATCTTAATACTTATGACAATATGCATAATGTTGAATTTAAAAGTTCCGAATCTTACCAAGATCAAGATCATCCTTCCTTGGTCTTTGGCTGTAAGGCGTGGCTCTGTAGATTGTGTCCAACGCCTTCTCCTTCACTTGAGATATCGTATCACAGTCGAGAACTTTGACTGGAACATTTTCTGTGTTTGGATCCATACCGCCGACGAAGACCGTTTGTTGAGATATAGACACGTAGACCGTCTAAAAAGTCAATTTTAAACATTATATTAAAGAGAAAGTCGTGATAGGAAAAAGAAATTACAAAGATTTATTGAAGTCAACAATTTTACCATTGGTTTGAAGTCAATGGACTGTCTGATCAACTTCTCTTCCGATAACGAATATCGTGCTTCAGATGTAATTGCATCGACAGGACCCTTATCGACCTGTTGTTTTACTGCACGAAATAGTACATACAATGGTTCTCCGGCACATTCTCTCATGAACTTGTACAGGAGGAAAGTGAACCAAGCTGACAACATTTTTTCAGCGACGCTTTCCGTTCTGAAACACAAACGAAGTACCATTATCAATCTACAATTATTCTATAATCGTGACAAATATTAAACAATGATAAAGTAGCAAAATATTCTTCCAAGAGGATACTAAACTTACCGTCTAAGAAACAGTTTCGGATGACTCTTTCCTTCCGTGCATTTCTCAATCAGTTCCGCTAGGAGGGTCTTCAGAATATCCGTACAATATTCCATTTTACTCTGAAGCGTAACCATAATAAGACTAGCCACGTTCACTCTGTCCCTCATCGAGAAGTATCGATTGCTCTCCAGAGTTCTTACGAAGAGGAGCAAGAACGTTTTATTCATTATCAATTGTCCAAATAGGCGTAGTCCTTTCTCTTTGCGTGCCAATTCCGGCCGATCCCATTGCAGCACCGGGCTATTGTCGTCGCTTGGGAATAGTATCATCATAGCGTATGTTCTATAATCCAGGAAAGGTATACCTCCACTGGTCAAATCGCCTGTAAGATCTGTCATCTCTGTTTGCAACTCAGCGAAAGCTTCTTTGCATTCAGCCGCGACACGAAGTTCTAGAATATCCATTTGTTCTTGCATATTTTTCAGTACCCGATTGCTCTCCGTAGATTTGCGTCGATATGCAATAAGGAAGGCGATAAACACGAACACTAAGATCACTATGGCGGCGATCACTCCGATCAGAGCTGGTTTCGATAGTGGTCCATTAATAGTAGCTGGCAGTGCGTAGCTCAGTTTTCCTATACTGTAACGAAGTGTGCCACCTACGATCACAATCACCTCAGGCAATTCTTGCTTATTTGGAAAACCATCGGTATCGATGGCTGGTGGTTGTGACAGAGGTGGTCTGCAAGTGAGCTGTTGCCTAGAGAGCGAAGTAACGTTACAGAACGCGTTTCCTATTTGTACTGTCACGTCCGACTCCTGACAAGCGCGGTCTAGATGTTGGCCATTGATGGTCAAATAGTCGCTCTTGTAATACTTAATCTCCTCGTCGAACACCTCGTATATAGGATTTGGATAGAGGAGAAAATGGTTGAATCCGTGTTGCGACAGATTCTGCACGCCTGTCACGTTGTCCATGCGAAAGCCGTATTCCAACATTAATGGTTTTTCTGCGTCTAGGATAACGTTTTCGGGAACTTCGATAGTGGGTGATTTACAAATCATGTTTTCTTGACTGTGCACTTCGCATTGCGATACGAACATCTTCTCGTCATAGTACACGTACATCTGCGGACTCTGAATGTAGCCTAGGTTCTTGCCTGTTACCGAGATCTTTATTCCTCCAGCTGGAATACCTTTCGGAATCTTCATCTGACCAGCAACGCCACTCTCTACACTCTCGATCGTTGGATCATTAGCATATTCGAAAATTCCGCTATAGATCCGAAATGCACCATCGAATATCATCTTCACTGTTCCATTCCTGTTATGATCACTAGGGCTAGTCATGCAGAGCGCTTCATTCATCTCTGCACTGATTATAGAGCACGGTAGCTCATCGATATAGGCTCTGATATCACTGCCAGCGTTCATGTATTTGCCGGCGATCCTTACGGTGGTGCCACCGCTCATAGGTCCGTATTTTGGTGATATGGAGAGAATCTGAGGATCCACGAACTCGAAGTTGTACTCGGATTGGCCCCTAAAATCTTCGATTCTCACGATTACTGGTCCACGTTTGCCTTCTTCTGTACCTGGACCATCCACTCGACAGACTATTTGCTTTGTGCGTATATAGAGTTCCTTGTATGGCTCGCATGGTAATCCACCAACCATCACGCCCCGATAGATGTCCTGAAATAAATCGATTGTCATACTTTGTATACTAAAATTAAGCAAAAGATACTTTTGTTACAAAACAGATCCTTATACTTTAATTATATCCGAAGGCTGATCGAACTTATCAAATTTATGACTTGGTCGTTTTTGTTCCCTTGGTGTTCTTATAATATTAATGTATAAGTACTAAGACTATAAGCGAGGGTGTATATTCCATGCTATATCCTATGTGCTATACCTAGTGCTTTTTGAGTATTACTAAATTATTATAGATAATAAAATTTGGTTCTTGTTGACTCTCGCAAAAGTCACATATGACGATATTATACAGAAGTCTCCTATATGTATCAAGATATTTCCCCTTACCATGAATGTCTGGCCCAAGTTGATGCCACGTATCGTCACGTTCGTATTACCTTCCCAAGGTCCCATAATCGGCTCGAACGAATGTATCTCGGGATTCGGACAGGTTTGGTTATTGTTCAGCCACATGCCGGTGTTCCGATCGCAGTTGTCCTTCACTTCGCATCTGTCCGTGCTCTGACACCATCCGCAGTCGTACTTGGGCGCCAGGGTCAGGCACATTCCGCAGTTGTCGGCCATGTCGCGGCACCGGTATATTACCAGATGGATGTTGTGCGGATTATCCAAAGGTTTAGAGCCGCCCCAGATCACCGCGAATGGTACGGTGATGTTGGGCGCCCGGGATGTGTACGAAAACTCGGTCTCCTCGCAATAAATCGTGTCCGCGAGCAACCGAGCGTTCACGATCGTCACACGGCCCTCTATGTTGAACTGACAGACGAACCGGGTCTGCACGATGAATTGCTGGAAAAGATGTTTCGCATAGGTTAGCGCGTCAATCATCCTAGACGGAAACCAGTCCCGACACAGCGATTCCTCTTTCTCTCTGTCTGTTACGAAAGGTCCGCTAACGATACGTGAAAACGTCCGGGGAATTAATGTAACAGCATTAGACGGGATTCTACATTCGAGAAAGATGAACCGTGACATTACTTACCCCGATGATGTGCACTTTTACTCGTATCACCTTCTTCACGCCGGAAGACACCAGGATCTCCTTTGACTCGGTCGCGTTCAACGTCGGACAGAACGCTGGGCCGCTTCTATAGCTGGGGCCAGTTCTCTGTGGAAATAGAATTCGTTGATTTTAACGATTATCTAACGAAACGAATTAATAAAATTGCGTGATTCAATTTTGAAGAAAACTTGATGCTTTGAATATAAGCGAAAGACTTTCTATTAGAAAGACTCTAGCAAGTTTCTGAATTTATTCGTTCAAACCGTTTGATCCCAGATGACCCATAACCATCATTCAACGATTAGACAGAATCTCCACTTACACTAATTCCGGTGACCAATATATCGTTCCGACAGTTCTCAGCTGTGTCATGGGTGCACCTGTGACCGTCGACGCACCAGTCACAGGGGAAGCTCGATGATACGCATCTGGTGCACGAGCTATACGTGTTGCAATCGAAGAACGTGAAATTGGTATCCACGAGGTCAGGCCCATTCGTCATCCTGACTGAAAGCTTCGCCGTGAAATGATGTTGCCCTTGCGGAATAGGTGGCAATAGATCGGTTCTGGGTGTGGTGCAGTTCACTCCGAACGACTTTCTCGAGGCATTCGTGATCAGGGTTTTGTCCAAAGTGGAGAACGCGCAAAGAAATTGGCCAGAAAGTGTTGGCAGATTTTCAATAACCAACTCCAGGGTTCTAGCGGTTGTGCGTTGCAATTGCTCCGGCGTGACGGTCGTGATGGTCGTGCATCTGCCACTTTTATACGAGATCCAGTAGAGCGGATCTTTGGCAGCATCCTGACAGTTGCTGCGCAGATTGCATTTGTTCTCCAGTGAGCACCAGCCACAGTACGGGTCCTTGGCACCGAGACAGTCCAAGCAGGTCTTGTACACCGAGCATTCTTGCACTTTGACCTTGGACACTGTTTTGTTGGTCATGACGTACAGGTGCATCAGATGCGCGTCGAACAACAAGTCTTGGTTCACCGCGCAATGTGGATCGATCTCCAGGTCGCCGTACTCCAGGGCCAGGTTCGAGCTCTCCACTACCACCTGTAACAAGAAACACGTAATAACGCGATTAGTCCATGTTTTCGATTGCGTAACGCTTGTGCTCGAGATCGACCTCGTAGCGGGTATGCTCGAAACTCGACAAGCTCCCCAACCTTCCCTTTTTTATCCCTTCCCACGGAATATCGAACCGATCGATAACGGTGATTAACGATTACAGAAAAGTCTAAAGGCAAGCATTTCGCTCCAGATACTCGATGAAAAATTCCTAATCGCGATGTAAAATCAATTACTGCGTCAAGGATCCCTGTTCCTTTTCATTTATCGGCAAGCACCATAATATATCATTTGTATCTCGCTACATGTGTAACCTTAGGCTGACGTTGAGAAAAAAAGTGGATAAGGGAGGATCTTCGAGCTATAAATTCGGGCCACAGCCTGCGGGTAACTCGTTAAACCGATGCTGTGCGACTTAATTGCTGGGCAACGAATTGGATAAACTAAATGAAGGATAGAGGGGGGATCGTGGCTGGCTAATTCAACCCCTTCTCTTCAACCGGTTTCTTTCACACTACTAATTCAATATGGTTTATTCATCGAAACGATGATACAGACTGACTGATGCACCCGACGCGATTAATGAAACATTTACGCTTACACATCCACAGTTTCATGAAAACAAACGCGTCTCATATCCATTTTTGTTAAATATTAATCGCTTATCAACGCGTGTCGTCCAAATGCGTGTTTCCATTTTCCCCAGTCCCTTCTTTTAGTCCACCTTTGTCCCGCGGTTGAACGTTTCAATTCGTTATTTCGTCAGGAACAAACGATTAATCTGAGAACGTAGAACACGAGGATGTTAAAATTCTACTTTGTGAAATTTACGTTTTATCATTCGTCGGGGCATTTTCTCGCGAATTTCGTCTCTGTGCAAGTTGCAGAGGCGAGGCTCGTTCAGAGTCGCGGCTAAGAGGTCGCAAATTAAATCTCGGGGATGACTAGATTTCGCTCGTCGTTGAGGCGACCACGAGGATGACGGAACGTCTCCCTGCTAGAATTACACCCGCTTGTCTAATAAAAAGGCAAGACCGTCCCGGGATCGAGCTATGAATAACAGTAATCGTCTGATGATGATAAACTGGTCTGAGTACTGTTTTTAAAGAGATTCTACGGATATCGTCGTTAAGCATTATAATTTCTTACGTAATAAAATTTTTCTCGAGGAAAATCTTGAAAAATAGAAGTTATGTTTTTCATATAACATGTATTTAGATGTTTTTAAGAATATGAGTACATTGAATTACTGACTATTAAAATTTGATGCTTTTGTTAACAGTTAATTTTTGCTAAAAATCCATAAGCTTCTATCGCTTTCTAATTTTATTGCTTCCTATTCTGTCCCTTACTTCTGAATCTTTTGATTAAAATTCTAAAAAGAAAAAGTTGGGTATTGTAGCAATAATTATTACTGAGAGCCAATTCATGTAAGTTTTAGATAATAATTAAGACATAACGCAATACGCGTCAGTAATAGCGAATATATTAAAGCCACGTTTTCTTCTAAGATATATTTGATCCACGAATGTTTCGATCATACACACTTCCTAATCTTTACTTGTAATTTAATAGTATCAAATATTAACATAAGAACTTGGTTGCATCGCTTCGTTTCATCAATTGCATAAAATGTGTCAATGTTTTATGAAAATAAAGGAACGCTTTAAGCGTTTTCCTCTTTCTCTAATTATTGACGGATTAATACGCGTTTCTGTATAATTATGCGCTTTCTGTGTCCAACGGAACTCTATTCGAGATTATTAGAAGACAGGTAGAAATCAAAGATTCCTTCATGTTCGTCGAATGTCTTCCATGGAGATTCGATTACATAATCGAAACGATCAAAGGGGGAAACTCTCTCACGATCGGTTCTTTTTTAACGCATAGAAAATAACCGTTCTTTCGCGACCGTCCCACGGCTCTTTCTCTTTCACGGCGAAGCTTGATATATGTTATCTCTCGTTACGTCTTTACGCTTTGAATGCTTTCTCCCTCAAGTGTGCCCTCTCACTCGATTTTCTATGCACGCGTTTTCTTCTTTCTTCACGGGCGTGCTTCATTCTATTTTAAACGCACACACCGCTTAGGCTAATGTCGCTTCAAAGCGACGGTGCAACAAAATCGGGACGGCAAGCAGCTTCATTGAACGCGGTAAACTTGCACTGTGTCTATTACTCACGCTTGCTAATTACAACGATTTATGAAAATATTTGAACAATTGTCACAGCAAAAATTTTTATGAATATATTCGTAACATAAATTCGCCTTGCTGTTATGTTTATTATACAAATGAAGAAAACGAGAATACGTGGTAGACTTTGAATCAGGAAATGTAATAAAAGTTGCAAGACGTTTATTGTAAATATACTTGGTAAAAGATTAGTTTATGAATAGTTGCTGAAAATTGTAAATATATAGTTGAATTGAAACGGCTCTTATCTGTACGTTCGTCCTTGCCCAAGATAGCAGAAGAGTACTCCAACCTTCTGTGATTTTTGAAGAACAAATTTCTCTCGTTCCCTTGTTTTCTTTTTGCCTTTATATGTTTTAATATAAATTTAAAATTATACTTTTAATATAAATGCTAAAGAGTTGAGTAACAGAGGTAACTTTATTATACCAGGTAAGCACGTTAAGACAAATATTCCGCTTGTTAATTATACCGTGTAGACTTTTTGTCGAGCACGTTTTATCGCGTTATACAATCCTGAGACAGCGTTGCCGTCAGCGTTGAAAAGGAGGACAAATCCGGAAGGTGAAATTAACGGGTACCACGTCAAGCGCGGCCCTTTAGAACAATGTTTTTCCAACTAACTCGGCTTTATTTCCGCTCTTTTTTAATCCCTCGAAATTTGATTCGCAACTATTCCATTAAAATTCGCAATATTTAATTACAGGAATCTGACAACCTATACTATGGATGTTATTTAACTTGGAATTTTTAGATTTTATCTACTTTAGTAATTTAATAAAACCATGCAGAAGCTTTTCGTAAAATTAATGCTGATGAAAAGCGAATCTTATTATATATATATATAACCTATCAGTTTTCATTATACTATACTGATTATAGTCGTTAGGGTACATCCATATGTTTATGTATTTGTGGAAAACTGAAAGATGCAAAAGTACATAGAATGCGTGTAGCTAATATATAGAAACACATAAAACAAGGACTCTTTAACTCTTGTAATCACCGCAAACCTTAAAAGCCAAATAAGCTTGATACATTAAAGCCTCTAAACCTTTGATTTCCAGATTTTAAGCATGAGAAAACTCGCTCGATCATCGATATCACCGAGGAAAGCAGGGAGGAAAAAGAAGCGTGGATGTTAAGAGGTTAACGAACGACGTCGACCACCCGTTGAACGACGCGATACCGTGGAAACCAGCGTAAAAACGTCGACCTGCCGAGAAAACGAAAAAAAAGACACAAGATTCGCTTGATCTTCGATCCATGGCCAGTCAGGACTACCAGGCAAGTGCATTATACGTTTCATATCCTTCAATCACTGTCCGCGACGTCTCTTCCCACCCACGATAGGCCACGGCGCGCCTAGTTATCGCCGCGAGCATGGAAGCCTAACGGGCAAGCCTTAACCCTTTATTTTCCAACCGTTTAATTGCACGATTCACATGCATCGGCCGCGATGAACCGCACGATAGAAAGGAGACAAAGTTCAAGACCGCGGCCACAAGCTAGGAAGAAGCAAAGAGAGGCGCAGGTAAAAGAGAAGGCAAAGAGGGAAAGGGTAACGTTCGTAGAAGGAAGTCCTCGTCCTCGGGGAACGGCCGGCACGTGACCTCTGCCCCGAATAAACGAATCGACCCAGCCAGGACAACCGTTTCCGCGCGACTATGTTGCAATCTTTGGCCGCTGTAAGCGTGCAGAAATAATAACAATAATTATCGAGCTACCGCACAGCCCCATGATGTTAATTGCATGTCTGGTCGCCTGCTAAAACGCCAGCCACGTGATTTTTATCCTCCGCTAGTGAGATCATCTCGGCGATGCGGCGATTCCAATCTTGGATGTTGCGCGTGCACGCCTTTTTATTCTTGAGAATTTTCTTTATTCTAAAAGCGGTGTTTTTAAATGGACGAATTAAACGGGGGTTGATGGAATTTCGTGGAACGGCTTGCGTACTACAGTTTTGTAGAGTTTCAGTGGTCCTGTTCGGTTTCTTGTAAAATTAGTATAAACATTTGGAGATCACGGGCAACGAAAATGACGAGTCGTATCCTTCGTTTCACATGCACGAGGAATTCTTCGATTTAATCTTTTTCGCTCTTAAACCTGGTTATTGCAGCATATCGTCGATTAATCGACAGTTATCGTTAATTATCGACTGGTCGTATATTATCAGAACTACCCTTTTTATTTCATGTCTGAATTCGACATTTGCACTTCTTCAAAAATACCGTCTGTCATAACCATCGAGGAGATCTTCTTTGAAGAGACTTTTATCTCTAGATCTAACAATCTTCGACTATATTATATCGAAATATTTCACTCTAATTATCAAACTTCATAAGGGGCAACAACTCAGCGAGAATTTGACTTACGTTTTTGCAATGTGATTCATTTGGAATCTAGCTTAAAGCTTGTATATGTAAATTCTTGTCGTCCTAGCGTTTAATAGAATGCACGAGATATATTAGAAGGACTAAGGCTATGGAATTACACATATCCCAACTTTGACGGTGATGTTACGTCTATCAAGTGTGTCACAAGGGTGTCAGGCATCAGCACCAAGGATCTGCATCAGCTTTGTCTACACACAGTCATCCCCACAAGATAAATCACGCCTCGCGTAATAACTCGGTACGTAGCATCGCCAAGGTGCGTGTATCTAGCGCGATTATTTCGAGGAAGATTGGTTGACTTTGAAATTTGCGTGAAATCTGTTGAGCGGTGAAAAGAAATCGATACTTGGACAAGGACCCGTGGGAATAAGGTTCGATGAAAGGCTTTCTGATAGCAAGTGCAAGCTGCACTTTCACAATGAAGATATTTTAGATGAAAGTATGAGAAAGTTAGCGAAGAAAAGAACAGACGACGAATACCTTCTTTCAAAGATTCGTAATAAATTTGAATATAGCTGCTCCTTCAAAGCTTCCTTAGGTTTCTCGCTACTTCTTATTACTCATTTTTGTTATTCCAGTCTATTATTCCTCTCTTCAGAAAATTCTTCTTTGGCAACTGTCATATAACAAACTAATATATAGTTCACCGTAAGGATTACTTCGTCATGAGTCCTTCCAAGCTTCGAATGCGCATTCTTTGCATTCACCCTTATTCCATTCGGTTCTCCGTCTTATTGTTTGCGAAGATTGCTCACCAGGCTATACCTCGTGAAGTCTCTGCCTTGAAGGTAAGATGTAGACTTGGACTTCATGGAGGCGGGCAGCAACTTCTGAAGTTCACGGGTCGCCAATAGCCAACAGGGTCAAGTCACGTCAAAACGGGAGGCGGACGCTCGAAGAAGGCGTAAGAATATAATCAACGCGGAGGCGTCTTCTATGTTCGCGGCTGTTCGAGCGTCTCCTTTGTTCGCATAAAAATCGTTCCAATTATCAGACTACCGTGAAAACAGTCGGACATTTTAATTGCCGTTGTTCGTTGCCCCCGTGAACCCGCTAAGCTCCTCTTTCCCTTTCATCCTTTCGTCGAGAACGATCTGAGAACCGCCGACAAAGAGGCAAGTGGAGCGTCGGAAAAGCTTCGGTTATCCGGGTTATCCCACTTTCCCATGATTACTCCATCGTGCGCAGAATAAAAGATTAATCTCCGCAGCTTGTTAAATATAATAAATATAATTATCACCGCGCACGAAGTCCGCGGAATCTGTCGGATCGGCAGCCCTCAATTACCCGCGTATCTTCCATCTCTCGCGAATGGTAATGAAATAAGAAAGCTCGTGAGTTTTCTACGCCGATTTGCCAACGCGATTACACCGAACAACGACTACACGCCGCTCTCGCTTCTTCTTTGCTGGTCAATTAACGAGCTCGTCTTTTTCTTTTAAAACACGAAAACACGTTTTTCTACCTAGTTTAACGCGAACTTGTTCATGGTAGATGTGATCCGATAAGACGGTATAGAAGGCAATGGATCTAAGCACTTTTTGGGTATCGTACATGAACAGAGTTTGCAAACATTGATTAAGACTAAATTAGTTTCTTATACGCAATTTGCTGAAATATAATTATTATTCTTTATCCGCATGCGCGTTCTCTCAAAGAGCAACGCCTATATTATAGTTTCAGTGGTTATGGCAGTTATTTACGAAGTATAATAACGCCTTTAAGATACACTGCTAAACGCTCAGGATAAAAAGAATCGCGTGATCGTAGCTATCGACGGAATACAGATATCAGAATGAAAGCGACGAGACCAGTCGGTTACAAAGGAACAATTGCAATCAGTCGCAGACAAAATAAACAAGAGAACGAACGGCGAAACGAACAAAGAGCCAGGTTAGGTTAAAGGTTATTGCAAATTTATCAATCTGTCCAATAGATTGTATCAGGCCTTTCTTTCTCTTTAAGACGACCATTACTTCTCTGTCCCCTTTTTTCGTAACCTTCGACATCGCGATTAAACAGCGTCCAATCTCCTATCGAGCGTGTAAAACCGTGGAACGCAGCTCAACTTAATAATCACGCGACTACAAAGAACAAACCGGAGGAATCAATAAAAGGAACCGGGTTGAAGGAAACAAAAAGAAATTGAGAAAAAAGAGGAGAAAAATGAAGGATCAAGGAAAGAAATAAAGGAAGACCATCCGCCTTTTTTATTCTCACGAGATCCTTCCGATCACCAGACACAAAGAAACTAATAACGTGTTCGATACAAAGCTACCAAGAACTCGGTGGACGTCTTAATTACTCGGCGCCGTCGTTTCTCTCTCCTTTTTTCGTTTTCCTTCACCTTTCTCTCACTCTCTCTCTCTCTCTCTCTCTTCTCGGATTCTCGTCTCTTTGTTCGCAAGTATTTTCTACCCTGAAAGCGTGAGCACCACGACAATATCGGTGTTCAACACGGACGAAAAAACGAATCGAGCCTCGGCATTCCTGAATCGATTTCGAGCCCGACCGTGCTCCTGCGTCCTATATAAGGCTGCATTTTCATTGGTATTTTTGCTAGGTAAATTTTGTAGGTAAATTTCGTGGGTATATTGGAGGTTGGAATATTTCAGTTGGAATTGGATAGATTTCGGATGTATTTGAACCGAATCGAGAATTTATTGGAGGCTACTTCATTAAGCTTAAAAATTGTCGAGTGTTATACAGTTGTGAATGCTGTATCAGGTACCTACATAATTCAAATCGATATTTCTCTGTTATAAAATACTTGACTTTGTCAAAAAATAATTAGCCTAGGAAACTTTATTCGGAATTTATGAAAATGTTATTAAAACTGCTGAATATTTTAATGAACATTATACATCGATTATCGTATAAGAATATTTATCTTCTAAATGAATATTAAACATACTCCGAATGAATGTTAAATGAGGCAGGATCATGCTAGATTTGTAAAATAATTACGTAATATTAAGTTGGCAGCAGGAATTTATTATAATAATGATTTTGTGTAATATCTACTTAAATTATTCTGAATTTAATTAGTGTATCAAAATTTCATCTCTCATTTATATTCATAGATATATTTTAGCATAAAACGTAGTCACGGTAGAAACGCACCTTAACTTACTCGCACGATCAGGCGCATTAATGGCTGTTCGAAATCCGGCTTAAGCGCGTTGTACGCTCGATGTTCCGGCAATTAGTTCACCCTTGCTTCGCGGCAAGAAGGATCGAAGTACCGACTTGTTAGAAACTTCCACGATTCAACAACTTCTTTTCGAAACGTCTTAAGTTCATTGTTTCTTTCCACCGTAACGATTCTTTTCTAGACAAGCGAAATTATAAAAGACAGTGAACAATTCAAAATAGTTTTTTTCCCGAATTTTGCTATTACAAAAAGAGAAGTTCTCTAAAACTCAATATTCTTTTTCGTTCCTAAAAAATTATGAATATTAGATTATGGATATTAGACTAAAAATGGAAATGAAGGTTTTTAATTATGAATTTCTTTTCACGATGGAAATTCATAACTAAAAAGGTTCACAGATTGGAACTTTCCTTAACTGAAAAATACGCAATGCAATTATAGATTCCGGTACAATATATTTCAATTAATTACTCAATTCAGTTATTCGAATAGAAGCCACACGCAAGCGAATAGAAATTAGATTCGACCGATTCGATTTACATGTTACAATGCAAGCACGGACTAATTTTGAAGCGTGAAACGGACACAATCGCGACCAGCAGAGGAGCTGAAGGAAACTGGTCAATTTCGAATATAATCCAACGTTTCAACCACGGCTGTGTACATTTTTAAGCCCGTATTTTCCATGGAATATTAACGGCCGCCGCTCTTCAATCTTCGCTCGGGGCTGTGCGTCAATTTTATGTAAAAATTACATTCTGCCGGGAGCGTGCGACGAAATACGACGTTTTCGTGAAAAATTTATAGAAACTGACCGGCACTCGATTCACGCCACCGGACAGAATTACGACGGAATGAAGCTCGTGCTGCGTATATTTGAATAAAATGGGGGCAGCTGCAGTGAATTTCGAAGGGGTTTGCTTAATTCGAGAAGTGTGATTAAAGCGCATATCCTAAATACGAACGTTGGTATATTCGTGATATATATGTGTAATGGACAGACGTAGAATATTCGAGTTATCGACCCGCTTCAAATTTTAATGCTTCATTCTATGAATCAGAAATTTAAACCGTCGCATCTGGAATTTACGATGTTCCCTGTAGTTGCAACATCCAGCGATATTTTAATCACGGTTTCAGCATTATACGACAACGTAATTCCATAGAAAAATATCAAAATTTATTCGTTCGATCTTTCATACCTTCCAATATCCGTTTTTTAAAATTATATTACTTTCCAACTGTCTTGTATTTATAGAATCTTACGATTAACGATCCTGTTATTTAAGGTACTATTAGTTTAATTAACAGCACGGTTCAAAATACATGTTGCAACCCAATACTCTTTAGAATATCCCAACGTAAAGAACTTTCTCACACTTCGACCATAAATTTAAATCACCCACCGAGGAACAATGCCGAAAACGAAGTTTCTCTGCCTTGCCCATACTCAGTTCGTTAGGTGAAAGTTCGTTTATAGCGTCGATAATTTCGGAAACTCTCAAGAAATTTATCACGAGGAATTTCGTGACGGTAATTTTTTCCATGGGAAACGAATGGATTCGCGTGAAAAGAAAACGTAGTTCTCCAGACAGTTCCTTGCGTTAGGTCAGGAAGTCGTAGTATTTAACTTGTAGCCTTCTGCTCTTCGATTATATAATTGATGTCGTGGATGAAAATTGTTCAGGTCTCAAATATCGTAAATTGTATTTGTTAGGACCTTACAACGATCGAACCATGAAACATTTTTTTTACAGAAACTATATTATGGAATTTGGTAGAATTGACTGAGCTCAATGAGCCAACGAGATATTTTTCGACTAAATTATGGGAATCGACAAGGAATAATTCATCGAGCTTTCTTACGCAAGACCAGACTAACAAATTTAGCCTTACGAGTCAATAGAGATTAATATGTCAATAGAGATTATTATTGACAAAAATGGTAACGTAATATCTCGTGTCTCGCGCGTATCGTATCAAAATTGACGCGTTTCAATTAGCCTGCGTTCAGTTTCGACATTGATCGATCGATATTAGCGCATAAAATAACAACGTCGTTTATGAACAGTTGATTGTAACATATTAGAATCCTTCAACTCGCAGTTCCATGCGAAATTGAACGCAACATTTTCAATATTCAAGCCGTAACAGTTCACCATATACGGTGGGTAATCGTAAAATCGAGAATTCACCTATTCTCATTTACGAAACCACAATAACTTTCCTGACGGACATTTTCATTTATGGTTGAGAACGAACCCGCCGCTTTACGATTTCAATAGTTAAGAAGCGATATTAAACCAGAAGATACACGCGCAAATGCCGCAACGATGAAAGATTAATCGTTTTTCCTTTCTCCTTTTCATCTAAACACGGCACTCACATGCATACAAACGATCCTCGCATACGTACACTGTCATTCATAAATATCCAGACATTTTGCTTGATTTATGGTAGGTAACAGTATATGTGAATTTCATCAAAATGTACGAATTAATGGCTAATTAATAAATAAGCGGTGCTTAGTACGTATCCTATGGAGTCACTGCTCTATAAATCTGATTTATATTATTTACATCTTATGTAGAATATTTTACTACTTATTATACTATATATCATAATATACTATATCGTACTATTTAAAGAATTACACGAGAAAAACATGGCAACTGCTTCTTTGTTCATTTTCTGGTCTTATAACGTCCCTTCATATAAAATATCCTAAATGTGAACGAAATCAAAAGAGCTTCCATATCACACAATCTAATAACTCAGAAATTACAGAGTCTATATACGTATAAAGAATTTATCAAATAACAAAATATGTAGTTCTGCAAGTTTGATAGTTGTAAATACCAGTCTTATTATTACACTTTGGCTTGCAAAATTTAATTACGTCAGGATATCCTACTGTGTAGAATCTGTACGAAGAATAAAATCGTCCAGTCTGATTTATTCGTAATTTCGTAATTAAAACACGTTTTGTCAAAGATAAGCAAGTGTTTGAATACTTTTGCGCGTTAGTGTACGCAGCGTAACGCGAGAGTGGAACGAGCGGTTGGTATTCCCGTGGAATTTTCAAACGCATTCTCGGACACGGTCGCCATGGAATTCTCGTTCATCGTGATTTTTCTGCTCGAATGCGCCCGGGGAAAACCGAAAAACTCGCTCCCTGTTGCAGGCCAACAGCTCGCGGTATTAATATGTCTCTAGAAATCCTCGAAGAATTTTATCTCCAATTCGATGCGCGTTTCGCGCGTACCGCGCGCGAGTAATTCGCGAGTCCGCGAGCATAAATAACGCGAACAACCCCTCGGAACGAGCGGAGGAAGGCTTAATCTCGGTCGAATCGAGGAAACTCTTGCGAAAGGAGTTGGAGTTTCTTGATGAGGTTGGAAGTTTCTTCGTTGATTCATTGCTTGGTTTCACCTTTGAAAAATGGGCCTGTATAATGGAAATAAATAGACGTGATAATTGTTACGAGGAGAAACTTGAAAGGGGTTTTGGAAGATCTAAAACTGAAAGGAAGTTTGGATTACTAATGATATCTCATTGTTCATAATGTGATTGATATATTCGATTTCTCGTTTTCTCTTATCCTGTATTCTTTACCTTTCTTGTTCTTTTCTACGCGATTGCAATCTAAGTGCTGGTTTCTCTCAATTCTATGTCAGAGCATACGCCCATAAATATATACTGATATGTATAATAATTTGATAACTTTCACGTACGATTACGGTTTTTTGAGAAAAAGTATAAGGATGTATGTGACAATTTTTGGTTCTGCGATTGTAAATTCCACGTTCAGGAGTAATTGAAATTTTACCGCGCATGTCTTTTTCTAACGTTATTATTTTATTTACTTTAACAGGAAAGGAGTTTGTTATGAGAAAATAGCCACTTGGATGTTTGATCGCCTATATAAGTTTTCTGTCTCACACTGACCAGCATCAAGGGATTAAATATTCGAAGTTTACGTTCGATATGACAAAACTCTCCTTTCTCAATGCTAAACTACAAGAATCTGTACGCATCTTATCCTAAAGAAAAATTGTTATTTTCTTCTTATTTCTCCTGAAACTTCATGCAGCGCAACAATAAAAATTACCCGGACATCGCGAAAGGAGGGGCGGTAAAAAATTGCCACGAGAGTAAACTTGGAAAGTTTCACATCCTCTTTCTCCACGAATCTTTCATCTTTCCCTTCTGCAAAGGCTGAGAGAGAGAGAGAGAGAGAGAGAGAAAGGAAAAAGCTAGCTACCCAAGCGACGGTTCGCTCTTTCCTCGGCTTAAGGAACTTCTTAAAAATCGAACTCCAACGGCATTATCGGTGGAGGAAGGATGCCGCGATAATACTCTTGCTTTTCTTGCGCAGTTTCGCGAAAGCTTTGCCACCGGCGTGATAACGGCCCCGCGAATTCGCAACTGGGTCTTCGTCGAATAAAAGTTCTCGCCCGCCCTTTATCGCAGCCTAGCCGTCCAATCGAGATTAATTGCTGTCGAATGGAATCGCCATTGAAGAAAATCGTGAAAGAACGCGGGCAGACTCTCGGAAACTCGCGGAACAGGCTTTCTCCCTTCCGTGAAAACTAATTAAACAATCCGAGATGTAATGATTTGTAAGATCGTTCGGCGTTGGATTTCTCTTTCCGTTTAAGTTCACTTCTTTCCATCGCCCTTTTTAGAATTACGCATATCGCATGATCGCATCGTGAAAGTGAAGAAGGAGAATCGAATTTTAAATTAAAATTGAGGTATAAAGCACGTTTCCTTTATAGATATTTCTGCAGACTTGCGTGGAATCCTAAATTAGAAATAGATGATGATAAATGTAGTAATCTTCTACAGAGATAGATTATCTGACGGTGGTGGTGAAACATAAAAATTGTTCCAAGTGTTAGATATTGATTTTGCACCAAGTATTCTTTGATATAGATATCAAATATACGCCAGGAAAGTCGGCGCCATCTGGCTTGTGCTACGTTTATATTGCGAATTTGTCGCATTGGTAGATTGCTCGAGTTTTGGTAGAACGTGTACAAATGCGTGCTGTCGTTCTACTTTTTTCTTTAAATTGAATATAAAGTACTGATTGTCGATATTTTAACCCTGTTTCTTTTTCTCCGCTCTATACGACTCCGAATGGATATTGTTTGAATAGATACTATTACAACACGGATAGTTTTTACGCATTTGATTTTAGTATCCAATACAATTTTACCATCTTTCGTGTATCCCACGAATTTTATGAATAAAGCATTGCAAAAGACATTGATATTCGAAGAGATGCAAACACGAAGACGCGAATAGAACGGGATATAAATATTTAGCAAATTATTTCGCGGATATGAAACTATAAAATACTTTAAAATTCTCTATAGTTTCCGCTAAATAATTTATTGAAACTATCTCTACCATCGCTTCGAATATAATATAATATAATATAATATAATATAATATAATATAATATAATATAATATAATATAATATAATATAATATAATATAATATAATATAATATAATATAATATAATATAATATTATTAATAGAATATTAATAGAATATAATATAATATTATTTACAAAATTCATTTTTCCAAGCCACATTGATCTCCAGCAAATACGAAAGCACGTGTGTATGAACGCGAGTTTCTGTGCGCGGCGATAGAAAGATGAATCAGAACTACTGGGAAAATTTGCCAGACGAGGGGTTAATACGGCGAATCATTTTTCTACGCGAATTAATTCGTTCGAGGAGAACTCTAGGATCCGCGGAATCATAAGGAAAGGGATCAAACGATCGGTGGAACGAACTCGAAAGGTAGAGGGTTAATCGGATTTTTCCCATAAAATCGTGCCTTCTCACGGGGCTTCCCTGCGCTTTCTTCGATTTTCTTCGTCTCTAACGATCTTACAATTGCATCACAAATACGTTGCCGGCAGACTGCGGATGAATCGCGAATTCGATAGAAACTTTCGGAACGATTTTCCTTGAACACTTGCAGCGCGGAACGAGCTAACTCGCCGTTTATAATAAACACCGGCCGGAAGAAAGTTCGCGGTTATTCTGGCGCAATAATGTTTCGTCGAGGGGTTCGTTAACGACTTTCTCATCGAGTTTTCTCGTTTTTCAGTCGTGTTCGGTTGTCTCCAACGAGTACACCGATTTCGATAATGTTCCATCCAGACCACCATATTTTCCAGTTGTTTCCAATCACGCTGGAAATTTATCATTCATTTTTTTATTGTAATTTATTATTCTTTCTTTTATTGACTTTTTTTAAACTTTGCATCGTTCCTGCATTCGTTCTTGCTTGAGAACACGGTTCTCCATTTCTTCTATACAATTCGACTTCGAACTTTATTTTCATTAATTACGGATGGATTTCTATGCACTTATAAGAAATTTAGAGTTACAACAATGCTCAGAATACACGTAGCGTTCGAGCGTGTTCGAAATATACTACACGTTGTAACATTTAGCACGTGAAATAAATCTCTACTTCCATTTCTTCAATTGTACAACATTGTTCACAGGAATGTAAATTTGCATAACACTGCACAATCTATTCATTACGATTCACGGACCAGTTCCACGTCACAATGAAAGAAATTGCTTTTTAAATCGTCCGCTGATTGCGATAAATATAATAAAAGCGCGTTTTAAGCGATGAAAAATTGTAAGAATAATTACTAAATTAAACGACTAGCAGCGTAAAACGTTTTTACCGTGAGCGAGTGATTTTGTAAAAACGTTCCACGTTGTAGTAAATTTTCCTCTGACGAAGTGAAGCACGAGATACCGTGAAGTACCAAGAGGATCGGCGAGTTAACGAACTTCGAAAGGGAAGGCAAATCGCTCGCCTCGTATTTCCGGTGTAATATCGCCATGTAATGTATTGCTGTTCACGGGTGGCGCGCATGAAGTCGGCAATTACCTATCGAACGACGTAATAGCGTAACCATATTTATATTCCGGATTTCCAATAATGCAATTCATTAGTCTTAAGGTAAATTCAGCCGGGAGAAACAATGCCTCAAGCTCCCATGAATTATACGAACTCTTTGTTCTTGTCCTCCTTTTCACTTATTACTCGATATTTGCTTTAATTTCTTTTCACAAAATCATAAATTATTATACAAAGCGTATTACGTAGAAGACCTCTGACGAATTCATTAAAAATGTTAATATAACTTTGTGACAGAGATAGATAATATTGCATGATGAACGTGTCTGACTACGCACTATCCGTTTTCCCTTGGTAGCTATATCCTTTCTATTCTTTTTCGTATTTTAGTCTTCGACTATATTCCAGTAGATATTTTGGCCGTACATTAGCGTGTTATTCTGAAAGTAACGTAGATGCATAAATATTAATATCGGGCCAGAAAATGGTAGATAAGTATACCAATAACTTAAGATTTCCAGGTCATACTCAGGATAATACAAAGTAGCAAGATTCGAAGGGTAAATCGAAAATCGATAACTCAAGGATATTTAAAGCAAAGAATCTACATCATATTTCACATTCTATACAGGCCGTCGGAACAGAGTTAGCGAAGCGGCCTGTACATACTTCGCCCATATTCCCTGCTACTTATTCTAATCCTCCTACCCCTGTTCGCGCTTCTTATCTCCGCGATCTCTTTCTTACTTCTTCCCGGCCGTCTTCTTTGCAATCCTCTCCATTTCGCGCAACCTACAAACACCCCAGTGCGTTCAAAGAAAAAAGAAAAAGGAAAAAAAAATAGAAACAGGGAAGAATACAGAAAACAGAAAGCAGAAGAGGAAGGAAAAGCATCCGGGCTACGTGCAGCGACACACTAATTCTCATCTGTCTCTTCGCTTGCTTTCGCGTCTCTTGCTTCTGCCTATTTTTCTCCTTTATCGTTATTATCTCCGGCCGTAGCATAGCCCGTGATTTTTCCTGTCCTGTTCATTTTTCTTTCCAGCGAGCTTATTTTCTTATAGCCGGCTCGGTTCCTTCTTTACAATGCGGCATCTATCTCCATCTTTGTGGCCGCTTTTCTCATTGAAAGCCCCGACGATGCACTGGCCCAAGACTTCTTCATTCGCTGCAGGAAATTCTCTCTACCTCCTACCCCCCACCCCTTTTTTCTCTGTTTATTTTCCTTTTCTTTTTTCAACTTGTCCGACCTCTTCTCTTTACGCTCGCTCGTCTCCTTGCCTTAACCTTTTATTTATATTACTTTCTCTGCCCGTTTCGCTCGTCCTGTTTTTCCTTTTTACGCCCCGTTTCCATCTTTATCCCTTCCACCTCGCTCGAAATCTTCACGTCCTCGTATTCATACGCGAGCAGATTATTTGCGGCCAGATTTTCACCAGTCGGCATCGTACACGCGCGTTCAATGGCGGATTAAACGTCGGGATCTTTGCTCCGAGCGGGCAAAAGGCGAGGGTAAATGACTTCGGCCATTGTTTTACCCGGCTTAATCGCACTTCTGCGGTCTTTTATATTCAAATCAACCCCTTGTTACCGATGACAGCGCTGACACTTGGCGATAAAGAGGACGTGCATCACGGCGATGAGATATGTTCCTTGTACAATGGTTCGTGAAAATGTTTGAACGTTTACATGGGATACTTTTATGCGTGCACCATGTATGTTGTATTTTGAAATACCATTGGTATCATAATGAGACACGGCTGTCGTGATTACACTGATCTTTGGAACCAACTCGAAGATGTATGTAGAAGTTACAAGACATTTACTGCAAACGTACATTTAGTTAGAAATTAGTATGAATATCGATCTCGCTAATGGCTAGGAGAAGTTTGCTTAAAAAAATGTTCGATACAACGTAATAAAATTTCTTCTTTTTATCCAATTAAAGTAAAAAATTTTCGTCGTAATTATTTCATGCTTTTATATGACACTGATTCGTTTTGAACGCATCTGTTCATCTCGCATTAAGCATATTTACGTTTTTGTCAAGCGCTCTCTCATTAACATCGGATTAATTATTCTCGCTCTGATCGTTACCACAAAACCTACATACACGATGCACAGATAATTCGATAAAAAGTTGTTGATGACCAAAATCGCTGAATAAATTGTTCCATAATTGCAGCGCACTTTAACACATTCGCTTCTATTAAAACACGAGAATTCTTTCCTCGCAGTTGCATATCTTCTTCACGGAAATATTCAAGATCCACTAATTACAAATTCCAAAAGCGTCGTTCGATTCTCTCTCAATTCACGTCGATCCAATATCTCTCGTCGACTCTCGTCTTCACGAATCGAACGTCTATCTCGTCTCACGGCGTGAGCTCGACGAACTTCACCCTCGGAGGCATTCCCTCGCGAGAACATTCACGGTTTATTCTTTCCTCGTCGACGAGCGATTCCGCGTCATTCCGGCCAGATTATTCTTAAATCTGTCGCTCAGCCATCCGTTCCTCCGCTTCTTCTCGTCCCGTACCCTCGCATATTCTCTCTCGCGCCAGTTTTTCGCCCACCATGCCACCCTACCTTTTGCCCTTATTGCCCATTCTACCCTTCCACGTTTTCACGGGCTATGCAGCGTCGCGAAATGCAGAGGGTGAAACGCGCTGATGGCCCAGTGACGCGGCCCTCCATTGTTTACGAGGCAGCGAAATAATTTTATGGAACCTCGTGCTCGTTTTATTACGTTTTTATATATTTGCTAGAACGTGTTGCATCGTGAACCCTTAATCAGACCGGATGAAAATGGACGCGAATTTGGAGGATGGAACCCCTCCCGTCGGCAGACTTTTATATGTTTTCATTAAGGGAGCTTGAGACGCGCTCTTTGAAGATTGCTGTTTCCTTTCTTTTTAGTACTAGGTCGATCCGTTCTAAGTCGTTCGTTTGGCAGGAACGTAACTTCTTGGAAATATAACTGTTTTTCTTCTTTTTTTAATAATTCACATAGTATGGTTTTTTGAAAATTAATATACGTACGTTTTCACAACAATGTACATGTTACAAGAGCGTTAATTTCATCTGAGAGAAAATAGCTGCGGAAATGTGTTTCTCACGTGCCTTCGTTACTTTTCATATCAGCCTGTTATTCGTATCACAATTACGTCGATGTCCGCGACGAAGCAAATTTTCTCACGATCATAATTATCAATTGATTCCTTATTCCGAAAGCCACGCAGCAACAACGCTTCCAAATGCTCTTAAAAATAAGCTACGTCTGAACATTTCAACGTTACCCGACTCGTACAGTTTACATACGCTTTACATATTCCCTGCACACGATCCTGCAAATTCCTATGCAACGCGTAATCATCGACTTATTCAAAATTTAAAGGAGACATTGCCCAAACTGGGGACGCAAATACGTTTCCGTGGCAAACGTTTCTCCCAGAAAATTGCAATGCACGCTCATTCCCTTGTAACCGCGCAACACCTAACGCCACGTCGTTCCCGTTTCTCTTGCACCACGGCAACACCATTCCCCCCTCGAAGCACTCCCTTCGGATTCAGCACACGACCAGCAATAATGCAGCCTCTGGGACAGAGTGCCTTGTCACCTTCGGACCTCGGCCACGTATCGAAGGAAACCACCGCTGCCATTCGCTGTTTACAGTTTCGAAGCACGCGTGTCCTCTCTAGACGTTAGGCTATAGTCTTACCGAAGCAACAACAAGCAACTTTTTACTGACTGTTATAGGAATATATCAGAACGATCGAATATATGGACATCTGTCAGCAGGTAGAGTGTCTTTTGGCACCAATAGCAAGGGAAAAACCTTGATAAACGTGGATCGAAATATTATTGGTAGACTTATAGAATTTTAAGAATACAAACATGCACAGAATGCGTATGATATACGGAAAAATATATTTCTTTCACCGTAAAAATATTAGTTTACGTAAAAATTCCGCGATCTAACTTTTAGTTTCCTCGTATGGGACATTTTTAATTGCGAACCCGCAACAGCGCGAGAGACTCTCTCGCGTGAAAAAAATTTTTCAACCCGCGAATATATTCGGTGCTGGTGATGCTGCAGTATTAGAACATAATTTTCGAGATTGTGGAAGATCGGAATTAATTCGTGCTTTTAATGTAGAAGAAAAAGCACGAATAACTGTTGAAAGATGGTATTCCAGGAAGCAATTAGGTAGCCGTGTGATCGTGTGGTGAATCGCGCATGACCAGTTGTTGCTTCCTTACCATGCGATAGTTTCGAGCGATGCGCAAAGCTATAATAACCATGATAATAACTGTACTAAATTATACTAATATCTATAATAACCGCGAAAGTAATGACATTCGAATGCATGTTTGTTAAGCCAATTTCGATCACGTCGATGAATGCCACATGCTCTGGAAGTTTGGCAGCAATTTCTCGCAACACTCTGCGTCATTCCAGTCTTCAGATGTTTTATTCGTCAGAACGCGAATCTGTTAAAGCATAGTCTAACGCGGAACAGAAAAGACATAAAGAACCCGCGCCGTTAGAAAATAACGACGACTATGACAACGATGATGACGATCATCAGCGTTTTCACCTATGCAACAGTAAATGGATAATACGTCACGTTAACGCGATAACGATAATTAAATGCCAATTCCGCGCACCGATGAATGGACACCAATCCCGTTCGGTCAGCGTAGAATGAATAATCGCTAATCGACTTGGACAATGCTAAATCACAGCATCCATTTCCTGCTGTCTAATTCGGTCCTGACGCGGACAGAACAGCGAAAAGAAAAAGGAACAATCGTTGCGCTTGCTCGATCCAGCCACGATTTCCCTCCATTAAAGCGTCGCTTCCATTGTGTACCGAGTCGGGTTCAGGAATGTACATGGTGTTACGTAGAATGCAAGCCTCGTGTTTCAGAATTCTTTTTTTTTCAAGTAGATTTGCGATACGAGGCTTTAGAACATTAGCGTTTTCATTATGTTAGAGGTTGTGCTAATGGATCTATCAGAAAGTGAGAGGTTAAATGCTAGAAATTAGTTTGCCGAAGTGGAATAGTTTCCCTTCGTCGATCCCTATCGTAAGTTGTGTTAAGAATGAAATAAATGTTTCATAGGAACGAGCTGCGAGCGAGTTTCAGTTCCTTCTTAGCCGCGTGTTTCATGAAACAATCTTCGAAACGAGGATCTTTAATCTCCAAGGAGTAGAATAAAAAGACCTACTCCATCACCTGAATCTGGACTTATCTTAAATTACGTTTCTTATCAAATTCAACATCTCCGTAGGTAGAGCATTTACTTAGAAGGACAGGGTGAATCTTTCTTAATACGTCCACTACTTTTGCCGATATATCCTCCGCGCTGTGTGCATGTTAGAATCATAATTGACGATAAATATTGATACAAAATATTCGTTCTAACGTTTCACGCACTCGTGTGACTTTACGTGTTCAATGGATAAAAATTGCAATAAAAATTACAACAAAAATTATTTCGCTACTTGCCATACCAGAAAATCATGTAAACGTCTGGAATGGACAATCGCATAAACTAGCCATAGGCGTCGACGTGTTAATCGTCAGCATCCATTTTTCCAAACTATCCATTACCGGCCATTACACACGCTTGTCCGCTCGCAGCGGGAGACAACAGTCTCTCCATTGTTTCTGCCGGTCGATTAGCGTCTCGGCGAATCGCAGATCTCGCGAACACCTGGTTCTAAACTGTACGAGGCGTACGTTAGAAGTTGTAGGAGCGCGGCGGCGCGTAACCGTGCGAGAAGCGGTCAAGACCGTTCGAGTGAAAGTGAAAATCGCTGAAAAATACGAGTACGCGTGATTGCGACATGGTAAAGAGGAAGCGGAAAACGACGATGGGAGCGCGAGCTAGCCGCGCGTGTACGTACACGCGCGCTATCGATTCGCTTCTCTTCCCGCGAAGATTTACGATTAAAAGCGCGCTTCACGCATGCCTCGCGCGTCAATTACGCCTCGCGCGTTCCCCGGCTCACCGACGTGAGAGATTGTTGCGCAAAGAAACAGCGTAATAATTATGTAGCTCGTAAATCCCGAACGAGCCCTGCGGACGCGTCTGCGCGACCCTGTCGCTTGACCCTTGGCGACGAGCATCGATTTCCGTGATTTATTTAACGAGCGCTGCCCTTCTTTTATCGGTTCTCCATAAATTAACCCCTAACCCTGCTTGGCCCACGGCTATTATTTAGGGAATTTTCTCGTCCGCCTCTTGACGATTTTTGGGACGTTGACGTAGCGATGTTTTAGGGTTAGAACGAAATGGGGGTTAGGGTTCGAGACGATGATCGTGAGAGTGATCTAACATGTTGACTGCTGGACGAATTTTATGTCTTGTTTACGGAGCTGGAGTGCTGTTGTTTCTTTCACTAAGATATACAGGGTGTACTAGGGTTCAGCAGTTAAATCTTGCTGATATGTTCGATGGGTACAGTCAGAGCGTGTTTTATATAAATTGGACACTTAAATTATTTCCATTATTATCGAAGATCAGTTTGCTAGTCATCTCGGAAGATGTGCCAAAATTATCATTTACGTTTGACATTAACAATTCATTACATTCTTTGTATATCGATGTCTGTTTTTCGTAACGCCATAATATATATCTTGAATTATGTATCTTTCCTAAAACATAATAATTTTGTTTAAACACATTTACGTATAGAATATGCTGTCCGAAGTGTTATCGTTTAAACTAGACAATCGATTTAATCACGCAGAGTAATCAGGTGGTATTGTAACTACAATCAACTGTACAAGTCAGTACGAGTATCAAGTCTGTGGAAGATGAAGTTATTATACAATATCAAGCGACGGTTTCTGATATTAACACAAGCTACGTTGATTATCTTTGATGGTTTCAAAGGCTAAAGAAATATCGTCCTACGCTAACTTTCTAATAAACTATTATTAAATGGCGTTGTTTATAATAAAACAAACACATGGAGATATGAATAAAAAGTAGCACATGAAAAGAATGTTAATAAAAGAGAGTCTAATACCACCGGTGAATTGCGTTCTTCCATACGACAACAAAGACCTACAGATTTTAATCTCGCGAAGCTTGTGAAGATACTTACGCAAGTTTCTTTCTATTTATTCAGCGACCAACGAATCAGTAGACTAATAGAACTTAATAGAAACACGCTATATAGAGCGATATAAATTAATCTGGGAAGTTTTTTAAATTAAAAACAGCATAATGGCACGTATTTTATACATGAAGATAGATATTAATATCTAACGAAAAAATAAAATTCCGTATGGTTAATAACGATTTTGCGCTTTGCACACAATATGCAGTTAAGTCAGCGGAACGATTGAATAAAATATTACTTACGTTTCCTATTCTAAAGTTAGAACCGAATGATCCTCTTGTAAGAAACAAATGCCTCGAATTGAATGGTTTTTTGGTCAACGTATTCCGCGTAACATCGAATAACGAAGTTTGTGGAGAAGTACGGTTTCATATATACAGTTGCTGCGAAAGCGTGAAGCGTCGCACCGTTAATAAATCACGCTCCCTTGCAATTTAAATGGCTTTTTTATTTACAACCGGATCCTATTATAATTCGCCAGTTTGCGCGCCCTTAAATATGTATAACGTGCTAATCAGGGTTGCATTTACCGGATTAATTTTTCATCGGGTACACACGAATTGGCTGTTGCACGCCACGCAATGTAGTACACTTATTTAGAAATTTTCATTTATACATGAAACTCGAGGGACGAATCTCTACTGAAAAGTCGAACGCACCCGCTGATGAATCCTATTTTTCCAGGAATAAATAAATAGGTTAAAGTCCTTTTGCTTTTCGTACTTTGTCGCGTGAGAAACGAATTTCTATATAAATTGAACGTGCAAGCTGACGAACTCGCTTTTCCGTAGAATGAAATTAATCCTATATACGAAGCAAGTAAAGAAGGAATATTTTTTATCTTTGGATTTTGCACTTTACTCTGCGATAAATCAATTTCTATCAAAATTGAACGTGCGCTTGATGAATTCAGTTTTTCGTCGAAAGAAATCAATGGCCAAACTGAGGTAAACGAACAATGAATATTTCTTCCTCCTAGACTTTGCACGCTTTCTCTGCGAGAGACGAATTTCTATGAGAATTGTGCAGCTGATGAATTCAGCTTCTCGTCGAACGAAATTAATAGCCAAAATGTAGTAAATTTTGTCGGGCTTCGAACTTTATTCTGCGAAGCGGGGGGTTGCTTTTAAATAAAAACGCAGTGTTATCGATTGCTTTTTTAGCATCTACGCTTTCTAAGAAGCGTGTCAAACGATAATTAAGTGGTTCGCGTGTCTAGCACTCCCGCGAGAAAAACCGAGGAATCACAAATGAACTTTGAAGACCTCCTTCGAGGCTTACGGCCGAGTTCCAGCTCGTCCAGAAATGTGGCAGATCACGAAATTTTAATAGCAATTTGATCAATGCGACCTGATTGTTCCTATTCCATAAGGGAAATTGAATGGATGTCCGATCGAACGATGTTCGTTATGCTAAACGTATTAGACTCGATCACGAGTGCTCTAACATATTAAATACTAAAAATAATTCCGCAAAGTATAGCTTCTGTCGTTATATCTCGTAAATTATAAATATCGAGAGATAAATATTTCAGACCGATACATTAGAATTGGAAATTACACAGGATAAACGCGATAAAACCATTTTTGTTGATTTTATGACACAGTTGAGAGTGGTAACCAGTTTAGTCAATAAAATGAATATTTAATTAATAATAAATATTTTAGAAGTACCCAGATGGATAATTAATACTTTTAGATTGTAGGAGGTAATAAAAACACGACAAAATTGATCGACAGCGTGCTGTACTTGGAATTTCTATTACTGCTTTTATACAAAACACGAGAAACACGTAACACGTGATATTTTTCCCTTACAACTCTCAACTACGTCCGACTTTCATAACATATTAATATTATATTTATATTCTAGCTCGAAAATTTCTGGCCTATTAGAATTTCAGCTGAAATAACATTGACTTCCTTAGGTAAATAAATATTTCATTCGTAAAATTATTCTCCTACATTATTAAAACTTTAATCAACTACATCCTAAAATGCAAGTTACGATAGTCTTATTTCTCAGAGAAACATACGGAAAAGTTTCTTTTATCCAAAAAAGCACACTTAGTTATTTAGCCACTGCGATACTCCATCGTTTACGTTGAAACTAGTTACACTCTCAAAAGATACACACGTAATTTCCTCGAGAATTGAGCTGTGTTTTCGATATCGTAGATCAGCGAGATCGCTCAAGGGCGGTGCGCGAAGCCTAAGGCAAAGAGAAAAACGGTTTGGTGTAAGCGCAGCAAGTCACAGTGACGTCGTCGACGACGACGACGACGACGATCCCGGAGGGTTGCACGGCTCTCCAGTGCCGGAAAGTTTGGCAGGCCTAGCTTTTTATCCCTAGACCAGACGTAAAGGGGCGTACTTACACACTCCATACCCCCTTTTCCAAGTCTACTTCGGCCTGGCCTCTCCTCCTCAACCCCCTTTCCGTCTTCCATCTCTCTCTCTCTCTCTCTGCCACGCTCGCTACCCTCCAAAACCGATATAGATATATCCGGCCAGAGTTTCCTTTCGTCTCGTCGAGACATTAAAAATCCCTTGCGTTCGGAGCTCTCGAAAAGGGCGCGGTACTCGTACACTTCCCTCGATTCTGTTTCCCCTTCTTCTTTCGTACACCCCCTCCCATAAGTATTAGGACAATTATAGGAAATAAGACGAACTTCAAAAATCTTTAAGAAGTTATTCAGATAATTGGGATTATTGCTTACTTCGGAACCTTGCAATATATGGATCCGTATATGAAGATTCCGTGGCAGAAATATAATAATGCAATGTAACGATATGATAAGATCACTTTCGAGGACTTTCTAATTTTCATACTGGTGCTCATTTGGTAGATCAAAAAGAATTGTTTAATATAAGAGGATTGTATTAGGTCGTCCGAAAAGATTCTATCGTTTTATCAGGAAATAACGCATGCACAACATTTGTCGTTTTATATTATTTTAACGAATTACGCAAGATCCATTTTGTTCCATCGAGATAAAGATCACGACGTTCGACAGACTTGGTTTCGTGTTTGTATAAAGATGCATTGCTGTAAAAGAAAGACACTTTTCTCGAAAAACAGTCGTTATTCTATTTCGTCGATTTATTTTTTCATAGGGAATCACTCGTCCTGAAACGCCCTGTATCAATTATTAATTTCTCATTTTCCTATAATTCTTGCGAATAACTTTCACAAATCTTTTCTGCCCATTCCGAGTGCCTTTTCCTCTCGTCTCGTACGAATATACAATTTCTATCGTTTTCTGGCACATCGTTCTCAGGTCAGTTATAACATCTTCCATGCAATCGCTGAGTATCTTAATATTTATGAACCGAAGTGTACGTCTCGAGGAACGTTGCTACTTATCGAATAACCTCGACAAAAGTCGCGGCGAGATAGGCTGTCTTCCGCTCTTCCTGTCGCGGCGAATGTCGTTCCTTTAACGAAGAGTTTTCCTAACGGGCGAAAGCTTTTCTCACGTCAAGATGCCAGTACCAAGAGTAGTTCCTTTTCGTTCTACTGATGCGTGATTTACCGCCGCTCCAGGGGTTTACTGTTAGGGGAACCTCGACAATGAGCGCACCTGTCCTACGGGATGGCGTTTGTACTTTCGAATTTTCGCGTGTCTTACAGAAGGTTTTTTCTTTTGTGGTTGTTCGTCTCTTTTCGGAGTTTTGTGGTAATTGGAAGGTGCATTGTCGAGAGGTGTTTCTTTTTTTATTTTTTTTTTTTTTTTTTTTGAGGGCAGAGAGATTGTAAGATGATAGGATTGTAAAAGATCCTTCAAAAGTATGTGCATACTTGGTTATTTTTGATGAAATGTAATTTGACTATAAAGGTACGAGTGGACGAACCCAGCACGATTTTATTCTTTACTTGAGTTATCGCAGAATATTGTAACACGATATTGTCAAAATTTATTTTTGCGAGTTAACTTGTTCGATTGTCAACGGGATAAAATAGAGATAAAATGGCGAAGGTTTTCTCAAATTAATAGAGGGACTCTATGATCGTTAATTCTAGCAATAACGTATAAAATTGATTAATATCGCATAACTACGCGAATGATGTATTTAATTTTCATATATACAATTGACGAAGTTATAAAATAAAGATAGTAAAGCCAGTTGTTTTAGCACTAATTTACCGTTAATCCATATATTTTAGTAAAATCCATGTATCGTTAACACAAATCGATATTTGCATGACCGGTATCCTGAATACGAGACACGGGATGTATAAAAAGCGTAGACAAATTACACCGTATTAAACGAAGTGTTCCTTGTCTCTATATTTTCTTTCTGCTTTTCAATCTTCCTTCGAGCGAATTCAACGCTCTACTTCGAACGCTAACGCACTTTTCCCTTCAGTAGTGCAAAAGTAGAGGATTAAAGCATTAAGAGATTCATTAAAGCATCAAGAAAGATTCATGCACTCGACACTAAGCATCTCCTTTCAAAAGCAATTTACTGTCTCTTAGTACGCGACGGGAAATTTAAGTCGGACAAGGATTTAGTGATAATTCCGGGAAACGGCCGGACACCGAAAAAAATTCGCGCGCGTTAATTTAAATTTCCCAAATTACGACGCCCCGGACGCAGATAGCAATTACACGAGTTTTTTAAAAATGTAACCTCCGTAATGATCGCGTGCATTTATAATTGTCATAAATAAGAGAGGCACAATCGTCGCATTGTTGCTGCACTAATACGTTAATTATGACGAGGAATAACACAGTTTCTTCTTTCTTGTTATATCTTATGATATAATATACTTCAAAAATAATCCTTCAACAGCGTAATCTGCTATTAAATAATTGAAGCAAAACTCGGAAACACGCTTGTCTTTATTTGAAGATCAAAAGCTCGTAATTATCGATGAGAATAATAATACCTTTTGTTCAGTTGTTAATTCGTTCTTCCACCGTCAATTGGAAAATATATTCCCGCGAAATTAATATTTGCTGAAATGTTTTTAGAGAATTATCTTATGATATAATATACTTTAAAAATAATCCTTCAACAGCGTAATCTGCTATTAAACAGTTGAAACAAAACGCAGAAACACGCTTGTCTTTATTTCAAGTTCAAAAGCTCGTAATTATCAGTGAGAATAATAATACCTTTTGTTCAGTTGTTAATTCGTTCTTCCGCCGTCAATTGGAAAATATATTCCCGCGAAATTAATATTTGCTGAAATGTTTTTAGGGAATTATCTTATGATATAATATACTTTAAAAATAATCCTTGAACGGCGTAATCTGCTATTAAACAGTTGAAACAAAACGCAGAAACACGCTTATCTTTATTTGAAGATCAAAAGCTCGTAATTATCGGTGAGAATAATAATACCTTTTGTTCAGTTGTTAATTCGTTCTTCCGCCGTCAATTGGAAAATATATTCCCGCGAAATTAATATTTGCTGAAATGTTTTTAGGGAATTAAAATTTATTTTCCAAATAATTTCCCTATTCGTTCTCCGCAATTCTACACGAGTTACATTTTCCACACAGGGGAACACATTTTTCAACAATGTATTTCCAGTTATTCTTACAACTGGCACTCGCGTATCACATTATATAATAAAAACCCTAGAACAAAAGAAAAGCAAGCGCAGAAAAGTTAAACATCCCAACATTGAACTTCATAATTCCATACTGTAAACCATCTAACTTGCCGATCCGAAAGCAACTCGATTCCAAGCATTCCAACATACAAAAACACGATCGTATTTCAACAATTTCGGTTCACCACCTCGCAGGTAATTCCACGAAATTCTCTTTCTCTCCCTCCCCACGCCTCTCTCTCACTCTGGACCAACATTTTCTTCAAACGATCACAAGACACAGTCTGAATCTACGTGCACGGGAATTACAGGAAGTTTCAACGGTATTTCGTTTCCTGGCACGTCGAGGCGGCTTCGTGATCATAAGACTTCGTCACCAAAAGGGAGGGGAGGAAAAAACTGGAAAAATATGGAAGAGGATAAAAAGTGAGCGAAAAACAAGGACAAAAAGAGAAGGAGGAACGTAAGCGAGGAACGAGACCTGGTTCCCGGAAAACAAGGGGTACCGTTATGGGTTCCCATGGCTCGAGCGCCTTAGTCGAACGGTGAACACGACGTATAAGCGAAACATAGCTTGTAATCGGTATATCGTGGTCGATCGTTGTAGCCTGATAACGCAAAGCGCGGATCATCTTGCGAGCAACGCCTCGCATTCCTACGCTAATCGCGACACCGTTGCATGGACGTTGTTCGTGCACCTCGTGCAGTCGGTATTGTGTTTTCGAGGACGAGCAGAAGTCGAGTATCGATGTTGAATAGCTCTCGAGATGGATCGTTGCGCCCGGTAACGATTTAACCCCCGCGGAAAATGACAAGAACCGAGCAGATGATCCTGAGAGATTCTGGTGTCTCTCCTTCCGTGAGGTTCTGCGAAGTTCGTGGTTTCCAAGTCATTCTTCATTGTTCGGTCGACCACGTGGGAACGCCGGGAATAATATCGCCCGGTGATGTACCCCGGGAATCTCGAACATTGGTGATTGTTGTTCGCCTGTTTTTTTTTCTGGATCCCTTTCAGACACAGCGTTCGTTGGGAAAGATCGACAAAGGATCGATCGAGAAAGTTGTGGGAAGATTGAGATGGCTTCTTTTTGCGAGGAAATTGTGTGAAGCACCTTATTACATCGTTGAACAGCTCTTACGATGTTTGTTAAAATGATCGAATTATACAACTGAAGCAATATCGTCGTGGAGAAATTTCATGTCATAGATTAGAAGAATTAGGAGATTCTTTCGAATTTGATAATGAGATAAATGAAACTTTGCAAGTAAATTCTACGAATTACGAGTTACCAAATTATCCTGCTTCTGGTAAAATTGTAAAATTACGAGGAAGAGTTCTATAATTCACAGCAGCTTGTTAATATTCGTGTCATTAATTGGTAGGTTATTATGCAAAGGAGTTTTAAATATTCACTTTGGATTTACATTTTTATCTGCAGCACGATTAAATTATGATGAAAGCCTCAGCTAAAAAGATCTAATTCTAGATTTCTTGTGGAGCAAGTTCCTCCTATCCTCAGTCTAAGTATTTTGTAGCGCTAATTAATTACGAACGTTGAGCGGAATTTATACGGATACACACTGCAACCTGCAAAGAGCAGAAAATTAAAGAGAAAAGATCAAAGCAAAGAGATAAAAATGTTAATTCGTAACGTAGAAAATAGCTACAATTTGTTTACGTTATTCACGAAATATGCAGCGTTAGCAAAACTCGCATCAGCGCTAAATGTAACGATTTAACCGGAACGGAAGTTAAAGTTGCCGTTCCTCTGAAACAGCGTACTGCCGCTTGCGCGCCAAAGTTATAATTATCGCACCTAGTATAATGTGCGTTAAGTGAAAGGTTCCCCAGGTTCCTAATGTTACCGAGCTTGACACTTCTGACGCGAAGAGTAAGAAGTTATCTTTGCGAAACAGCAGCGATTCGAACGCAGTTGAAGCTAACGTCTCCGGCTAAATCTAACAAATACGAGAGGAGAAAGAATTCGGTTCGCTTCTAAAATACCAGTGACAAATAATCGACGGCGAACTTATGTACGGTAAAACGTTTTGTCACTCTTCCACGAATGGCTTTGCAGAAGCACCACTTCGATTCTTCTTAACCGTAGCCTTTCCAACGACCGTTTCAAACTCCGGCTCTTCCTTATTGTAATCGATTTCTCAGCTCAGCGAAAGAAACTCGGACCTAACAAACAGCAATCCCCCCAAGAGGTTTGGGGCGTGTCGAGAATTCAGTATTTCGATTCTGCGGATTCTAGTTACATGTTTAGTTTAGGAGTGGCCATTGATATTTATAATATTCGTGGCTGTTGATAGTAATTGCGATAAAAGAGCCTCGACGAACTTTAGATTCTGTTTATACGTGTTCGTTTAAACGAACAAATTTTGTCAAATAGCCTAATAGAATTTTAACAGCCTAATAGGATAGTTTCAATATCCTAGAATTTTAATTCCACGGAATTCGCAACTAAAGATAACGTAAGATCGTACACGAAACTTCCCTATCTATCAATTTACAAGTATTCGTGACAACTATGTTTCCCTCCGACAATTGTGATAAAAGAGCCTCGAAGAACTCTAGATTCTGTTTATACGTGTTCGTTTAAACGAATAAATTTTGTCAAATAGCCTAATAGAATTTTAACAGCCTAATAAGATAGTTTCAATGTCCTAGAATTTTAATTCCACGGAATTCGCAACTAAAGATAAAGTAAGATCGTACACGAAACTTCCCTACCTATCAATTTACAAGTATTCGTGACAACTATGTTTCCCTCCGACAATCTCTCGCTTCAGAAAATGGATGCTTTCTGCGCACAAAGCATAATCGAGATTCCAAGATCTCCACGTTTGCTTATCTATAAAAAATCCTACTAATCCGAGAAGCTGCACGAAGCGTACGAAACAGTAGGCGCCAGATGATCGAACAATTCCCACGAAGGCAACAAATTACCCGATAATTCACGATTCACTCCGCTCGAAGTCAACGTGGTCCAACGGATATCGATCAATCTCAGCCCATCGTATTTATAGATACCGATCCACGGCCAACGATTTATCTTGCACCGTGTCATAAAGTACCTTTCTAACACTCTACCACAGAGTTCATGCGCACGATTTCACTGGCCATAGTCTCTCTTTCTCTATGTCTCGCTCTATCCGTTTCTCTCTTGAGAGCTACGCTCGTGAGAAATCCTCGTGGCGAGATAAGGAAGCGTAGACAGGACTCCTTCGAGCTGTTACCCGGTATTGTTCGCCACTGACAAAGCTTCTTCTATCAAGAGGTATTAACGCAATTAACTGTGTATCCTATAAGGGACTGCTCTTCGGAGGCGGCCGTAAAACGTTCAGGCAAATGACGGTCGAGAGGGACAGCAGGCCGAAGATACGCTCTGTGAACGGTATCGTAATTAGTATACAAAAGCGACCTGCCGCGTAATTAACTGGCCGACCAGCCAACGTGAATCTTTGGGCTCGATCTATTTGTCCCTTTGGATAGCTCGAATTTTGTTGCCATTCTATGGCGGTTCATTTCATCGAGGGGCAAATTGAGAAGGACCTTTGACACCGCGTCTATATGGGACGCTAAAGAGCTGCTCCATGGTGTTAAAGCTTCAACTCGCTTCGTTGGCTAATCCTATAAATGCTGTTATTATGTAGTAACGTGCTGGATACGTTTTATACGCGCTATACGCAGGTTTTGAGAAGGTCGTTTTTTTTAATAAGGGAAATGTGAATGACCAGTTAATTCGAACAATAATTGTGTGAACAATAATAAGGGTGTGAGAGTTGTTATTGAATCAATCCCTTTTCCCCAGATAATGCTTCTTTCTATCATATTTATGATATGAATTTACTAGTACATTTAATTATTTCCTACCGGACCTTGGTCGATGTGACCAATTATCATGATGAATAGTGATTAGACTACGCATACGTTAACCGCCAAATTAACCCGATTTCAAAAATTCAGAATGTCCAGCGACATAACGAGAACATAAAGCGTGTGTCACGGCGATGCATAGAAATTGAGCTTTACAGCACTAAAGAGACAACTCTAATATTTGGAACAGAAAGAAAGATGTAGGTTTCATATCCAAATGTGCAAAAGCTTATCGCTACGAATATTAGCCGAATTTATGTCACGTTTTAAAAAGTGATTCGATTTGGAATTAGTTTCTGTTGGTTTACTCAAATTACTTAAACTGCCCTTTTTCTTCATGATCCATTGCAACAGTTCCTCCAATTACCAACGTGTACATGTATACAAGGCTTTAGTAATTAATAAACTTTGCTACCAGATGCTATGAATGATATTAATTCCGTGCCCGAGTGAGACTCGTGGTAAGAAATTTGAGCCAAAAACAATAAACACGAGCCTAGCTCGTGGTACTTCATTCAGAACGAACGTAAACAACAGTGAGTGAGACTCGTTCGTGGTTCTGTTGTTCTCGATGTTCTCTTACTTTAGTTGCGTGTAACTCTTCGTTACGTTCACACGTTTAGGTTTTAATTCCCTAAAAGAATTAAACAACCGTTATACCTATCGTGTCAGTAAAAAGAAAACCTAATATCGATAATAGCAGCAAGAAGTGCGTTATTATTGCGGATAATGTTTCCTGTTGTGTTTTATCGTTTCGAAAAACATCACGCAGTTGAAGATTACCAATTTTCTACGAGTATTTAATCTAAAGTAAGTATTAATTTACAAATTTTTACTCGTACATTATCCACTTTCAAATAATAAATCATTTTTGTTCATTAATGAATCGGTCATAATTACTTCCCAGACATCTTAAAAGTATCAGTTGTGCCCAAACGTGGTTATTATTTCAATATACATGTATATATATACATGTATATAAATACATAATATGTATATATAAATACATAAATACATAAATATATATAAATACATAAATATATATAAATACATAATATATGTCTGTATATATATATATATATATATATATATATATATATATACATACACACACACACACACACACACACACACACACACACACACATATTATTTCAATATACATGTATATAAATACATAATGTTATACTATTAAATATATACATGTATAATAATATTAATATTAAATATATACATGGATATAAATACATAATATATGTGTGTGTATATATATATATATCATACATAAGACGCATACATTTTGCGCGACTTTGAGCACACGGCTAAACAGTCAAATGGCTCGACGCGACCTTCTTGTTTATTGTGGCTCGAGCAATCGGGAGTTAGCGCGTAGAACAAGGACTTAAAATTTCTGATGCTAATTCGACAATTGGAGACTGTGGAGCTTGTCTCTGTCGAGGCTGGTTGATTCTCGAAAATCCAGAGGACAATCTCGCGTATCGGAATCATGCGTCGAACGATAAATTAAATAGCAATGCCCGGGGAACGTCATTGCTGCGTTGCCATGGGAATCTCGTTAGTGTCAACCGTAAACACAATGACAAATTAAATAGAGATCTCGCGGCCGCGATCGTTGCGTTAGCGGCGCAGACCCGGCGGTGTTATTGATGCCGGAACGACAACTCGTTTCTGGACGGTGAAAAATAGAGGGTCAGGAGAAAATGGTAACGCGAGGATGATTTTTGCCTAACCTGTCTGTCATCCCCGATTGCGTTTGATTTTTTCCACGGGGATTTTTTAATATCGGCCTGTAGCCGATTTCTGGCGCGCTGATAGGTACGCGAACGCGCGAGTTTCTGGCCGCTATTGATTCAAATCTGTTCAGTCGGTGAAAAATACTCCATTGAATGTAGTTAAATGCGGATTTTTTATAGCACAGAGATGTGAACGATCGCATTAAGAAATCAACGTTACTCCGAATAAAATCGTTCGATTCACGGTAGAATGTGAACGTCGAGAAAATGCTAAGGAATCAAAATTGCTTATTAGAAAACCGATTCACGTTCGAAAGCGGCGTGGAATTTCCAAAACTCGGCTAACACGGTGAGTCGATGACGTACTTTCAGTCCGCGAGTCGACAGGAAAATTTCCTCGTGCGCAAGAAACTTGACAGGAATTAGATTAGAAATTCTGGAGAAAAGTGTCCGGGTGATTCTTGTCGACTCGTGTCCGCCCTTCAACAAGAATCACCGTGAGAAATTGCGAGGTCCGCGATGACTCCGGACGAACGTGAGGTGTGTCGCGAAGAACGAAACGAAAGAAAAGTAAAAGAAAGAAGAAAAACGAGCTGAAGTAGTCGTGAAAGGACAGAGGAGAGCAATCGCCCGCCTGCACCTTTCCAGATTGTTTTAACAGTTCCTGACTAGCGAATTATGACCACGTCTTGGTAGCACTTTCCCGATATGACGGACTGAAACTCATAGTAACGTGAGTCGAGATTTCAAGAATTTGAATCTAGTCGCATTTCAACTTTTAAAAGTATCATCCCCTTAATTTCGTAATTAATTAAGTTATAAGTTTATTCACCACCAAATTATGATAAATTTTTTATAACAATAAAGGCAGAATATTCTTCTATGAAAGTTAATAATCGACTGATTTATACCATGATTCTTGAGGTTGCGCAAACTCTTATTAGAAACGTATACAATCATGTATAATGTATAGCAATTATTTAATTTCTAGTACACGAAGGATATCTCTGTTAAGATGTTAAGTAGAAAAATTTTGTCTTCTTTTTTAAATACGGTAGTTTCGTGTTTTTGGACTAAAGCAGATTATTCGTCGTTTTTCTCTCAAAAAAAGGCTTTTCAAAAAGGATATGATATTATCGTTAATTACCGAAACCGATTACCATATTACCGGACGAATTGGTTCGACGGTTTTTACGCTCGTTAGGTTCAAATTTATGGCGAAACGTACCAGACGTCGGCTAATTTATCAACGTAATCGAAGCTGAAAATAATAACATCGATGATCATCAGGTCTTATTAAACATTGACGAGCGTGAGCGCTGCGATACTTTCATCTCGTATTCCGCATAATTCGTTGTCGCTCGAAATCCATGGATTCGTGGATGCATGCCATTTGATATTTATGAAACGTACTGTAATATTGCGAATGAATTTCGATGAAACGAAAGTCAGAAAAATACAAAGTTCATTATTCAAAGATCCAAGGTTCGCTATTCAAAAACGCAAGATTCTCATGAATAAAATTCCATGATAATAATATTGAACTTCCTGCGTGCACGCTTGATTGTTTCTTCATTTTAAAATCGATTAGAATCGATTAACAGGTTAATTCGCGTAAAAAATATTGTAATTTAAAGCACTAAATTCGAACAATTACGAATCCGATTAATACAAATGTACTCTGTCGTCGATTTTTTACTCCATCGTTGTTTATCCAATTGTTTTATTATTTTCCATGTAGTTTAAACTGTTCCAGCATCTACGTGTCCTTTTCATAGTGGATATATATTGCAGTCTGTCACAGAACTTTGTTCATATTTATTTTCATCTAATATACGTACCAATAAAAATCGTATTACGTATGAGATGACCTATTAAAAAATAACTGCCGCATTAAATAGAACACGTTCAACCATCCATCTACGGTTCTTAAAATACAACTAGAACCAGCCACCAGACCAAATAAACAATCGTCCGCAAACCATGCCACACACCATTGCTCCTGACAATTCATACATTTCTTCCTCACGCCATTCCATTCCCGCAACACGAACACACGACAACGAGCAGAGAATTTTTGCGAGCACCGGCTGTCCCTCGACCGGTCGATTTTCCTATTTACTCCAATCGCGGGACCTCTCTTTCAACTCGGTGATTTATTCCCGGCACCCTTTTAAATCGTTCAACAGATTAACTTAAAAGCTTCTTTATAGCGCGACTGTTGTATCGTACTAGCCTTTGTACTCGCGATTTCCGTGACTGTACCACGACGCTGCCAACGAAAACGAGATTCTGTCCCTGACACTCTAAGCTCTGGCTTCCCAACTCGAGGATCGCGGCCGACTTAAAGAGGTCAGCGGTATCGTTCGGGTTGTTGCTACGGTTAGCTTTACTTACGGATTTTTAGTATTTGTTTAGCTTAATGTAGCTACATTGACGTGTCGCGTATAACAAAAATATGTTGCTATATTTTATCAAAAATGTTTCTTACGTGTCAGATTACGACAGATTGTTTGTCCATTATAAAAATCGCCCAGTATTATGTTCGGTGGAGATGGTCATTGCCTCGATCACTGCCTTCAATATGTTATACGATAATTAAACGTTACGTTAGAATTATATTTCGAAATATCCATTTTCAAAGTGCTTTCTTTACCTTATGAAAAATTCTCTTTCATCCGGGGGCGAATCACAGATTATTTATTTATCGCGAAAGGGGCTTGTAACTGAAAAAAGCTTGTTAAACAGCTGCTCTAAATTCACGAAACTTTTCAATATGTTTCTCGATAGTTCTTCGGTAAGGGACCCAACACGAAGGGAAAAGAGCAAGAAATTTAACCACATATTAAGGACGCGAGGGGTTCTCGGGGAGTTGCCATACAAATTGGCGCGTGCTAGTTCCCAAGGACCATTTGAGTGGGACCGTTGAAAGAGCCCACCACCACCGCTTCTGTTGCGTGAGTTTCACGGGAGGCAAACTACTGAATTATGACGCGCTACCCCAGGGGACTCTTCCCTTCGTTCAAGAAGTCTAGACGTTTTGATTTTATAACGGGACCGCCTGTGTTTCGGATATTTAACCCGTTCGAGTGCCGGTCCACCCTCTCGACGAAGAGTTTACCTAGCGAGGCCAGCCTCGTACGAGAGGTTTGCTTTTTACTCGAAACGTCGTCGCTCGAGCTGCTTCTTGCGTGTTCCACGCAATTTCTACCCCTTACACGATCTTCAAACGAGCTTCTCGCCACGGATTTCTGATATCTGGCGACTCTGAAGCGGGCATCGTTGTTTGTTAATCAGGTACTGCGAGGATTTAGGATATGTAATCCTTATTGTGTTACAGGTAACCCTCTTTAACACGAATATCCGTATTGCGTTATATCGAGGGTGCGTTATTTGAGAGCGAAATATTATTGGTCGATGAAATCCACTGATACGAATACATAAATTGATATTTTGTTTCAAAAATGGGAGAAACTACTCGCGTTGTTCAGATTTTTAACAACTTTAAAGGTAAACCAACAAACAAATATTCTATTCTAGCATTTTCATAACGATTCGATTAAAAATAATAATACAAGTAACATGATATGCGACGATAATAAAAATTCATACAAATTCCGAGTTCACTGATTTTCATCTTCGCTATCGTACGAAAATGTTCCAACTTCCTGTCGTATTAGTGGATACACAGATTGATGCATTTCGTATATTATCACGTTCGAACAACTTTATTCTGACCATACTAAATGCAGATAACACACGTCGATGCTTCATTCTTCGTTACTATACAAAGTGTAGTCTCTACATTATAATAGTGGAACTATTTCTGGTTCGTTTACTTATATTCTCGGTTTGTTTTAATCTATTTGTTCTGTCTACTTCGTTTTTATTCTTCGTACATTCATTCACAGTTTATTTATTTTTATTTTCAATCTGAACAACAACTTTGTCGTGACATACAACACGAGACTAAACCCATTAAACGGTACATGTTAATGATTTTCATCCCATGTAAACGAAATTTCAATAATATCCGATAAATCCGACACTATTATTCTGCCTAAACATATTACGCACAATGCATTACATGACGTTATATTAAAAAGCTTGAAAAATGAATGGAACGTAATATTTGTCGCGGGTTGACAGTCTCATCCGGTGATAAATAAGAGGACAGGCATACAGGGTGGGAGGTTCCATTGTCGAAAAGAAAATTCTTCTAGCTTTCATGAATAATGGCTTAATGTCAGGTCCAGGAAGAACCGTGATTCGTACGAGAAAGAGATTGCGCGGACAAGTGTTTCTAAATCGACTGTTAACATAATGCGCCATCATTTCGCGTATTTGTCGGCAACTACAGCGTCTGAGTTTTACAATTGAGGATGTAGCTCGTGCTCGTGATGGTGCGACTCTTCTTTCATGGCAATCGTGCCGTTAGCTTTTATTCTAGATACGAGACTAGACTAAAGTACCAAGTAAAACGCCGTTATTTTCCTCTAAAATCTCTAATCTGTACATCCTGTGACCCTTTCCTCAGTGACAATATTAAAATAATTAAATACTAAATTGTTCGATGGTCTTGCGATACATAAATGTATGCGTAAACGCAATTCTAGAATATCTATCGTTTTTGCACAGACGCCGGAATAAATTGATCGCTTATTCACTTAGGAAAAAAGTTAGGATAACACGAACGATTATTAAGAAATTGTTAGAAGTTTTAAAATTTATTCCAAGTATTCAAAGAAATAAAAAAGAGAGAAGAAGGGTTTCATCAGGCAGAAAAGCAGAGAAGCGGCGATGCATTCCGCAAACTGACAAGATTTGATTCGATGGAAATTGTATTAATAGATATCGGAAAGAAACTCTCAAACGACGCGAAAAATATCGAATGTCCAGTTCACTTTGATACGCGTAAATATACCACGTCCACGTTTTAATGCCAATTCTAAATCAAGATAAAACGTATGCGAAACGAGTGGACACAGTTCGTTATAAAGCTATAAACAGGCGATATTCAAATTGAAGTACATAATCCCGAGCGTGTTAACGTCCATCGACGACGCGTTTATGGAACCTGTCTGCCGTTTTATTATCCGCGCGAGGACATCGAATTACGTTAAGACAGACGGGGAAAAAGAAACAGCGTTTGTGACGTTTCGTAAAATTTCGCGGTGCAGCCGAGTTTGCAACGAGTCTGGTCGTTTTACCCGCCGAAAGGGTGCCTCTACTCTCCATCTACTTTTTCTTTTCATTTTCTTCTTCATCCACCGTCCTACCCCCCGTCTGCCAATTTTTTTCCTTTTCCTCTTTTTTCCTCTTTTTTTTTTTTTCTTTTGTAAGTACCATTCATCGAGCGAGCTCTAATTGAAGCGAATTCGCCCTGCGAGAGAGAGAATATCGGGAAAAATTTTTTTCGTTTCGCCGGCCGACAGTGATCTCCACGTGCCGTATGATCGATATCCTGTGGAAGTGTCTGATGCTGTGATTGGACGTAAAAAAAAGGACGAAAAAGACAAGAACAAAGGAAGTTTGGTGGCGGAGAGAGAGAGAGAGAGAGAAAGAGAGAGAAAGAGAGAGAGATATTCGAAGAGGGATGAGATGGAAATGGAAGAGAGACAGACTGAAGGCAGGGAGAGACTATCGCAGAACGACGAATTAAATGACGTTTTCGTATTCAGTCGCGGGGACAGCCAGCACCGCGCAGATGAAAGGGATTCCACCCTGTTTCTCGCACCCTGTCTCTACTTCCTCTTTCTTCGTTCGCGTTCCACTACATCCGCGTTACGTCGAGTTCCTCTCTTTGTTCATCCTTTCGCTTCTGTCTGCTCGTTTATCCTTCAACTGGCTGATCTATGTTACAGTTTACAGGGGATTTTGTCATTTAACCGCGGCTTCGAGAAGAGACACGCGCTTTGGAAGCAAGCCACCAGCGATGTACCTATGAAATATTGCACACGCCCCTCTTTTGCCAGTTTTCAAACTTCCACGATCGTTTCGAACCGCTTACAACCAAGTTGCCGTGTTTTCTTCGTCGCCGTTTATCTCCGCGTTTTTCCTTTATCGTTTCGCTCGACCTTCAGTTCGGCGAAAGTTTTAGTTTATTCCTCTGCGATGGTAAAAGGCCTGGCAACAGCGATGGGTGCTACGGATTCGATTTTCGTTCCATCGAAACGCTCTCGCGTAACGTCCAGGTCGTAAAGTATATTTTTGAACAGGCTGCAACGTGAAAGCCGATTTTTTAACGCCACCGAATTTCAACGCCCCGCGCGCCAAACTGCTCGATACCTCATGAATGGAACGCCGAGGACAGCTTACGCTCGATATTCGCCCCGTTTTTCCGGTTCTTTATGACGTCTTATCGATCGTTTACGGGTACCAATGCAACTCGATTTGCCGGTTTGATCGCTCTCCTATCGAGCTCGCTTTCAGGGTTTTCCACGGTCCAACTACGACGTCGTGCTGTTTACAGAACGTAGGCTTCACCTGTTAAGAGCCAAGCGTAAAAGTTACTCGAACGCGATATCACTGGAAAATCTAAAATCACTTGCGTGTTGTTTGGTCAAGCAAGTTTTAATCAGAAAGACGAATAACGTCATCAGGATTTCAAAGAAATTTGTTATTTCGTTGTTGTTGACCTCGTAAAATTAGAATCATCGTCTAAAGTATGAAATAAAATTAAGCAAATCCTTGGAATTTTCTTCTGCAATTATAACGTTAAGAAACAAAATTCCATAATGTAAATTATGAAAAAAGACACGTGCAAAATGCAAATGAAATGCGTTCATGCAACGTTGGTCCTTAATAGGTTCTACGTATTGCGTAACGAAGCATTCACGAACTTCTGTCTTTGAAAAAAGCTGGTGAAACAACGCTGAAGCATAAGAAAGAAGCGTTCTATACAGTGTCTCGGCAAAATAGCATCCTAAACGATGCCAGTGTTGAGTAAATCGGATCGAAGTTCTTAATCCCGTGGATTATCGGAGTCTTGATTCCCCTCGGGCTAACCCTATTAGCAACTCTTTCATGGGATTCTGTTGCGGAAACTTAGTTATGATAATATAGTAAAATGCTAAGTAGATATAATAATGCAAAGTCCGTTATTAACATTACGTCTGGTATACTAATGTTTACAAAAATATTCTTTCCAAAATATCCTTATGTCTGTTACCACGCGTATTTACAAGCATAAACAGTTCTGCCGCAGCGTATTCGATTTGTTGCCGTAAAAAATATCGCGATAACCGTGTTTCAATACAGTGTCAACGAAACTTCAAAGAGTTTTATATAATAGACACAATATGGACATAAAAAAGTTCTGTAGCGAGCATTCGAACACCTTCGCGACAATATACTGAACATAATAGAATAAATAAACTGTCGAAAACGCCAGGTGCGATCCAGTATAATAACTGTAACTAACAATAAGACTTTTGAACGCGGTTGTATATACATAGAACTGGTCACCGAATAACGAATATTGCAGGATATGCGAAACCGGCTTGGCACGTATTGAAACGGCCCGTTTAATACCAGCACGAAATTAAAATACAAAATTCGACCGCGATGCAACACAATTTCCCCCGGTACGTATACGTATCGTATTATGAATCAGCCGTGGCTGTGCGGATGTGTCCCGATATTCATCTGTTTGTCTATCCGTGCAAATTTTGCGCCCGGTCGCTCTTCCCATTTTCTCTGAACAAGCTCGGCGCGGGACTCGCCGCGCAAATAAACTACGGTCTGATAAATTAGAACCGCCCTTTCTCTCTCTGTCTCTGTCTGTGTGTATGTGTGTGTGCGTGTCTCTCTGTCTGTTTCTATTTCGCGTATTGGGACAGGTACACGCGCGTGTATATACAGTCGCTTTCGGCGTTTCACGCGTGTGTCACAGCCGCCGAATTGATTCGGGAACGGCGCGTGCGGCCGCCACGAATTAACGTAATGGACGGTAGCGGGACAGACTTTGAAAGCGGCCCTCGAAAATCCTGCCTGTCGCTCGATTTCTCTGTAAACAACGATTAAAAACGTCCACAGACGAACTACGGCCCTTTTTTTCAAGCTTGTCTGGAATTCAGCTCCGATTCTAGGACTAATTTCGGATGCGCGCGGTGACGAGACTGGACATTTTTATTTGTCGTCATATACGCTATTAGGCAAAGTTTCACTTTGCTTATGCAAGAGTTGAAATAATTTAAAGTCTTTCTTTTTCTTCAGAAAGAAGTGGGATTTCATTTGGAATTATTAATTTATTTAACGTTTATGATCCATGTTACGAGCCTGACGATCTGCAAAGTACTTGTACCTTATAGTTTTATAATCATTTAACATTTTTTACCGTACTCTGCTGAACGAGTTCTGAATTTTTCGTTTTTCGGGAGCTAAAGAACAGTTAGATGGTAGAAATATTTTCTTTCTTCTAATTTTGAAGAAACAACATAGCTCGAGCGAAGGGGAATGAACCTCTTTGCATTTCATCCTTGTTCATCTCTACATATTCTGACTGATATAAATGTATAAGTATCTATACCGTGTAGACGTCAAGATATTTATAAACATATGATTGCCGATAATAATTTGATACAAATGGTATGGATTTCGAGCAATACCCTGAACCCTAATAGCAAAGTGATTTCTATGTTTAAAAGATTATTATCCGATTTTGTGATTAATAAAAATTGTAATCCTCAAATAGGACTTGGAAAATGTTTTATGCATTTTAGACAGTCGTACACATTGACGTAAGTCACGCATTCGACACATACTCGTAAAAAGACTGGCTCTTAGTAGCGTAAAATGGGAACAAAAAGTAGATTCGGCATTTTTTCCGTAAAAATTGTAACGAAAACCGATGAATGAATTACATTTTCAAAATTTACGCCGATTCGTACAACGTGGATTTTCTCAAAGATTTATAGAAATCCTTTCGCAAGCACTGATAGAAGTTTAATTCGTATGTCGTACGTTGAGAATGTGTTGGAAGGGTGGTTTGTTACTTGGGGAGGAAAAGAGTTGAATAATTGAGTTGCTGAACTGGAGTCTAGATATTTTTATACGCTGCAATTGGCGCAGTAATTAAGTTACACGAGAGCTCGACGAATTTACCTTCTTCCAAGCTTTTTAATTGGAACGACTGTCAATTATAAATCATCGATAAAGTAATAAAAAATAGGGAAGTACCTCTTTTATATGGAGGATTTCCAATTTCAGATAAATTAAAGAATTAATTGTGCCAAATATCAATCACATGCATGTGTTAAAAATTAATCACAAACAGGTAGTCTTTCCTTTTTGTAACATTATTTTTTCCCTCGCAAAGCATTATGGGAGTAATTAAAGAAAGCTACACCGGTTTACAACAATTTTTTACAAACATATTACGAACCTGTTATACGAAAACGTAAATATAATTTGTGACTTCTACATATATTTTCAAATTTTCAAAATTTCATATTTTCATATTTTTAATATAATGAAATTTCAAACAGTTTTGTATAACACACATAAGGTATTCATGAAAGTTTTCTACGATAGCTCTTAAAACACATTCGTATTACATATAAAGGAAGATATATCAAACCAATTAATTACAGTTTCCCGAATATATTTTGAAAACGAAATTTTGTTGAAACCGGGCATACAGAGAAAACAACGAGCAGTATTCTCAGATTCGGTCGCGATATTAAATCTGCGTGTACATAATGAAAGCAATTCGGAACGGCAATATCGTTGCTAAAAGCACACGTGATATTTGATCATTCGTTGGTTGACCGTGTAAAGTGTTTGAACGATATTAATCTCGGCGTTGTATTTAATTGGAAATTGTTTATTCCGTAATTTCCAGATTCGCTCTTTAAAAAAAAGATCCTGAAATTGATTTCCTACGTATACACGATCCTTTCGTTTGTAAATACAAATTTCCATGATTTTCAACAATTTTAATATTCGCCGTTGCTCTTTGTGTTCGTGGTTTTAATATCGCGATAAATAAAGCTTGCGCAAACGTTCTATTTATCGTGGTAAATAAAAATCCGAGTATAGCCGGAGAAAAACGATAACCGCGGAAGAAAAATCCACTGAAGATGCCTGAAACGCGAAATCCAAAGTAAAATACATACGGCGACCGTCGAGCAGACTTCCGTGGAAATCATTTCCGGAATGTTGGCGGATTTCACGACGATACGACCAGCCAACGTTTAAACATACTGCAACTCTTCGACGATCGTTCGACTGTACCGCAAACATCAGTTAAAACGTTTCGCTGTAAGCGAGTTTTGTTTTTCTCGGTATGGACGAACCGCTTCTTTCGGTATGATAACAGGTTCTATCGACGAAGAGAGCTTCCTTTTGCAATCGGAGACGCGACACAACCAGGGAAACCGAATGCAGTGCCATCATCAAAGAAATGACGCAGTAACGTTCCATGCCATCTTCGTGTTCTTCGAAAATTTCCCGTGATGGGTGTGAAAATTCTATCAAGTATTTGCAGAAGCGAAGAAAATTTATCTTTGATCGATTTTATGTTGCTTGATAGCTTGCCTCCAGCTTTGATTTTGTTTAATACTTTTTTATTCTATCTTTAACATTCACGCTAGCGTTAAATCTCAGTGCGAATGTACCGCTAGCCATAAGTATTTTTTCAACTGTTATTTATTATCTTATTATCTATTTACCTCCGATCATTTCCATTTTTCTACCTTTCAAATATTCCAATTATCGTATTTTTTATTTAACTGTCGTACAAACGCGAGAGAATCCTATTTCGTTGATCCTTGACGCGAGAGATACGCTCTAAAGCCATGCAATCACCGTAGCGCTAAAACTCCCTGAGAATACCATTACACAACAAATCATCATTTTTCACCAACCGAGCCAAAAATAAAGAACCGGAAGAAATCAAAACCAGCAAACATCTCGTCACTTTGATCGCGAAACCACCAGAGCCGGGTCGCTCACCTCGATCCGAAAAAGCCATTCTCGAGAAAATCCGAAATGAAAATCCCTTCTTTGCCGATCCAATAACGTAAAGAAACAAGGAATCGAATCAAACCAAAGATCAACTAATCGGAAGACCGCCATCTGAATGAAAGAAAGGAAAAAGAAGGAAAAAAGAGAGAGGATTCAATCTTCCCTCGGCTCTGAAAAATTGCATTCCAATCAACCGCAATCGACGTATCTTTCCGCGGATGTGTGACGAACGTACGAGCGCCCCTGAGCGCTGGATATCGAAAAGCCACGGGGATTACCTTTCGTTGGCGGCGGTGTCGACGGCGAGCTAAATAGTTCCCCGGTAAGTGCTTTTCGAGACTCTGTAATACGACTCGTTAATCGTGTCAGACGCCGATTTGTCGTTCCTCCGCGCCGCCGCGTACACGGCACGTACAAAACGGACGCGATTACGCGTGCACGGAGACTCTGGTCAGATTTATCGGTCGGACGCAGCTCGCACGAGAAACGATCCGGCGAAGCGACGCCTCTGGCGTGTTTACTTCCACAGACTTCTGCCTCCTAGCCGAGAAGAGCCGGCTACCTTGCACGCCTCTGGAAAAATGCCCCGTTTCAACCGGCCGATTTATATCGCTGTCGCGATGTCGAGTGGGTAGTTTGCCTCCAATCGAGACGGCAAGTTGGCTGCCTTTCTCCGAACTTTACCTCTGCCGAGCAGCTTTTGCTTTTTTAAGTCGCTGACACTAAGGTTAGAATTGTCAAATCGGTAGGACGATGAATGGGACAATTCTTTCTTTCGTTAATCGTTTATAGGCGCGTCAGATGTTTAATGCGTACGGAAGAATAAAAAGTTACGGTTACACGTTGCTATAGTAATTGAGATCGTTTTAGGTAACGTAGCGTTTTAGCAGTAATTTTAGAAATTCTTTTATTGATTTGTGATATTTCAAAGTGTCCTTTGTAGTAAGCTTCATCGTGGCTGCAAAAGGTATTGGTATTTAAGCATATTGGTATTAGCTCTCGTCGAAAAATTCTGTACAGGTTTGTAGAAGATACCATTCTTTGTTTAATTTCTTCGTAAAATGTAACTTTCGAGGACTGCAAATAAAATTAGCATGATCGAGTTGATACATAACTAATATATTTTGAATAACAGTTATAAGAAATCGAAATTTCTGTTTTAGTTACAACACATATACATATATATTTTGTATTGATTTATAGTCTTTTAAAATGTTCTTTGTAGTAAGCTTTACCGTGGCTATAAAAAGTATTGGTATTTAATAGATCTTATAAAATTCTGTGCAAATTTGTAGAAAATACAATTCTTTGTTTAATTTCTTCGTAAAATGTAACTTTCGGGGACTGCAAATAAAATTAGCATGATCGAGTTGATACATAACTAATATATTTTGAATAACTGTTATAAGAAATCGAATTTTTGTTTTAGTTACAACACACACACACATATATTTTGTATTGATTTATAGTCTTTTAAAATGTTCTTTGTAGTAAGCTTTACCGTGGCTATAAAAAGTATTGGTATTTAATAGATCTTATAAAATTCTGTGCAAATTTCTAGAAAATACAATTCTTTGTTTAATTTCTTCGTAAAATGTAAGAAATTGAAACTAAAATTAGTATGATCGAGTTGATACGTACGTAGTATATTCTAATAACTGTTACAAGGAATCGAAATTTCTGTTTTGGTTACGATTCCCCTATGAGGTCTATATGTTTGATTTTATATCTGCTGCGAAACAGTCCTAGACCCGATTTTCATACTAATTTTGCGATAATTGAAATCCTATATTTCGCTAGAAGTATTATTAAAAAGCATAATCTTTTTTCTTTATTACACAGCTGCTTAACGATAATGAATTATCATATATTGAAACACTAAAAACTCGAGCGCTATATTGTGCAAAAAAATCATGTATTCTGTAGATCTGTCTTATGCCAATACTTTTGTTCATTATTGTACATACATCACTTTATTTTCATTACATTAAATATAATCCTATAGATAATACTCGATGGTTAAAATGGTAATTGGTTCGAAAACAGCGATTTTGTATTGAAATAATAGTAATGTACAGCATACTCTGATCTAAAATTCCTCGCTCGTTACATTTCACCATTGTGCCACCCCACCGTGTCCTTGTGAAACACGCAGGCAAGACCAGTCACCGATCTCCTCGTAAAAAATCACGGGCTTGTTTAATTCCATCGAATCTCGAGGGTAATTCAGTCGGAAAAAAAAGATGATTCTAATCGGGAACCGGTGACCCGAACGTAGCAGATCCCGCGGGAGCGGAAGAGCCGGGGAATCAATAGGCCGCCACGGATCCCGGGGTTAATTAAATTTCATTCAGATTTTTCGAATTATCCAGTCGCAACGCGGCACCGGCTGACACGATTTCCACGGTGGCCTGGCCAGGCCGTGCCATTACCGAAACACAACATGCGTCACCGTGGAATTCGTTATACAGTGCACGTTCTCGGCCGCGATATCCGTGCGCCGCAGCCCGTTTTTAATTGCGTTACGGCCACAAAGTGTTTTTCACGCGGTACCCGCTCCGCGAGAAATTCAATGACCCGGCCAAGTTTCGCGAACACGTGCCTCTTTCTCCGTTTTCATCCGTTTTTTCTTCGTCTATGTTAGCCTTTTCGAACGAACGGGTTGCAACCAAAGTCGGTGAAAATTTTATTTGGATAGCAGATAATGAATAAAAATAAGGAACGCGTTTTTATTCGCTACTAACGAATAAGCATCCAATTGAATAAGTTACGAGCAAGAAACTATTCGTATAAAATTTTTTTTCGATAAAAGATTATTTCTGTTACATTGTATGGTAGGTGAAAGACGAAGTAAAGGTACATAGAGCGTATTGAACGCGAAATACGTTAGAAATAAGTAACTCATAAATTTCTTCAAACCTTAAATCAAACAGTTCGTTGGTCTCTGGTAAATTGATAGTAGGAATTGTAAGTATAAAGACATCCGTACAAAATTAAGCGGAAACAAAGTGCAATCGCTTTCTCGACATTTTCTCTATTCTTCGAATAATCAGTACCTATCTTTGGTATTATTTCATAAAATCAAAACCCAGAAGAATCTACAAAACAAATCGTTCAAAATTCTCCCTTGATATTCGCTCGCCGAAACATCGATCTCCCCCGCAAAATATCCATTTTCTCTTTATGGAGACCTAAAAATTGGCACAAAAAATTCGCTAAAACGAAAAACGAGGTAACCAACAAAGACGTCAAATGGAAAATGGGTCGGCGGCGACACACGAATTCCAAGAGCGGGTCGTAGCAAGGACGCGATATATAGTCACGTACGGATTGGTAGGAGGATTTGCTTCGGAAGGAAAGCCTGGAATTCCACGCGGCGAAAACCGGTTCCTTGCGCTGCCAGGCAGGACGATCGAAATGAAAAAGGAAAGTCGATGTGAAGGTGGAGGTGGATCGAGAGACGAGGCCGTCGCTCGTTTCTTCGGCGATCGGGATTCCACCGATAAATCTGCATCTCTCGCGGCGAGCGTAATCGCGATCGTGCCGACGAAAGGACAAATCGCCTCGATTAAAACCTTCCTTCCACCGTGTGTGTGCATACGTATATGTGTGTCCACGTATATGTGTTAAGCTGACCGACTGCGTTTCCACGTTTTCATCGATTATTTCAGCGATTTACGTAGATCGTTTTTCTTTTTCGCCACGGGGTTCTTGCCTTTTCTCATTTTTCTCTGTCCTTTAATCCGAACGAGACACGTGCTGCCTATGGAGCAGATGAAACTGGTTTTCTTAATGGAACTTTGATTTACCGTTTAATTTTTATTCGCCGGCTGTTTGGCGTTCTAATTGACGATGCGACGATAAGTTTATTCGTCTTTTGGGCACGCCTTCTCTTTCCTCGGTAACTTAATTGTTTAGTCGCCAATTGGCGTTTGCAGCCAGTAAGTTCATCCACGATCGCGAAACGTATAATTACATTTTCGTGTAATTTATTTACATCCACTGCAAAGTGCAAATGGATTTTCGACGCATAAACGCAGTAGAATTTTTCTCACGCGGCCGCGTTCCATTACATTCGATAGCACCTTTCGTAGTCGATTTCATCAGTTATCATAATAAATTTTAATGAACAGCCTCGTAAAAGCAACTTTTATCGAAGCTATTTATAGCGATGCCGATTACTGCGTTTTCTAAGAATCAACAATTTAAATCTGCATGAAAATTGCATCTGCACGCTGAAAGACGTAAAATCGAATCAGATCGCGGTACATACTTCGTTTAAGCAGCTCATTTCCCTTCGTTACGCGTAATAATCTCGCTGACAAACGTCGTTATCGGACATACATTAAACGACTTCCCTGGCACTATACTTGCTTTCCCTGACAAATGGACACGCGTATTATCTCGCCTCGTGAACAAATCATACTTCACGGCAGAAAAATGGCAGGTACGGCGGTGTTTGATACGATTCGATGCCCGTCGATACGAGCGAAGGTTACGTGCTCGCTATAAATCGCGCCATGAATCAAAGGAAACGGTCGCTGTGAGAAACTGCATCGAAGACTGCCGCGTTTGCATAATATGCTTCACCACTCTCCGGCTTCGGCTCGTTTTAATATTCCTAACGGCGAGGATTAACGAATGCTAAAAGGCAGCCGCGCTGTTCGATCCCACAGATCTTCCATTGTCGCTTGGAATTCGCCGACTTCGCTTTGTGGCAATGGGAATTTTCGGCATTTTTAACGAGTGGTAGAGTTCGAACTCACGAGAGTTCAACGTTTCGCGTCGAACTGGTATTAGGTCGTGCAAAATTTACTTTAGAACTTACTATTTTCTACATCGTCCTTTTCCAATAAATAAATTCATGGAAAGGAATAACTTGTTTGCCGAGAATGTTCTTGAATTCACTTCTGAAACGCTTGCATCACTCGTACCAAATATTTTGTAATTTCTGTATATATTTTCAAACTCGTTTCAAACTTTATCACACGATCATAACGATCGAGCCTCGTAACAGCGCCAATGAAATTTCAAAATGGTTCGCGCGTAACACATAACACGCATAACACGTTCGTGAAAGGCTTCTACAGCTGTTCGAATATTTTCGCCAGCCTGTGTATCTTCCTGCCCTTTTAGAAGCACAAACAACATTCCTACGTCGTCGATCAAATATCCGATTACATCCTTGCGGATTTCCTTCGAACCGGTCGACGAACGTTCTTTTCATCTTTACATAAGTAGCTCGAGCCGCGAGAGAAAATGATTTCCTGCACTCCGTGACGAGACACGTGTCACGCTTTGACGAACACACGCGTACGTGGCCCGTGGCGTAACACGCCGCGCGATCACGAGCAGAGTTTCTCAGATCTTATCCGAGCTGTTCAGCGTGCAGATTTGTCACGGGACGTCGAGTTTCGCGACCGAATCGGGGATCGTTCGATCGTACCTCTTTTTTTTACCTCGCCTCGCCAACCCTTTCTGTTCTGAAATTGCGCACGATTCGGTTCAGTTGTGAGCAAGGTAGGCGGCCAGATAAGATTTTCCACGCCGAAACGGCCGCCGTTTTCTCGTTTGCTCTTTTGAATACCACTGACTCACGAGCATACAAACGCGACGCGGTTCATAAATGTGAGCAATGGTAAATGTTTGTCACGCGGATGGGAATTAAACGCGAGTCAGGTAACGCTACGTAACGACGTGTGAAACGGCATATATTAAGGCGAGCTTAAAGTGTCGATGTACGGGCGAGCATGCATCGCTCGCGACACTTGTCTGTCGCGGAGAATAATCTTTAACAACCTGTGTATACTAACTCTTGATCGTTGTATTTTCGTGCAAAATGCTTCCGTGCATGGCAGAATAGGATTATAGCGAGTGTATTAGAAGACGACGTTGTCTTTACGTTCTCTAGAAAGTAACGTCGATCTCTAGGAAACACAGTCGGATGAGAATGGTGCATTAACAATAGGCGGTGACTTTAACGCTACAGCTATGAAATTAGTTAAAATGAGAAGCTCGAGTTTCCTTCTTTTTCGTAATTATTCAAAGTACGTAGCAGTTTTTGGCAGAATTAACGCGGTCCTTTATTCGGATCGCAACGTAACTTACATGTTACGTATACCTCTTTCGTTTTCGGTATATCATTTTAATTATAATAATTCAAATGTAGTATATTTCAGTAGGAATGTAATGTTGGTTACTCTAAAGTTAAATAAACGCGACATGGAAGGAAGCAGAAGAATTGTGAAAATATACAGAGGGTATATTTCAGTAATTAAAAAATGTTTTTTGATCAGCATATACGAAGAATTCCGTACGCATCGCAAAGGGAAGAAATGGAATAAAGTAATTAGCGACCAGTGAAATAATTAGTGATCAAATGAAAGAATTGCGAAATGCAATAAGAAAATGTGACAATGTAGATACACAAAGAAAACGCATAAAAATGCAACTGGCATAGCTGCTACAATAGCAGTAGAATTGCAAACGGTAATAAACGTTGTTAAAAAACGGATGTAATTGTCTTGCCTACGAAAGCAGCCAACACAAACCGCGAAACGATCTAAAGAGTAGATTCAAGAAGAGAATAAGGACAGTTCGTATAAATGCGTTTTCAAATCGCATTGTTCTGGATTTATAATCTTTTGTGAGTCTTAACAATCGTACCCGGGAGCGCAGATAACGCGGCATATTATTCAATTGTTTATCGTGCAATATTCGTCTGGTACATTGAAACGCTTCGTTTAGTTTATCCGTGTTTTATTCTACCTCTAACAATACCACGGACCGTTCCAACTCATTAGACAACCTCTGACGAGGCTGTTCAAACATTTTGAGCAGTTGCTTCATAAAAAGGCCCGTGGAATTTTAACGAAGGCTCTCAATTCACTGACGATATAAATCTCTTTCGCTTTCGTTGCGATACTTCTCGCGTGATAAACATGGAGATGCACGAAGGTAGCACGGAGACAGTAAACGTATGAGAAAAGCAACTGTGAAATTGAAACTTTAGATTTTTAAATAATGCGATATATGTATTTCACATGTCTGTTATCCAGGAAGAAGAAGAAGTTCGATCCTGATCTTGGAAGTCCATCAAACGTACATTTTTTTATTTTCGTGCGCTCTTTGATCAAAGTTTCATTATATCCAAAGGAAATCCTTTCTCGAAGAAAAGCAAGTTCAATATCGCAGTGGATTGGTTAGATTACTAAAATTTAAAGTACTTAATTTTACTTTGCTTATCGTAGATTCTGCGCGATGGAAATTAGCAAGAAAATCGAATTAAGTTAAAAAGTGCAAAATTAATTTGATCCTGAATCGTTACGGTTTCCAAGGCTCAACGATGCCAGTTAAGAGTTAAGAACTGTTGGAGCCTCGAAACGAAGATCATCCGATCATTTTTAACCATTAAAACACATCGAACCTAGACCATTAATCAATCTTTAAACCCTTCTCAGAAAAGCATCCAGGGGAACCTGATTACACAGCGATCTCTTGGTCGTGACTACATCCTCGGGCAACTTTCACTCGGCAAAAAATATCGATGCAACGCGAAACCTCGCGATGATCGCATAAACTACGAGCGGCTGGAAGAAAAGACAAAAAGTCTCGGCATAAAATACGGTCGTCCGGTCGGTGTTAAAAAAGCAATTTGTATGTCAACGGCGTAATGGCGGTAATTGTTTGTCGCGCCGCGAAGAATTCTGCTCGCGTGAAAGTTCGTCCTCGCCAAGTATGAGCAAAATGCGGCCCGATCGAACTCTGCACGTCTCTGTCTGTCCTCTACCGCGTCCTTCCCACCTTTCCTCGTCCCTCACGCGCTTTCGGCGCACCGCGAATCGGTACTTATATGTCCATGAACGCGTGACACACGGCCGATCGAAGCTGGCGAACTGGCGAACGTTTCACCGGCGTCGCCGCGCCATCGAGAATTTCTGCTATTCTCGCGTCGCTCCGTTTGCCAGTCCTCGTATTTTCAAAACGCGTACGTGAAAACTATTGGTAATTATTTAGAAAGCTGCAGCTATCTTGGATTTCGGTGATTTCCCAACACGTTGTAGAAATCAACATGTTCCTGCGCACGTAATCGTCGCTAGGTCTTCATTTCCGAGATATTTGGGAAAATTATCGGTACCGCTACAGTGATTTCTGCCTGCAGTTACGCGTCCGTGACAACGTATGCGTCGGTACTGCTTGACATCGGATAAAATGGCACTTCTTAAGCCAAGCTCGTATAAGCTATAAACAAAAGCTAAGAATCAGGTTTGGGTTGGACGTGATTTTATCCGGTCGCCGAAGTTTTTTGCAAATATCTCGGATAAGTTAGGGCAAGTTACTACTAACTAGGTCTGAGCGGCGGTCGCACGTATAGGAAAAAGTCGTTCGGAATCGCGTCCGCGACGTTAAACAGACATCGAAATCCGAGATGACGACAGGTTTTCTAAATAATTACCAAACTATCTGCCATGTTCCCTTTTAGCGTTTGGACGACGCGAAACGATCGAAAGATGAAGATTTGATCGAAATATTTGAACAAGTACCCAAGTCACAGCATTCGAATGAACAAGTGGAAGGATAGAAGTAACGCAATCGTTTATGATTTCAATTATCTCTCACTTCTGAAGCCAACCAATCGCTGTAACACGATTTACGTAAAAATCCAAACAGCTGTTTATCCAGCGTAAAGACGAAAGTAACTCGTTCTCTTAGCTAGACCGAGGCTTGCGTCACTCGTAGCTGCGGGAAAATCATGAATACACAATATATTTACGCGCCGTAGAAACGAGAACAACCGTCCTGCATACCTCTCACGTACGAGACGGAAAAATTCAAAGAACGCGACAATCCGGCGCTCAAATCAGTGAAATTGATTGGAGAGAATGAGCGGCCGTGGCAAACGCGATTCGGAAGAATCGTCGAAAACACAGTCAAGCGTTGAAGGCTCGATTGCACGCGACGATCTGTTTCATATCGCGGCTACTTTTAATCAAATCGATGCGACGCCGCCGCCTGTGAAACGATAAACGCAGCCAGGAGCCATCGAGCCTGTTCGATCGCGATCGATCGATTCAGGTGAGACCGTACGGTTGATGTGGTCCATCGTCGCATCGTTTATACTTGCACGTCGAAAAAGCTTCGCTTAGAGACCTTGGCGATCACGTACTAGGAACGAAAGTAACGTTGGAAGTAAAAACGATCGTTGGCGCCGATGTGGAAAATCGGTCGGAAAGTGTCTCAAGGAGACTCGGTGCATCGCCTGAGGTCGTGAAACAACGACATTCGGTCGACAGAGAACGCGGTTGCTCAATATTCTCGGCGCCGTTATGTTTGTTATTTCCTCGTCCGTTATTTTTTTCCTTTTTGCTCTCGAGTTTTACTATGGCGCTTTGTCTTCGTGAAAATCTATCCGTGCAGTGGAGGGAAATCTATCTACCTTCTCGAGTTTCGATATGTTGTATCGTTTGGCAGAATATCGCAAATTAATGGGAGTTTCTCTCGTTATAGTTTTGTTGATACGAACTTACGTTACAACCCAATACTTTAGCGAATCATATAACCAGTTGAACGATCAGTGTATTAGGTTGTCCCAAAAGTTTCTTTCGTTTTATAAGAAAAGAATGGATGCACAATATTTTTCGTTTTATATTATTTTACTGAATTACGTATGATCATGACAATAGAAGTGGAACAAAATGGGTCGTACAAAATTCGATAAAATAATACAAAACAAAAAAGGCTTGTGCATCTATCGTTTCCTTATGAGACGAAAGAAACTTTTGGGACAACCTAATATTAGGTCGTCCGGAAAGTTCCTTTCGTTTTACAAGGAAATAATAGATGCACGACTTTTTTTGTTTCATATTGTCCTACTTTGAATTATGTGTCATCTATTTTCTTCTGTTAAGATAATGAGTACGATATTTGACAGATTAGGTTTCAGGTATCTATAAAGATGCACTATTGTAAAAAACATTGTATGTTGTCTGTAAGAGAAATACACTTTTGGGACGACCTAATATTTGTTTTTGGTAAAACTGCGTTATTTCTTGTCTGCAGAAACATCAGAAGATATGTGTTTCTGTCGTCCATGGGTTACTGCAGTCCTTTCAACGAGTTCGAGATACCAGCTATAAACATATGCGCGTGATGGTATTCAAACGAGAGAGGGGCGTAGTCGAAGTTCTCAGATATTGCACTTACTACTTTGCGTGCGAACTGTCTGCGGATCTTGGGGTTAGGTTTGTTATTAGGACAAACCGGCGCTGATATAAGCAAACGACTAGCGTTTGGCGATAAGTGTCAGCTAATAGTTAGGTCTGCTGCTTCACTCGTGTGCTTCGGCACGTGAAATCGCCACGTTTTGTTTATAACTGGTATCTCATAACTGGTATTCGTTGAAGGGACATTGGAAAAGTATGGCACGTAAATTTTCTGTATATTTGATCAACGATTCTGTCCGATAGGAACAGAAACAATGAGTGAATCGAATTTTGCAAAAAATGAGTAATATATATATTCGATATAAACACCTGGAATTAGCTCTGCAAATCGTTGATACGCTAGGTTCCCGCGTGACAATTCCCTTTTATTGCTTACCTGAAAATAAAGCGAAAAGGAAAGATTAGTTAAATATTTCTTAAAAATTATAAGTATGTATATAAATATCTTAATACATATATACATGCAATGAGGTAAAATTTTGGAAATCAGACGACCGATTCAGGGAAATCAAGAATCGATTTTCAAAGTTCTAAACTCCCGATTCTTCTTCCGTATCTCCTCTAAAATCTTATTCTGTTCCTTTCTTTCTTCTGTTTTTCTGCAAAATCTTAACATCTGCCTTTCTTCTATTTTTCCTTCAGATCTTAACTCCGCCTTGTAATTCTATCTATCTCTCTATTTATCTGTTTTGACTGTCAGTAAACATAGGGAAACATATACATATAGGTAAACATAGGAGTGGTTTAAATTCTACAGAATTTACATACATATATATTAAGTATAATTTATATAATAATGTAACTTTTTAACGTCACTGTATGCATTTTTCAATTTACGAAATTGTGGCCTCTAAACGAACCATATACATTTACCACCTAATAAATAGCATAAATGTCCGAAGGCTTCCTATCATTTTCGCATACCAATCGCAATTTCAATACCACACAAAGCGACCCGCATCTTCCACGTTAAACACTCTGCATGCCACGTTCGCATGCTCCGTTCGAAATCGAGAGATCTCAGTTTCGATCAGCGACGCGGTGATCCTCCAGGAGGCAGGAATAAATGTAAGCGGTTTCCCGGGGATCACCGCAAGATCCACCGAGTGGCGGCCGCCAAAAAACTAGAACAAATCCAAGGCAAGAAGCGACACGCAATTTACCTCGCCGCGATCGTCTGGCAATCTCCTCCACCCCCGTCGCGCGCACCGCAAGCACGCGCGTTTCGCAAGAAGAAGAAGAAGAAGAAGAAGAAGCGACATTACTATTCTACGTGGCCGCGGTTCCGCCGCGAGCGACCGAGCCATTAAAAAATTCCTCCGTTGGAAACGAGAGAAGACAGAGGGCGAGCGAGAGAGATACGTAGATAGATAAATAGATAGATAGAGAGAGAGAGAGAGAAAGAGAGACGCAACGTCGTCGCCGTTGCGTTCATCGCGAGAGTTGATTTCGCCTCGATAAACGACACACTCTCTAACTCGAAGACCAGCCGTGGCGAAGGAGTGATGGAGAACTCGAGGGGCGATCGCGAGTTACGCGTAAAACCTACGCGTAAAACCATCGCGCCGGTATAAATAATCGAGCTGGGCCAGGAATGTCTGGAACCGCGCAGGAGTCGCGCGGCTGTTTTTCCTCATGCATTATTCACGATCGGTATGAGTGACGCGCGATCTCCGGGGGAATCGCGCGACCGAGCACCCGCAGGCCCATTATTTCCACCCCCGTACGCCGTCCACTGGAGGCCTCCGTCGATCCGTACGCGTGCTGGACACGAACGTTGGCTTCTTTTTCACTCTTTTTTCCGCTCTCTGTCGCTGTCTCGTGATCGCGCGTAAACACGGGTTGAACGTTGAGAAATAGAAGAACACCGGCCTTCTTAGTCAGAATGTCCTACTATCTACCATTTCGAAACTGAAGAAAACAGCGGGACTTCGTCATCTTCTTCGCGTTATCTCTGCTTCTCAATTCAATGTATTTGGCAGTCAGTTCAGAACAGATTGCATAACACGACAATAACATTTTTCTACGTACGGTTTTCATATAGTTTTCATTTCAGTATCTCGTCAAGAGACTGGTCCTATTCATACGAATATATTAGATATATATTATGTTAATTGGCAGCAATAAGTAGGAGGATATGAGTGGTAGGATCATGGCTACATCAAATGGCTATTAATGTTATTAGGTTTGTAAGGAAACAATAGACGCTCGACATTTTTCGTTTTGCATTATTTTACTGAATCGCGTACGATCCATTTTGTTCCGTCTCTGTTATTACGATCATACGCAATTCGATAAAATAATACGAAAGAAACAATGTCGTGCATGTTTCCTTATGAAACGGAGGAAACTTTCCGGACAGCCTAATACATACTGTTGTTTCACTAAATATATCTTTCCAGTAATTGTTCTGTACCTTCTACGTATATTTCCAACCGATATACTCATGACTGTAGCGTTTCATTATTACACTGTTGACGAAGCACGCGTAATACGTACGTGAAAGTTTGCTACGACGAATATTCAACTATTTCCGTGATCCACTTGCACATGCTTTCTCGCAATTAAACTCGAACGATCGACCTTCTTAAGAAAGGAAGCAAACGATCGAAACGAAAGGTTGAACAAGAAAGGGACACGACACAGGGTAGATGGATAAGAGCAAACGGAGAACAGGAAAATAGCCGTGCACGCGAATACTCGAACACGATCTGCGAGCAATTACGCGGATAGTTCGGTCTGCAATTATCAGTATTGCCTTCGGTATTCGTGGATACGGTCGGATCGACTTTTCATCGTCGCGCATCGTTGTTTCGATTCAGCGTGTGGACTCTGGAAACTGGTGGCTTCCCATTCCCTTTCTCTCTTTCTTTCCACAGTCGACTAGCGGTCTCTCTTTCTTCTGGTTTTTGTACGTGCCATTCAACCGCAGCAACAGCAAATTGGACTCTGTCTGCTGGCGTTGCATTCGCGATCTCTGGGGATACGCCGCGCCTACCGCCTCCTCTTTATTTCCACCGACTCTTCCTTATTTTTCCTCGCACCCCGTTGCTCGTATTATTTAAATTTCCACCCGCGTCCAACACCCTGTTCTCTCCAATCTAACGCGATATCGCGGCTCCGTGGTTATCCGACCCCTCCTTATTCTGATTTCTCGAAACTTCGTGATTCTTTGCCGCGTTCGTCTACTGTTGCGGTAATAGCCAAGAAATGCAAATGGAAGCTTCCGCTTTATGGATTTTGATAGTCTCGTGGTTCCACGGTGAGCGTCTAACGGATACCGTAAGGCATCGATTGTTCGGGGAAAGAGTGTTTAAATTTGAAAATTAGAGATAGGGCAGGATATCGATAAATTTGGCAGACGTTTCAAGTGGGTCAGACGACGAGCTGAGCCTCGCAGAAGACAAAGTCATATTCTACTTCTTACTTTGTTTTAGCGGTATACTTGGTAGAAAATTGTTTCTCGTAATTATTCTTCCCGTTGTTATACGTTTTCCTTGAATATTTATGTCCATTCTTCTAATTGTTTTGTAATAGTACAATATGGTGCGTCTCGTGAGATGCCAATTAATTGAACGATCCACATTTCGGTACATATATCCTGTATATGTTTAATAAATGCACAAATACATAACATGGACCGATAAACGCAGTTTAATTTAGATTAAAAGTATATAGAATGTACGTACAAAAAATAGACAGAGTATAATTGTATCGTACAATTGGCGTAAAAATGTATCGTGTAATTTACTGGTGTCTGATATTAGGCACTGTAATTATAGAAATAAATATCCTACTAAATACGTATTTTCACGAACCAAAGAAATAGAGTCTAAATAAAAGTCAGTAAGCTGCCAATTCATTCACAGCATTGATGCTACAACAATTATCTTACTTTGAATATTTTAAACATTACTAAAATTCTCACAAATATACAAACCCGCTAACGACATCTATCCAAAACAACTGCTTTCTATAACTATCTCGGAAACCAAAAATTATCGTAACAGTCTTCAATCACCGCAAAAGCTCTGCAAGCCGCGCCATAAATCGGAGCCCACCGATAGAACGAGCCACAGCGAGACAACGTCCGGATGATAATTCGTAATCGTAACTCAGTCCCGGATACGATCTCGGCTCTCCGCAAAAGAGCAAACCATCGCGGAAATCGATCGAAGATGAAGATCGGCCATCCTGCACGGATCGCCACGCAAGATCGCCTGGAAGCCCCGTCGTATTTCTCTGGACGTTCAGCGGCCGTTCCTCGCGTTTCCGGCAGCGTTATTCGGCGCGATAGCAAATTGGAGTCGGCTCGTATTCACGGGCGGCGCACGGTTGACGTACGATCTCTCTCGGGGAAACCGCGTGGGTGGAGTTCAGCCGGTTGTGTTCCTTATTTTTACCGCAGACAACCACCACGTTTCCACCGCGCCGCGTATCCGCCTCGCCAGGACACGCTTTCCTCTTCCGAGCGTGTCGCTGCAGAATGGCAAAGAGGAAGAAACCGAGAGAGAGAGAGAGAGAGAGAGAGTTAAAACGTCTCTGAAGCACGTCAGACTCTGGACTCAAGACCAGAGGAATTTCAAACACGCGAATTTAAAGTTTCTCTATTGTTACGGTAGTCGTGACGTTATTGTTAACGATGTTAAATTGGTTTTTACGTTGGCTGATGGGATGATGAGCTTTTGCTTGGATTTTGCGAACTTTGCATGTCATTCACGAACGGAAAGGAATTTTGGAGATTGAGATTCCTGGATGACTGTAGATCATTCATTTTTATACTGCGAATTTTTATGTAAATTTATATTTTTATAGACGGATAGAGTAAGAACTAGAATCTAGAGAGACGTTATTTGTTTCACTTAGTAAATATTCCAACGAGTGCAGTATTTTCGATTGTTCTTTATATCTTTGCACATCTTTGCACATAAATATTCGCATTTTAGTTATCTTTCTTTAACGACTATACTTGGAATTTTGTTTGGATTTTCATTATTTTGAAGAATTCGCGTGATTTGGTCTTTTATCAATTTTACTATTGCTAGATGTACAGTGCAAATTCGTATCTTTATATTTATAAATGTAAGTAAAGAAGTAGAATTGAAATGATGGTTTATTTTATACATACACTTCAAATATTATAATCCCTACTTTATTACTTCGAATGTTTTGTACACTTTCTTATGTTATGTACATTCTGTACATTTTTGCATATTTATATTTCTCACAAATGGATAAAAATCCAAATTCTACGTATGATTGCCCCGACAAAAACAGCATAACGAGATTGTTAAAAGCGATCTGATAGAATGCTGCCGAGTGTCTTTCGAATTAACATTTTATGTGCTGTTAAGAGATTGCACGATCTTAAATTGCGTTTTCTAACGATCTTCTTATACACGTATTTGCAAACGTGGTAGTTAAGTAAGTTTCATAATAAATGTTTTTGCTGATCGTTTAGCACATTCCTTTTATCACCAGAATTTTTGCAGTTTTTTCTTTCGCCAATGCTCTACCGTCGCTATCACTTTAACAAAAATACGAAAGAATGTGGCAAAATATTAAATGTCATCTAAATATTACTGCCACAAAATTGTTTACAGCCTCCTAAAATGCTCCATTTTTATAATCCTTTCATATAAGTGTTTGAACATATGTTACCTAATCGACAATGCTCTCTAACCCTTACGTTGCGTAATTAATTTCACCAACTAATTCAGACAAGCTTGAATCTTAAAACTAGAACGAATTCTTTAATTTTCAATGTTACTACCTGTACACGTCCTGGATGCATACAGTGAAAGAGAATAAATCGTAATCAGAATGAATGAACGTGCACTGTAAAAGTTAATAGCTTGTCAAGCATATTCAAAATCCGAAGTAAATTTCCGTCTCTACAATCCTTCCAATTCGCGAGGCAACCAAAGACTCTATCCACTCCCACATACGTATCCACGCGGTTTTGCAATCACCTAATCCATTTTCACGCGATGCATTTTCTCTACAACCGTTCACGTGAGTCATCCTTCTCTTAAAATTAACTATTCACCAGCCTCATAACCATTTCTACAAACAAATCTACTTTATCGCTCCGCGAAACACATTCCCCATTGCAACGTCTGCAAATCATATCTACTATTCATACTATTCGCAACGAGTCTCGAGATCCAACACTCGCGCAATTTACAATCCTCGCCATCAAACTACGATCGCTCGAACCTTCTGATACTTCTTATTCGCTCGATATTTACATTCGCTACATTCCATTCTTTTTTTTTTTTTTGTTTGGATTGGCACGCGCAATTATTTCTGAACGAAGCGTTTTTTGACCAACTTCTACGTTTCATTTTCACAGCATGTATCGAGTTTCCGAATTTCGAAATACTCGCACCTGGTTGACTATTAGGTGGCCCGAAAGGTGTCTTTCTTTTACAGACACGTCTTCTGCAACAATGCGTCTTTATACAAACATGAAACCTAATCTGTCGAACGTTGTGATCTTCATCTTGATTGAACAAAAAGTATTATACGTAATTCCATAAAATAATATAAAACGACAAATGCTGTGCATCCATTAAAAAGAAACTTATTTATATTTATATTTATATATATTATATTTATATATATTTATTAGAAAGAAACTTATCGGGCGACCTAATAGTATGTAAATGCCACAACAAATACGACGCTGTGCCTATACTTTTTACAGCCACTGTAACACGCATGGATATGATATGGTAGTTGGAAAAGTGAAGTTTCTGCGTGTTTTCCCCATTCAATGGTCAGGGATTTTACGTCGTCGTATCGGCTATTCGCTTTCGACGCTCGCTTTCAGGGTCGCCGAATACGTACACGGCCGATCGAAACGAAGTGTCGTAAATTCGGAAGTAGGTCTCCGGAGAAACCGGGGAAAGAAGCGAACGAAAGAGGAAGAGGAAAAGAGAAAGAAAGAGTAGGTCTTCACGATATTGCCGGGCGACGAGCGCGAGGTTAAGTCAGGTCAGGCCGAGGCGTTCGACTCGCCAACAGAGTCCAGTGCCCTGAGAACCGTTCCAACCGATAAACCACCTCCTCCCTGCGCCCGGTGCGCGAGGACTCGACGCGGATACACGTCGCGGAGGTTACGTCGGGTCAACCGAAACGCCGGACACGAATCAACCGACGCACGCGAGAACCGCCATTGCTCGTTTCTTCCTTCGACTCTTCCTCTTTGTTCGTGGAATTTTTCATCTTCCACGAGTCAAAGGACGACGACGACGAGCTTGTCGAATTCGTCCTTATTTGTTAAGATTTCTATTTGCAAAGAGATACAGCAACGTTCGTTGAAATTTCCATAGAGTTTGTGTCACCTAAATTCAAATGACTCAGACTCGTCAGCACTCTGCAAGCAGCGGCTCTCGCAGTTGACGAAGACGTGAAATATTAGGTGATTGTCGCTGGTTCTCGAGTTAGATTTGTCCTGTTTGCTTATCGAGGCACTTTCGACGTTATCTTTGAAATAAAATCGTTAGCTGTTTCCTAGGTATGTACATATCGTAGCGGTAATTATAATACTTGGAAAATAAGTAGCAATTTATTGGGATTCAAGCTGATGTAGTTGATTCGAGGAAGGATGTGGAAAATGATAGATATTTCGTGGGTTGGAGAAATGGAAAAATAAAAAGGGAGACGAAGGTTAGCTTGATTGACAGTTATTGGGGATATAATCGATTTCTGATGTGCGATAGAATTCTATTGTTGGCGTACGATGGGACGAAGATTAATGCAAATATAATTGTTCGTGAAACTAGGACGTAAATAACGAAATGTACGAAATGATGAATTATTTCTACAGCATCGAGAGCTAAGTACACAAAATCGAGTATTAAAGTACGGAATCGTATAAATTGAACAACAAACTGCGTATTTAGCAACGCGATGAATTGCTTATTGAAGTTATCTCTATACGTCATAACCGAATCAAAATATATTTCCTCTCGTACACTACGTATCAGCCACCACGCGTAAGCTCAGTAAAAGTCAGATCAGTTTCAACATTCCATCCCTTAAAAAACCTTCCTCCTCCGCCCATCTTTCCACTCGCAACTTCTTCAACGTGTCATCAACGGAAGAAGCATCCGAAAATTCAGCACTTCAGCCCACAAGAGTATACGTATACCGTTAACGTATTCACGAAGATGGTATCAGAAACACATCGAGGTTCTCCGCCTCCCTATTCCGGAGAATACTTTCTCGTATCCGGCGTCTCCTCGAAAAGCTTCGCCTCGAAAATGCAAGCGGCCGTTGTCGCGCGGTTTCTCCCCCGTTTCCTATTCGAGAGAAACCGGTCGTATTATTTAATGGCGACGGGCCGACGCTGCCTACGGAGATGAATATTGCGCATTGTAGTGGCCGCGATAAAATCGAAGGAGAATGCGGAAAAACTGCGCGTTTCCATCTAGCGCGTTCCGCAAATTCCGAACCGCAATGCGGCCGGCTGCGATATGCGAGCAAGAAATAAAATTGAATTTCGCGTGGGGGCGGGTCCGGGGAACACGTCAAGGAAACGATGTTACCGCTGCACGTCTCCTGCTCCTCTCTTCTCTCCTTCTCTCCCATTTTTCTCCCCTGCTCTTTCATGAACGTCGAACACGAAGCGAATATTCGTTCGAATGAAATTCGGTTTCCAGGTAAATCCGCTTGTCCGAAATCAATCGCGACCACATCGCATTACAGGGGTCGCCGCGGAAAATGGCTTTCTAGATTTTAAGAGACTGGCGGAATTGCGTTTCACAGAGAGAGAGAGAGAGAGAGAGGGAGAGAGAGAGAGAGGGGGCGAGGAGGCAGAGTTGCGGAGGGAGAAGGAATTTGGAAAATGCGCGACACGCCGCGCTATCGAACGGTAGTATCGTGAAATTTTCTGTTACCAGACAAAGGCGAATTTCATCGGCGAACGCCAATGGCAAATGCGGCCTCGCGAAAATCTCCCTCTTCGATGAAATTTGATTTTTCATGAAATCGACGTTGCAGGTTATCTTCCTTTTTTTGTTCGAGTTTCTGATAGGGGGAAATCTTGTTTTCGGGTAGAGGGAGTTCGGGTTGATGGAAATTGAAAATTTATTGCCCAATCATTTTGCACCGATTTATCGAAATTACGTATAGGGAAATCTTTCTGAAAATTTGTTGGAAGGGTACGTGCGCGTAATTTTTATAGCCACTGTATTACTGTGTGCGTAGACGTATACGGTGTACTTCGTATGATTCGTATGTTTACGCTAAAGGTATTACCAGAAACCCTAAGAATTCCGAGTATACCATAAATCAAACATATGCAGTGACAAGAGAAAGTTTATTAAAGTTAGAAGCATAACGAGATACCGCGAGTGTACAAAATGGATTTGTATTTGATAAGAGCAACGAATAAATATAATATATGCCAGAGAACAGATGATCGTTATCGATATGGTAAAAAGTTTTTAGCATGAAACTTACTAAGATTCATTGTGTTCAAGCATATCAATTTTAAGCTTCCTTTTACCCGTCACTGTACTCTTAACAAATTTCGCGTCTAAACGATTATTATCTGAAAATCGCTTTAACTCACAAAAACCTTTCACAAAGTGCACATAATTCTTCGTTACCATCTCGACTTATTAAAGCAATCCAGTTATTAAAATGCATTAAACGGAAGAAGAATTGCGAAGAGGAATCCGTGGAAACGATAGCCAACACTTGCCAGCTCGTAAGAAACACGAAGGCTAATGGCGAGGCTTTATGCTTCCGCAAGGAATTCGCGTCGACGACGTAGAATTTTCCACGGGTTACAGCGACCAACGCCAACGAAAACAAGAACTTTCGCGGCATTTAGCTTGCACAGAAATTGCACGCGGAATATTGCCGGAAGCTTAACCATTTAACGACACCTCCACGCTGAGTGGACAATGAACAGCTTTCAGAAAGATACCTTGAAGCCGCGAAAACGCTTGGGACCAACCTATGCAAATTGTTCCTCTTATTTTAATATCAAAGTCATAATCGCGTGGAAAATCGTCATTCGTTTTGTGCACCGTATTTATGAACAATACTTTTGGATTATACGCCAAATTTTTTAATACCGATGCGCGAATGTTAAGAATTTAAATTCTGGTTTTTTAAAAAGACGAATCGAGTAGTGTTATAAATATTGCAAAAGATAGGGAACAAGATGAGTTGAAACTTTTTAAGAATCAAAATATCTATGTTTCTCGTACGATCTTTACATAAATAGCTCCAAATCTATGCTAATTAACTCCGTGAATTATGATGTAAAAACAATATTTTCTAAAAACATTCGAATTTGTGATTATTTATGCTATCCTGTGGTGGCGAATCAATTTGTGAAAATCAATGAGATTTTGAATACTAATATTGCTTCTGAGTAACGGACTTTCATAGAAGATGGATCTGACTTATTCGATTTTTAAGAGCGACGCTTATATATCATTATAAAAATACACAAGAACAAAAATTCAACTATCATTTAGATGATATATAATGAGTAGAAATATGGAACTAAAGAACCTATAAAAACGAGAAGGATTTATTTTCTTCGCGTTTTGAAATAATTATTTTTTAAGCTAAACGGAGAATCAATTCAGCGAAATTAATATTTTATGTTAAAAAAAAATTGTGGTTACGTAATTGTGAATTTTTCTTTTTCTGGAAATCCTTCGTTGATCTTCCAACGAATATTGGAGAATCGTTTCCGTGTCGCATATGGTTCCGGAAACGGGCGATCGACGCGCGAAAGTGTCATACTTGAACGCATCTGACGCATTCTTAAATTCTTCACTTCCCAGGAAACTTCCACTCGGAAAAAAACATCTTGTAGCATGTGGCGCATAAATCTTCTTCTTATCGCGAATCTGTGCCTGCGCTACGAAATCCTTCAGGCGAGTCGTTTGCGTGTTAAATAAATTACATATTCATAGTGTATCATAAAGCTGCTGTTCGGTAACATTTTTCAAACTCGCCGAAACGTTTCAAAGTAACATGCAATTAAAGTTACATTTTATGACAGCTATTAACGTCGAACCACCGTTTAAACTGTTATTTGAAAACAAAAGTCTACTTTTATATAGTTTATATAATATATATACATAGAGTGTCCAATGTGGCTAGTGACTCAACGAGCGATTGAATTTATATCGAAAAAGCAAATAAAAAATGTATAATGAAAATTTTCCATCTTACACTTTGTTTTCGACAAAATTTTGTGGGAAAATTCAATAGCGTATATTTAACTATATTTCAATTATCTATGTTACAATTATCCCTGTATTATGTCCAATTAATTATATATATATTTATATATATATAATATTTTATACGTATTATGTAAATATTTTTTTTTTAACTGTATGCAATTTTCTTCGTGCGATTAACTCGTAAGATGTAGACAATTTGCAAACATATTATTTGCATTTTTAACTCTTCATTAGTTATCGTCCATACCATAGAATCTCATAAGACTGTTTAAACATCAAAAATACGAATTTGCATAAAAATTCGCAGTGTAATTATCACGGCAGCAATGCAATTCATAAACGAGGTCGATCTTCGTCGCATCAATCGCGTCTTCCACGAGGAATAAAGACGTACGATCTGTCTCAGTCGGCGATTCCGGTAAATGCTTTTCCCCCGGTTTCTTTTTCGACGAGCGACACCAGAGAGAAAGGGAAAGGGGAAAGGATGGAAGAAGCTTTATCTTTCCGAGTCGGGAGATTCGTTTCTCTCTTCTCGGAAAGATCGTATTCGCTCTTGGAAAATTTTGCGCGATGACAGAAAATTTCTCGGCGAGAGAGAGACTCGCCTCTTCGCAAATTACGTTATTCGCTTTTGAGGCGAAGTGCTCCGCGTTGTAAGAGCTTCAACAAATATTCCAGTAGCAATATCAGTTTATTCTATCTCCCTTCTTCTCACACACCCGCTACTTCTCCGTTAATCCTGCTTGGACTCGTGAATTCCTGTATGTCGTGCTCCCGCTGGATCTCCCGTAGAAATTATGGACGAGACGAGAATGTTCCTCGAGCCCTCGAATGCGAGCGTGTGTCTTCTCCTCTGTTTCTCGTTTGATTCATCCGAGTTTCTCGCGCTCATTTTTTCCCCTATTTGTCAATAATTTCTATGCCTTTCTCTGTCGACAATTTTCTGATTTCATTCGATTTCGCCGATGATCTTATTTGAAAATGCTGGTAGACGTTATGTATACGGCGGATTATGGCACTTATTTTGAGAGAAAACATGGGCAGCACAGGTGAGAAACGTGATAAGCCACGTTTTCTGTTTTATAGGAGAAAGTTTATAGCAGAACAATTTATAAACTCAATATGCTGCCGGTCAGTTCTACATCAAAATAATAATATTTTAGTATAAATAACGTGTTTGCACTTGATGTTGGTGTCAAGTTCATGTTTTTTCATTCTCTTGGACATTTACGAAATACCAAAGATATTTATTATACAGTAATATCGATTAAGTGAAACTAACACAGCTGAACTGGTGTTACTCGTTTTTACAAAGCATTGCGGATTCATCACCTATTTTGCACTTATGTGTACGAAATTATTAGCTTGTTTCTAATCGCGTGGTCTCCACTATTCTGTTATTTCATTTAGGTGACGGTATAATTCAGCGAATAAAAATAATAGTTGAATATAGGTTTTTAACTATAAGTATTCCATAATTCTAACTATACGAATTATCTAGATAAAATTAAATTAAGATTTTTTAGTATAACGGAAGATTTAATAGATATTTATATTAGAATTTTATTAATCAGTAGCGGCGACATGAAAGCACAGAAGAGTATTTTTATTAGAGGATATACCTGTCATCTTGCGAAGCTTCTGGTCACGGATATCGAAATATTGATTTTGACAAAATTGAATTCGCCCACTTTTCATCTAGGGCGATGAATTTACGGAATTGTATTTGATTTAATCTTTGTACTCCACAAGCAAAAAAAAAAAAAGAAATATCTCGTGTCCTATAAAATGACGCGCTTATTAATGAAAAATCGAATCTTCGTATTTTTTAAGAAAATTAGTCAATACCGCTTTGAAGAGAAGTAAATTTATTAGCTCTGTTAGATATACAAATTTATTGAATTATTATGGAACAGGAGTATATGTTTAGTAATTAAATAAAGACCTATAAATTTCATAAAATACTACGATAGGTGTAATAAAATTGCCCCGTATACAAATCCTCTACCTCCACACTATTAATTTTACAGGAACTCTTAATTAACGACCACGGATTAAAATTAATTATTCACTGCGCAAACTAAATTATCACACAACCGGTATGAACAACTAATTTACATTTGTAAACATCTGAAATAACATTTCATGAATAAAAGGAACATCAAATCTCGTTGAAACGCGATCACGCTCCAAACGAATTAAAATTCCGATCTTTTAACATCGAGGAAAAGAAAGAAATGTCTTCGCAAGAAAAATTAAATTACCGGTTCGCGCAACACACGAAACGCGTCTTCGACTCGTTGAGCAGCAACGTTGAGCCGCTGAAGGGAAATCGTGGCCGATTTCCGATCGGCGATGCTTCTCGTTTGCTCGTTCCGCGTCGAACATGTCGAACCTATGCACAAAAGTGTCTAACGACGGCGAGACAATGCGTCGCCGAGGGGAAAGGGATCGAGCCGATGCGGAGAGCGAACCGCAACAAAAGACAGAAAAGAAGACAATGCGTCGCGGAATGGCTGGAAGAAAGCCCATAGGAGAGAGCTTTTCCCCCCCTGAGAGCAAACAACTCGACCGGCCGTACGGCGAAAGAAAGAAAGAAGAGGAGCAAAACGATCGTTCTCCCCTTTCTCGCGTGGTTTCAATCATCCACCGAAATCCCGCCACTTCCGGCCGCCACGGGTTCCGTGGCCCACGAGTACCGCACGGGTCAATTCCTTTCCTCTCTTTCATTTTTCCTTCGACACGGTCCTTCTACCGTACGAATAAATCGAACGAAGCCTCTGTATATATCGAGGGAGCATCATCGTGATCGACAGAGATTCGAGGATGCTTTCTCGTTCGAATGCATCGAAGCCTATCGAGAAAGCACGAAAAAGAAGGAAAAACGCCACGGGGGAGAGGGACACCGGAAACCGGAAAAAGAACCGGAAGAGCGAAAATAAGAAGGGAACGGGCAGAAGGAAAGAAAGAGAGGGAAGGTTTTCGAGCAGAGAAATGGAGGCGTCTGGTTCGACACGCTGAGTGCACGGGTATTTCGAAAATCCGATAAATCTCGTCCTCTCTCCCCCGCCCCACTTTACCCTTTCTCCTTTGCTCTCCTCTCTCTCTCTCTCTCTCTCTCTCTCTCCCTCTCCTCACAGCCATACAACATCGACCTACCGAGCGATGAAATTTCCTCGTCGTCCCAATCTCTCGTTATTCCCAGGACATTCTGAGTATATCCGATATCCTCGAGCTTTCCTCCTCGAATCTCTTCCTCCTCCTCTCTTCACCCTTCGCAGTCCTTCCAAATCTAAGCCTTCTCTATCTTCCTTGTCCCATTCCTGTACTCTCGCTTATTCTATCGCGATCCTCTTCGTCGTTTATTTCGTCGCCGGTCGGTGGAGACAGAATGCTGGCTGCGTGCAACGTAGAACAGGCTAATAGACAGCAGCAATACCGCGAGTTCGAACGATCCTGAGAGCCGGAAGCGGAAGATCTCGCTCTCGAATGATGACCCACGATCCATTTTCAAGTCGTGAAACCATTTTTCGCTTGGTTTATGGTGATCGTCGACGCTCCAATCGATTGAATCGAGTGGACTGAAGAGAGATTGAATGTTTGGAGAAAGCGTTGACTGCTGGACAATTGACGAACGTTTTTTAATCCATCAAGGGGCAATCCTGCGGTAATGCAACATTTCCTTTGCGATCTTCTTTGGTCGATTTATATCATTAAATTCTGTTTTCCAATGTTACTTGTTTCTTGTTTCGCTCGTTATCCTGCTTAATGCTGAACATTTCATTCGTTACTTTTTTCCTTCTCCTACCTAGATTCCATGGTCTATTTATGATAAACCATAGCGTAAATTCAAAGTACGCAAAATAGGTTTCTAAAAAGTGATCCGATAAAAATGGAAATGACTTTTAGCGCAATCTTTAGAAATTATTCAGAGTATGGTAATTACGGTCGAATGCAATGCTAAGTTATCTAGATTTTCAATTTTGAGGTTTTGTTGCGTTTACGTGAAAATGACAGAAATGTGTCGCCTATTATTAAGAAAGGTCATTAAACAGATTACTGAAGAAAGAGATTCGAGGTTCAGAGTCTGTCCTGTATTGTACCAATTGAAAAGAACGAACATATTACGTCTAATTGATAATAAGACTTATTAAAAAAAAAAAAAAAAAGTGAACCTCTCACCTTTTTGCACAAAATGATCTGACGTTGACATAACGAGATAGAAAGCGACAGAAATAACACGAAGATCCATATTACGTATTGTCTGGGGCAATGAACGACCACGTTATTGCGTCATCGATATATAGACCCTGGTGAAACGACATCGATAACGACTACTGACGGCACGGAAAAATATTTGTCCAAGTTTCTACAGGAAATTATTGTTTAACGAGTGCATACTTTTTCTTATTTGCAGCCATCGTTCCTAGAAAAAAACCCCTTCCCTCTGTAAAACATCTCGATAAATTACCAGTATCGTGAGATAAAGAAGAAACGACAGTTACTTGCTACGGTAAACAACTGTGCTGCTGCATCGACAATAAACAGGATCCGAGTCAATATGGATAGAAATCTCTGGAAACACATATGGGAAAAAGTAGTTGGCGTATTTCTCGCAAAGAAGTCCTGCTCATCGAGTAATCTTCATTATAAAATAGAAAAAGCTGAAGGGATACAAAATGTTTTTCTACGTAAATTGATAAATAATCAAAATCGAACGAAGAGAATATAGTTCGATCTGTAATTGATTATCTGCAAAACCTTCTAAAAACTCTCAATATGTAACTCTCTAAATATGCCACCCCTCTTGGATCGTTTCCCAATTGTACCTTGTATCGTTCAGAAATTTCTTGAAGAGTTTCTATTAATACAACTTTTTGTTTCAACGTTACGCCAGAATTTTTCTTAAAACACGAAAGAATTTCCTATTTGTTCGGACAAGAGTCACACTGGGATATCGGAGATTAAAGGTACGCACGGTTAAACGTAATTTATAGAATCATTAGATGCGTTACTGCAGTCGGTAGAAGATTTTCAGACAGGCACGGAATAAAACAGAAATCGATGCAGGTCGGTAGACATACGAAATAGAAGAGGCAAATTTCTCGAAAATTCCTGGAAATAGTCTTTCTCAAGATCACATCGTCGATCCATCTTCCCAAAACTTTGCAAGCTGCCAGAGAAGACGAAGGCTCGATCGGATCAAAGGGATCTCGTACGTTGCACGTAGAAAATATCCGTCAAAGTTTCTTCCGTAGGAAATAGCCACTTTAATCGGTTATCTCCGTGGCTGGTTCGCGAAGCTGGCGCATCCCTCTCTAAGAAAAATCGTTCATCGATAAACGCACGGCTATCGTGTCGATAAAGAACGGCCGACAGTCGTTGCAGAATGGTATAACGCGAGGATCTGCTACGTGTCCGGGGTAACAAACAATTGCGCTGTTGCATCAACGATAATAGAATCCGGGCGAAGCGACGACGATAACGATCGCGACACCGATACACCGATTTACAGCGAGGCACGACACGATCCTCGTTCATCGACGTGGAAGAACAGAAAGAGAGAGAGAGAGAGAGAGAGAGAGAGAGCCGGTTAATAGACGTTCGAGAATCGGACTACCGCGAGATGAAGCGGCTGCCACTGCGAGGGAAGCTACCAGAAGATCGATAGCGACCGATTCGCGATCTACCAGATCACCGAGGCCACCGGTGGTCTTTGTTGCCTTTCAAGATGATCGGGTCGTGATCGTTTTTCTTCGTTTTTGTTGCCTCCGTGGTCAGCCTGCTGCAATTCAATGGGCCGAAAATTTGAAAACTAATGGGCAATCCAGGCTTTGAAAATTGTTTCCCTTCGTTGTCCTTTCTGTTCGATGTACCAGGGCAGGAGGTTGGACGTAGTGAAAAGTGAGAAGAGAATTATAGAAGGAGAAGAGATAAAATGTGTCTGATTTTGCCGAGAGGAAAATTTCGAAACGTATAATTAAATCTTTAAATATAATTATACTTAGTGACAATCGTACGAAAAAAGGCATTTCTATTGAGATATAATGGTAAAGAAATTTTACTGTAAAGTCAATAGGTTCTAGCTTGATTTTACGTATACATGTAAAATTTAAAAAATGGATCTTTTATAACATGCACAAAGACTCGTGTGTATGTGTGCGTGTGTGTGAGTATACATATACAAATGTATATTCTTTTGAAACGAGCAAATTGCAAGCAATTTCGTTCGCGGAGATAATAATTTTTGTCAAAGTTTTAATTAATAGGTTATTCTGACACGACTAGATCTTCTACAGTGAATTTCTTCTACAGATAAATCATATATGAAGCTTTTATTACGCGGTATATCAAATAATTACAGCGGACCAACGATATAATGATTTAAAAAGCCCAAGAGACAGAGAATAATGTTTCGAAAGTAAAAAGATAACTACAAATAATTTCACAAAGAAATCCATCCAGCGAGCCAAATCGCGGTTGTTCAACAAAAATATCCCCTAAAGCAGCCATAGAATTACGAAATAGCGCACAATTATATTAACAAAAAGAAAAAAAAAGAAAAATAAAGAGAAAGAGAATAATCTATAAAGCAACGTTCTACAAGAAAAAAATTTATACGACGTAAATACATTTTATAAGACACGGAGCCATAAACGTTCTTATAAAGAGAGATTGCAAAGCAAGCTACGATTGCTTAGGAAAAATATCTCCAAAAAAACGGGTAATCATAGAAACAGAAAACGTTAATAGCGGATCCATTATTCGTATTTCTGAATCCATTAAAATTTTTATTCTACCTATCGATTCCAAACAGGGAGATAAACTCCTCTCCCTCGAAATATCCGATAAAACACGGAAGAAAAAAGCGAGCGGAGAAACTCGAGCAAACCAATGCAACCGATTCAAGCAGTCGCTCTCGATTCCACGTAATTGCGAGCGTGCATCGTTTGCGATTTCTCGATTCGCGATTCCCCGCGAACAATGTTCAGCGGCGAAACTGCTCATCGCCTCGATTCATCTCGTTGCTGATCGTTTGAAATCGTTTTTGTGGATACGATGAATAAGGAAGTGGAACGAATTTCTCACGATTAGGAAAATATTGTCGATCTTTGACCATGCCAACCTTGGAACAATTTTCGTTGATATTGGTATTGCAAAATAATCGCAAGTAGGATGGTCCTTCAAATTTTTGGAATATTTCAGTTTTACAGTCTTAGGTTACATGTATTTGTAGGATTCTGTACGTGCTCAAAATTACGACAAATTCTTTCCTAAGCTATAGTACGTTATACGAACGTAAAGGTGTAAATGTAACTACTTGAAATTATGTCTCGTCGTCTCGGTTCTTTATACGAGGCACCGTCGCCCGTTTTGGCTATCGTCGAGTTATTTAAGCGGAAGAAAGTGACAGTATAGTTCACTTTTCCCTAATCAAACCAGTTTCTGTTCTCCTTTCGCGAATGTTCCGTGGAGAGGCTCCCAAAGCGGAGCGATAATCGTAAAACAAATCGAGCACGGAACATAAAATAATTGATTAAACAAAATAACACGGCAGTGTAAGTCGATTCATTTCTACATGAACGAAACTGATATTACGTTGCCGCCAAGTCGATAGAACGAAAGGCGAGCGAGGCAGAGAAAAAGGAAGAGAAAGCAGAGAAGAGAGATTGATAAAAGGAAAAAAAGAAAATAAAACGACCGTCTGTGGAGCCGAGTCGAGGAGCGAGGTAAATTAATAAGCGGCCACGGATCGGGGTAAAATTAGCCGAGAGAATTCGATCGTTCGAAAGACCAGCGTACTATGGAATTCCATTCAAGATAACGTCGGCCGTTTTTTCCAAGCATAGGTCGATTAATTAATTCGACCGCGTTATAGCGTTGCGAACGGTCCAAGGATTATCGCGTTGCTTCGACCTTTCGTTTAATACACGAAACAGACAAAAGGGACGAGAGGAAAAGAAATGTGAGCTGACGAGAGAGAAAGAGGATCGTCCGTCTATCGTCGTTGAGCCACAAAACGATAAGATCATTATCGTTAATTGGAATTTTCAGATGATCGAAACACAGGATAATCCAATTGTGCCGCGGCGGGACGCGTAGCCAACGTCACGGCCGAATTATTGCGCCCCGTTATTGCGCATTAACGAAATAACAACGCGGAATCTCGTTTATGACGCTCGAATTCCTCTCCCCGGTCGTGGAATGCGCTTCCCTTTCTGTCTCGAATTTTTTCGCCCCTTTAAGCGGTTCTTTTTCGCCCGTCTCTTGATCTCTCTCTGTCTGTCTCTCTTATTTTCGCTTCTTCGTCCGTTTGTAATCGTGGAAACACGGGTTAATGGAGTTTCGTAGAAAAAGCGAAAAAAAAAAAGAAAAGAGAAGGAAATGGTTAATGAACGCCGATTTCAAGAGTAGAGTGTATACCGGTTAAATTCTCGAGTTCCGCTAAACGCGAGTTAACGAAACACGGATTATACTACTTACGGGAGACTGAGTGTTTCGCAGAGGATTTTTTTGAAAATCGTAGGGTGTTCTGCGTTGGTGAGGATGGTGATATGAAATTTAAAAGTAGAGTTTCGGTTTATTTAATGTTATTATTGGGCTATTATTATTATTGTGTAGTATTATCGAACGTTCATATAAATTCATGTTTTTGGCAATTTGACACATTCTGTGAACGTTGTGACGAGTACTTTGCAGATTTGGTATATCTTTGCATATTATACGCATTTCCTACGTTTTTACTCATTTAAATTTGACATAAATGCACAGAGATCCGCAGTCTAGTTGTCGTGGAGCGAAATGTTTTAGAATGAAGTATAATTCGCTGTAAATGCCGAGTAAAATATAGAAGTACAGAAATGCTTGATAATACACTAATACATGTATAGATTGACCTACACATATTTCGGTATACATTTGTCTACTGTGTTCTTTCTATGGTTAATTTTTTTATTAGATTTTCCTATGGTTAAAAATGATACAGAACTGTCATGCAAATAAAATTTCTTGCAGTTAAAATGTTACAAGTAAGCTACGAACGTTTATGCATTTATGGGGAATTTAAATCTACAAAAATGTACAGAATGCAAATGATGTACAGATATATACGAGATATTTAAAGCAAAATCTTTCGTATAATATTTAATGGATAAAATGAAGGTCTACGTATGTGACATATTTTTAATTCTGTTCATAAAAATCTGAATTTACATGAACATAACAAAAATGTGGAACGCGAAGGAGATGAAAACAGACCGTGTCTTAAAATAATACAGGCAAAAATAAACAAATGATATGTGTGTTGTGCGCTGTTACGACATTTATAGAATGAAAATTTCGTTTGTCGAATAAATGCAATATATACTATACTTCAAAACCCCAAAATATCCGCTTAAGTACAACGAAACAGCGACATATTTCTTTGGTATTTAATTATTTTGTTTAATTACCTTTGATCGCTTGGGTATAGTGAAAATAATTTTATTTACCAATGCATGTACACTGTACAGCGGTGAACGAAAGAAAGTTTATAAAATAACAAGCGAAACAAGGCACCGTAATTTCGCAAAGTGAATTTACATTTAACAAGAACAGTGTATAAATATAATATACCGCAAAACCGATCACTGTTATCAATACGGTAAACAATTTTTAACACGGAAGTTACTAAAATTCGCCGCGTATCAATTTCAAACTTTCTCGCGTCCGCTGTATTTATATACCGCACCTAACTATACGTTTGAAAAAATGCGGAAAAAACGTGTTATCACGGAGATTTAGAAAATGAAAGGCAAACGCGACTTCCTAGAAAGCAAAAAGCCTTCCATAAATCTTCGCTCCTCCTTTTCGCGATTCTCGACGCTCGAGCGGGCGTACACGTCGAAGGGTAAACGGTCGTTAGAGGCACGCGTCGCGATAACGGCGAAACATTGAAAAAGAACGCAATTAAAGGGAAGGTATAGGAACAAATCGCCGGCGAAGATAAGTAAAACTCATTTATCCGGGGCTAAGTCCTGCCCACACCCCTCAAGGGATGTCCGCGAGCTAAACTGGCTGGCATTACGCTCGTTACGTTAAGAAGCTAACAATAGCGTTCATGGAGCAATGCTCGGAGAAAAGATAAATAGACAAATAGATAGATGGAACGATACGGTGAGCACGGTTAGTAGATACGAACCCCGATAGAAACCCGGCTACGAGAGGGAACAAAGAGGAACGAAGAAGTTCCTGACGCCCACCGGATTACAGATTATAGGTCGGAGGCAATCGAAAGAGGATCTGAGCGGACGAAACCGAATAAAGCATTATATATTTTCTGGGTCGATAAAAGGGGCGAGCCCCGGGCTTTGTCGAAGCGGCAGTTTCCGCGTAAAACGGTTTCGCGAACCTCCCCTACAGAGATCGCTTTGAGGTCGAAATGTTATTTCGAGCGAATTTTTTCGTAAATAAAAGTGGCCGAGGTTAGCCGTGCGCTGCGAGGAATAACTTCTTTTTCGATTCGCGTGTCAGAATGGAAGAGGGAGATTTGATAGCGTTTCTGCAGAGGAAAAGGAAGTCGTTCTTCAAAGGATGTGCCATTTCTATAAGGTGGTTGGGTGTTTTTAGAGGGACAGGCAAGTGCAGTATTTATCGTGACATAATTATTTGTTGCAGATTTGAGAGCTTGAGAGAAAAGATAAAAGTAGCTGATCGACATGTAGCATATTTATAATATTAACAGTTATGATCATCTATGCGTGCTGAACTATACTCATCCAAACTATAGAACATTCTGCAGCGTATTACAGGCCGATGGCTTTAATTTTAATCCGTGCAAAAGTTCAGAAGATTCGTTCGTCCCAATATCGTAACATGTAAAGAGCATTTATAACTGTTTTAAATTTGCAACCCTTTCGGCTATTTCAAACAGATTCAAAACGGATGTCCGTCACTTCTGTTCCACCCTTTTATCGTTAACTAGAAATGTAAAAATAAAAAGCAACCCTCTAGTAAATTTTTATTAAAGGTAGTTTACGTTCAACGGGAAAACTGATGTATTTCATAAAAAACGTCGAAGCTTCGTGCAATGGCATATTTTCACATACGATATGAGCAGAAACAGTCGAGCACACTCAGCAGGCCGATTATGTATACGCTAAGGGTTGCGTGCAATTCGCATACATCGTTTCGCATGTTTTCACACGAGTAACTTTGTAGTTCAACTCAACTTCGTCCAAAGCTGTCGCTCTCAGATTTCTAAAAGCTGGTCCGGAATTCTAGGATATTCGAGAAAACTGAAGACATCTGAATCGAGAAATTTGAATCGACGATATTTTATGATCTATCGCATATATTTCTCTTTGTAGAAACTTCACTTTTCTTCGTGCTTTTCACATCATTTGTTCTTCTTTTATCGTTATTTTATTTCTTCTTATCTTTTTGTACTGTTTCTTTATTGCTGGATTTTTTCCAGTGTCCTTATATGGTATTTTTTTTTATAGGCGGTATTTCTGTTCTGGAATTCCTACGCCCTTCCTTTTATTGCAACAATTTCATTTTTTGATGTCTTTATGCTGCTCTTTTATTGCCACAATTTCTTCCTAGTGTCTTTATGTTGCATTTCCGCTGCTAGAACTTTCCCTTGGTATCCTTTTGTTTACTTTCTTATTGTTGAAATGTCTCTTTTCAAATCTTCACACTGACTACGTATTTGTATTTTTGCAATTTTTTCTTGGCAACTTCTTCCGCTATCAGAATTTTTATCATTCATGCGGAAGTGAATCCTTGGAATTTTATTATTACAATCTCTTTCTTGATGTCTGATTATTTGCATACTTGAAGTCTTCTTCTTCGTGTTGCTTTCTTCTTAACACTGGGGCCCCTTTTTGGTGTCGCTACGACCCTCTTTTTATTCCCGGAATCTCTTTCTTTTTAGTGTCCTTTTGTTGCTTTTTTATTGATGAAATTCCTCCCTTCCCTGCCTTCCTTCGCTGTTCCAGCTTTCTTAAGAATTCCCCGGGGTATGATTGCGTCGCCGAATGTGGAAATTTTTCTAAGTCTCAATTCCATCACGGTAAAATGTACCCAAAGAAGGCATTGCCGAAGGGAAGCTCGTGGCATCGCACATAATTTCCCATTACCATCCAGAAAGAATACTGCATGTCTGTGGAAGTCATTGAACTTCCAGAAATGTTTAGAACAGCCATCTAATCACCGAGAACGGCTTCGAAGACAGCAATCGCTAACACAATCGTCGACTAATCACAATACGAACACTCTCCGCGTTGAACAATTTGCTAAGGTGTAGTTGGTAGTACAAAAGCCTGACACTCGTCAAAACACATGGGAACGATAAATGGGAAACATTGACGAGCAATGGACAAAACTAGAGGAATCAAAATACTGGATAATCAAACTGACCGATTTGTAAGTCTTCATAAAAATTTTACAGGCATTGAATAGCGTATTTTTGATCAGCCAGGCTGCCAACGGATCGCTGTTATTTATTATGCTTGTTAACTAAATTAACATTGCAAAGTTGCAAAAATTATTGCCGTAAAAGAAAGACCATACTGTACAAGATATTACGATATACATCACAACTGTACATCGATAGACGCGATGAAGAAATATTTCACGATTGTGTCTCTATTCTAAGTAAAATATCAAATAGCTCGAGTGGAATGTCCAGCACGGTGAGGCATTCCACCGGTACCTTGGCAGCCGACTCTATTACTCCTTAATAAGCCCAGAACTACATACAGTAGTAGCATCCTCGCATACCGTACTGCCATCCATATCGATTTCAGATCTCGGATACACGCGTGACAGGCTACCATAGCCGTTAGTACGAGCCAAAAAACCGGTCGTCGCTTAACCAACCGAATAAATTCATTTCCTGTTCTTTCATGAATTCCAAAATCGCTGATTCAATTAATTCTATCCGATGCTCGCGTGCTTCGTCGTATCCATAATTTCATATTTAACCTGCTTGGCTGCGTTCTCTCTCCTCGGAGGGGCGATTATACGCGACGATTCGATCGCCAATCCATCTCCCCATAAATCCATCTTCATTTAACTGCCTCATCCTCACTCGTTGTCTCGTTAACATGCAAATTCGTGTCGGTTCTTTTTTTCCCCCCTCCCCATGAAATCGATCGAGCTTCGCCCGAAATTCGGGATAAACTGGCCACCGAGCGCTTCTAGCCCATTCCACCCCTTGTTTCCATCGCGTCACCACGTTAATACCAATTAATTAACTGGGAATCTCGGTAGCTTAAGCCATTAGGGTGCAACCAGCGTGTTCGCGTGCGTGTTCTCTCTATCCTCAAGGTCCTTACGCACGTGCCCTTGGAACGCGTCATAATCAGCCCTTCAACGTACGCCGATCCCTCCCTCTTCATGGGTCGTTTCTCTCACCGGGACACCGGCAAATTGAAAATCTCCTCCCGCCATCCGATTAACGTCTACGATTAACGTCTAGTTTCCTTCAGACTTGTGAGCTCGACGATGGTTTTTGGACTCTCGCAGTTTGACGTTGGTTACAAGTTGTGGATATAGGAAATTATGGCTACCGAGTACGAGGATTTTTGGTTGTAAAGGTTGGTTATTCATTATTTAACGCAGAGTATTTAATCCGTAGTATTATTTTTAGAGCTACAAGGCGGTGTACCTTGGCAGGATGCAAAATTTTTTTCAAAGATTCTTTCGATACAAAGAGTCAAAATTCCTTGGAATAATCGTATCTTAGTCTTTTGATCTACAGGATGTACCCGCTATTGAAGTAACGTAAAAATCAGGTCAATTCGGGCAAAAATGAAGCTTGAATATTTCCCGTAAAGGGTCGGAATTCCTCAGAATAATCGTATCTCAATTTCTACCGTTCTCGACAATTTGTGCTCCTAAAATACGTATTAATCCGATTTCCAAGAACTTCTTCCAGTAATCCTCTCAATATTCCACGCAAACGATCAAAATTCCTTCGCATAATTATCTCTCAATTTACTTTTTGTAAACTTACAAAGTGTACACCTACTGAACTAAAGTAACTACCAAAGAGATTTTGCAGTGAAAGAGTGCAAACCGTTTAGAACAATTATATCACAACTTCCACTATCCTCTTTAAACCCGCGAGACGTGCCTATTAAAGCAAATTAAAAGTCAACTTTGAAAAGAATCCTCGCGGTAATCCCTTTAATATTTCACGCAAAGGAATCGAAATTCTTTGGAATAATATCCTTTGCAAACGAGGCTATTCCGATGTGCCGAAGCCACGAATAATTTAGAACAGCGACGATGGTACTCTGGCGTACACACAGATACCGTTTTTCTTTGCCGCAGCATCCTGCAGCTCGCGGCACAAGTTAACTTCCAAGGCATAGTATGCCGGGCTTCTATGGACTTTCCCACGGCACGTAGCCTCGGCCTTTAGAGAGAGAGTATGCTCGCTTACTATTCAACGGTTCCGCATTGACAGTGATGATACCGTGTCGACGGGTTAACTGTTACCCCGCTGGCGATGGTATTTCGCTCTAATGAAATTAATCGAGTGCCTTGGCTGAGGTGACAAGTGCGACTCACTCAGAGGTATTTCCACTTATCGGTTCGCTTACCAAGATACTCTTGCATAGTTGCTATGGTTATAGTATTCAATGAACACGGCTGGTTAGAGATACGGCGACAATACGGAGTTTCATACGAGTATTTACGTTTACTGATATCGCGTTCGTTTTACTGATATCGTCGGAATACGTGGATTTAGAACGTTAGAACATAGTTTTGTAATCGATTTAAATGTATTCCGGTCTATTCCACGCTCGAGTTCCTACGATAACTGTCTTTTTCCTTTGTCTATTAGATATGCAGAGATGAGGAAATGTAAGCTCGAAGAGAAAAGAAGTTGCGTGTATCGCATACTTGTATAATCGCGCAATTAGAAATTAATAAAAATACAGCAACGTGAGTTGCGTTGCAGGTCCTTGCAAATGTAAATGCGATACAAGTAGAGATAAGAAAAATGGAACAACAGGTAAAAGAGTTGAAGATTTCTACTCGAAGAAACAATTATGTGCGAGAATTGGCAATTTAGTAATTTTTATCCTCCTTTTTTGCAATCAGAATTTCCCTATAAATACCGCTGGTGAATATTTTACAGTTCCTATTGCACGATTACACGTATATTTCGTTACACGAATAGTCGACAAATTGGTGTTTCATCTTCCACGATTGTTCGAATATGTGGTGACGCGTTTCAGAAATAGAAATATATTTTCACACTGTGCACTGTGCACTGTTCACACTGAGACGACTTTGATAGAATGATAATAAAACCTAAAGTCCAATGAAAGATCATTTCCACTGTTTATGAAAGGATTAAGTAAAATTCAATATTGAATTTCGACCGTAAAATGGAATTAAACCTATCTATTAAATTCGATTCAAGCTAAACTCACGGTTGTGATTCTATGCGATAATCGTTCGTCGAAACGTTTACCAGCTGTGCTCGCAATTAATTAACGAGGATTAGAATGTTCTTAGCGTGCGATTACTCGACGCTGATGGAATTGGTATCGATCGAGGCGGTGACCACGCGGCTAAGTATGAATGAAAGAGGTTACTCGAAGGAACAAGGAAGCTTTTCAGTTGAAAGCGAAACGGTGAAGACTCACGACAAGAAGGAGCAAGAAAATCGGTGCGCCCGATGGAAACCAAAGAGGACATTGTGGGATAGCGAAATCCAGGGATTGGACAGTGACGTTGCATTCAATTCTTCATTCTTCGATTCTACTTTGCTTCGTTTTAATATAAAGCGTCGCCCTGTAATCTTTTTTAATCCTTCCTATGGGTTCGGAGAGAGAGAGAGAGAGAGAGAGAGAGAGAGAGAGAGAGAGAGAGAGAGGGGTGGAATCGATGACTAGGCATATTCGATCGGGATAGTTTCCCCTCGGTCGTATTCCGTTTCTGTTGAACATTTAAATACACCGAGCTGGACTCAACGTACTTCAAATATTAGCCTGAAACTAGGTCGGAAGATTGCATAGTAAATATTCCTCTGCGGAAAAATCGCGATTCTAGGGAAACCGCTACCATCTTTCGCCAGTCGTGTCCTTTATTGAGACGCAAAGAAGAGAATTAATTAAACAATGGCGTGAATTCGAACAGTAAGGAATAACGTTTTCCAAAAGTAAATTCTCAGATTTATCTGCTGAAAATACAGTCTGGTCAATAGGAAGTCTGGTGATTGATTTAACCAAAAGTAGTCTAACCGATAAAGCTGCAGATATCTAACTAAAAGCCAATAATTCATCCAATAATCAGTAAGTATCTACCATCTTAATCTCTCGACAAATCATTCTGAGATTTTTTAGTGATTTCAAGTGCGTCGATTATCCGTTTCCCGTAGGATATACCCAATATTAACGTACAGAAACGCTGATACTATTACAATTTGAAATTTTATTAATACGAAAGTAAATTTTCTTCTGAAACGAAGTTAGAAGCGAAACTGTAGCATAAAGCAATACCGAAAGGTAGAGGGATAGGAACTTTAAAGACCACTGTGAAAGGTTTCCAAGGTGTACAGTAATCGACTTATTACCCTGACATAAACAGCCAGACGGTTCTATTAAGAAACCGAACCAAAAACACTTTATTCCGTTAGAGAGTCGATTAAATCCAGCAAACCAATAGTCCCTGGGAATCCTAATATCGAAACGAACCATTGGCCGCAAATTAATCATCAATTTTCTATAATCATTTTAACCGGTAACTATAATAACCCGCTAATACATACATATTCTCTCTATGCGAGTTTCGCGAAAGCCTTGCATTAATAGCAACAAAGCGCTCACAGTAATGTTCTCTCTTTCTCTTTCTCTCTTTCTCTCTCTCTCTCTCTCTCACACACACACACACATACACACATTCTGTCGGACATCGGTATTCGATAATCAATTTCATTGGATTATTACTGTTACCATTGGGATTAGTCCCACTATCGATGCGTTGCTAATAGCGCGACGCGATCTTCTCCCATTTTTGCGACGCCGATAATACGATGGCCGTTATATAACGTGCTCGTTATTATTATCGTCGTTTGGCACGATGTATCAAGCCCGAAAACGCTTATCAGTATTCGATGGATCGTCCTAATTGAAGAGCAATCGGATTGATCGAACATCGTTCCCTCGAAACGCGCTCCTTCTTTTCCGTGGATCGATCATCGGCCAAACAATTATTAATAGCGATCGACACGAGATCAGCTCCGTCGTGATTATTAATCGTAATCCCCGTGCATCGCCCCTCGTTTGATGGACGCATGAATTAATCCACCATGCGCACACGCGAGAGTCCTGTCGATTTTCGGCCTCACGCCCGATGGATTAATTCACCGTTACCGTCCTGCATCGTTTCCATCTCGTGGATATTTTAACGAAACACGAATTTCGCTTCGTTCTCGCGTCGTGAAGCGTGTCACGAAAATATCGGATACGAGTATGGGCGAAGAAAGGAGCGCGTGTTCTCGGATACTTTGATGTAATTAGTGACGGCTTTGGTGGATGTGGAAGAAACATATGCAATATTTTGCGGATATAAAATTGCATACGATTCTACAACTTCATTTTCTCGAATGGAGTTCTTCTATAATAATTATAAATACGCTTGTAGCACTTGTGCAATGTGATGAATATTTTGTTTAACAAGAATTGAAGTGTCCTGGACAGGAATTCAAGATATTAGAATATTCTTTCGTTTCTATGGACGACGACTGTTTCTACGAATGGACGACGATTTTGTTAGGAGCTCTTCAATTGACCGATTAGAATTTTAAGTTCGTAGAAGATAATGGTGTGAAATATACAATAACGTCTTTAAAAAGAATATATATACATGTATATTAACATCTCCAATTTGAAGTAAATAAAACAACTGTCCTAACATTTTTCTTTAGCTGTACATGTGAATAAGGTATTACAAATGTATAAATTTGATGTATAAATATATACGATATAAATATATGTGATAAATATATCGTCCGCGCAAAAAGAATTATTAAAGTCAACTTTGAGAGAAAGAATTAGTAAAATTGCTTCTAGAATAAACAATCAGTGAAATTAATTTATAAATATAACTGATAATCTAACGCAACCTATGAAATCTACCTGTGAAATCTACACAACCTATAAGGTATCGTTGAAGTTGACGAGCGTAAATCAGTACGATGGGTATACCAAATGCGAAACAGGAAGGGTTAAAGTTTACAGTTTCACTTGGCATTTTCTTTGTTTCATACGCAACGGAGAGATTCCTCTGCCGTTTTATTTGTTCAGCTTGCTCCAATCTTTGGGAGTAGGTACATTCCATCTCGCGAACTTTTATACAGTCACGCGGAACGATGAAATATTCAGTCGCGCACGCTCGACTTCCAGCGGACCTCGTTAAGAATAGAATCTTTATTTCCATAAAATTCATAAGGGTCGGCGTTCAACTTTGCCGCGGCGCCCGTTTCTCCCTTCGCCGTTCCTCCTACGCCGACAGGAAAAAGTTCGAGCACGAACCAACCGCGAAAACAAACACTTTCCCGCCGCAAGGAAGTCGAGAGACTCCGCGGGATTTTCAAGTGAACTTTCAGCTTTGATTCTATATAAGTTTATGGTAATAAGAGAAACAAAGAGAAACGTGCCGAATATTTCATCTCGCTCGACTTCGCGCCCCACCACCGAAATATCTGCGAATTTACCGATCGGAATATTAATCTTCTTTGATCCTTTCCATTACTATTCCATCACCATTGCTCACAAAGGTAATTACTATCTCTTATTTTTTTAGAAATACGTAGATGCATAAACAAAGCGTTTTACCATAATCTAATCTTTATTCTTAGATTCACCAGGATATCTTCTTCGATCCTTTCCATAGTTTAACGTTTTATTCTTAAATTCGTGTCATAACATTTCTTCTCGTTATACAGTCGCAACATCCTATCACAACTGCATCTTTTATACAAATGGTTTTCTCTGCAAAATATGGCTATTAATTGATCATTCTTTGAACGATTCCCTGTTCAATCTCTGTACATTGTATTCACCAATCTCCTCGTTGCTTTAATGCGCGTCATTTTAAACGAATACAAGACATTCCCGAAGCTAATTCTCCAAATGCTGTTGCACGCGAAAACGTACGACAAAAATTTCCATCGAGTGATTTAATTTTTTATTCGAATTGTTTCCATTCCACAGCGTGGTTTTGTCAGGCGGCAGAAATCTCCAACCAATTAATCATCCGCCATAATAATAATTTCCCCGACAAATTTCCATGTTCACCTTTCTTCTCGCCATTCTCATCCCCAAAACGAATATATCAACACAAGACACCGCGAACCATCACATTCACCGTTAGTTTCCGTCTCTTTTTCGTCCAAATTTATCAGTCCCTTCTCAAACAGGCTGAAAGGGCAGGCAGGAGTCACAGGCGTCCCCTGTTTCCATTTCCGGAAACACGAAGCCCATTCCCGGCTGCCTTTGTGCCGCGTATCAACCACGACTCGTCGAATCTCTCTCTTTCTCTCTCCCTCTCTCTCTCTCTCTTCGTACGTTTCTCCCTATATCTTTCCTCTTTCTCGCGTGGATCTCGTCTGCAGCGGGCGGTTCAATCCGGTCGCGGAATCTCGCATTGTTCGATATCGAAACGCACGTGCGTACACACAGCGTGCCGCTTAATTATCCCCGTTAACGAAGGTCCGCGGTTTGCCGCCCGGCGAATCGATAGATCGATCGACCGATTTGCTCTTTGTCGAACGCCGCAAACCGCCCCGGGATCGACTATAAGACGCGCATTAATTAAGAGATCGACGGAAGACGCGGCGGCAATTAGGTGATCGCGATAGACGTACGACGGAAACTGCCTTGTGGATCCTTAATTGAATAGGATTATGGCGACTAACTAAACTCTCTGCCGCCCTCTCAACGTTCCTCCACTGATCCCGTGTCTCTTCCTGCTTTGTTTCTTCCGATGTTAATACTCGAATTTTTCCTTCCATTCTGCATTCACAGAATTGCGAATCTTTAGGCTTCTATGGACGTGAATATGAATGTATTTTCGTATTTAGAGCTAGAGATTTTCACCTGTTTATCAGGTTAAATCGACTGTCAGGTATTATGTGAAACCAGGTGTCATGATAAACTTATGACGCGGGACGTTGTTTGGATGTTCAGATTTTTTAGAAGAAGAGTAGGAGAGTAGAAGACTTTCTATCGCGACGAGGAAGTGCTAACTCGTTAATCTGTCAATTTGTTCGAATCCTCTGTTTCTTAAATACTGCGATTATTTTACTTCCGAATTCTTAACGCACCGTTTACGCGAACATCGTGCTTACGCTTGCAACGACTAAAATTAACCTAAAATTGATTTACTTCCGCTAACTTCTAGTTTCCTGATTATAAAAATATCAAAATAAATAACCAAATTCCCACGCTCTTCGAGAATCAAATATTTTCCCGACAAATTCGTCCGCTTCTTTGTTAATAAATCGCACGAGCAAAATTCTCGTTCTTCGAGCGAAATTCTCGAATAAATAAAAGCAAATAAGCGCTGGAAATGCGAAAAGTCAGAATCGTAATCAACGAACAGTGCCTTACATCTCTATCCATTCATATCTGACATCGACTTCTCAAGAAAATTATCTCCGTCGCCTCGCTCTTCACCCCTAATTTCAAGGTCGTCCATTCTTCGACTCAATCCAGCGCATTAACCGACCAGGATAACGCCTCCGGCTGATTGATAAGCGTCCCGCGATGGATTGTTTATCATCGCCGATCGAAAAGCAGAGAAAAGTCGAGAAACAGCCAGAGAGAAGACGCCGCCGAATGGTTCGCCACGCCGTCTCAACCGCGTTGATTCATGACTCGCCCTGTCCCGGAAGGTATTAATTAATGATCGGGCCCGTTGCACGCGTACGCGGCCGTAGCTTAGACCCCAGGTCGCGGCGAAAGGTTATCCCGGAGGTATTTAAACGTCCGCGGGCAACGTTCGGCCGCAAAGCTCCTTCCGTTTATTTCTTTGATTGTCGTGCGATCCAGCCGCGAGAACCGGTCGCTGCTGGAACGTCGTTTTGGTCCACGGCGCTCCGCGAGTAAATCAACTGGTAGTTAAAGCCTGCTGAAAGGTAGCCGGGAAATATTGAATTAAGTTAACTCCGATCGGACGAACATATCTTCGCGGACAGGTTGCGCGGTTTAGACGATACTTTGGTAAATGGAAGAATTTCAAATGACTCGTGGGTAATGGAGAGCTTGATGAGATTTGGAAGTCGGACAGGATGGATTTCATTCCCGTGAATGGCTTCATCTTGCCGCATTCTCTCGATCACTTTCGACTGTATTGTGTGTGTGTGTGTGTGTGTGTTTTTTTTTATTGTCACGAATTGTCTTAAGTCTGAAGAAAGTAGAGAAGCTTCCCCTGGCTTTAGAGATTTATTAGCTTTCAAGGTATTCAGTTATCTCACAAATAACGCGGCTTTTGCGAGAGTTAAGTCGAGAACAATGGAAACTGCTACTGTTGAAATTTTATGAAGTTGGAGCAGCAAACTTGATGTAGGGAGATAAAGAATCGTAAAAAGGAAGCGTGGAAGAATTCGTCAATTGCCAACAAACAATTCTTATTTTTATCTAGTCATACGAAAACCTACTTGGGTTTCGATCGCATTATTTATGGAGTCATCCAACGTTTCGAAAAATAGATGTGTTCGACTCCAAACTTTCGCAACAAAAAGTAGTCTAAAGATGGATTAAAAATAATTTCAGCCCCTAAACGTGCAACTATTGTTGCTGACAAAAAGAAAATACATATTTAATATTTTTGACCGTATTGCGAACCCGTGAAGTTCTATCAAAATTCACATATTACGCTTGAACACGCATTGTAATTAAAATTTTCGAATTTATAAGGATCATTTCCACTTTGTAAGGTTCGTTGTAGTAAGAGAAGATATAAGAAAAATCTTTAGATAAGAGAATCGGCAATTCCTATTCCATAGATAGTGAAGCAAGGGACTGGGTATATTTAAATTAGGAAGGATACTGACAACGCTATCAGCTGTGTTTGTCATGTAAATTAACTGCACAGTGCGCGTTCAATGTTTCTCGAAGGACGAACCGGGAAATCTATATTCGTCGAAGTGTCCACGTCTGGGTTGCATTGAAGGCGACGATACAATCAGGAAGAGCAATATCGATATGGGTTACGATATCGATGCGCCAGTTCGCGACGAGGCTTCAACGGGTTAGGAAACTATAACGAGATAGACGATACCGCGTCGAGAGATAATGTAACTTCGTCACGTGTTTGTCGCGTAACACGATCAAGGAGACAATGAACCTATGCTTATAGCCGACCAGAATTTCGTTCATGTAATTTACCAATGAAGTACTTTACCATTAGAAGCTCTGTTCCCAAAATTCCGGCTCTTGGATACGCGTCTTTTCCTAAACGTAACAAAACTATCGACTAATTTAACAAATTTATCTTCTTTCTGCTATTAATATAATGTATCGTATATTTCGAGAAATTACTAATCTTTATAACGATACGCTTTGCAACAATATAATTTATAAATTACGTAAATAAAAAGAAAGAAACTATAGATCTTCACAGTATAATTTGCTAACAATCCGAAGCACAAGTACGATTGATTCATTTTCTATCGAAACTGCAAAATTATTCAACCCAACCCATCTTTCATCCTAATAAGTGAACCACAAATTTTTACGCATTTATGCAAAATTTCAAAATAGAAAAATGTACAAAATACATATAACACGCGAAAATATACAAAGCACCCAGAGTAGATGTAACCTCTGCATAATTCTATATAGTTTTATATTTTTATATACTTTCCAATGGATTAAATAAATTTCTATCTCTTTACTCGCGTTCATAAATTTCCATAAAAAGTCACAATTTACTAATGGATAAGCAAAGTAACATGTAATAAACGCGCCTCGTCATCAGACGTCTCGGCGTTGAAAGGGTTAACAATTATACACAGCGAGTATGTTGTAAACGCTCTTATCCAAGCGTCTCCTTTTAAGGAAACGTTGCACGTCGACAGGAGAACTATCAGGATCATGCCGGTAATCGAAACTCGGCCGAGAACCGAATTACGCCTGATCATTTACGCTGTAAATATCGTTGAAATATTCATCGAGGAGCACAGTTTGCCACTGTCGCCGCCGATAAGCGGCTACCAGTTGTGCCATAATACTAACGGGCATCCGTTACAATAAACATCCGTTTTAAACGATCGCTATCACGGAGCGTGGCCGAACAGAATGAACCGAGAGCGACGTTAAAATCGCACCTCGGCAATCCGCCTCTAAATCTACAAAAGAACAATCGACCTCTGCAAGATTACTTAAAAATCGAGCCCGTAAATCCGACGATAAACTCGACACGCTCGGACTGAGAATCGCTGCGCCCCGCTGGAAGCGCGAATTTCGCGAGTTGAAAGAGACGCGTTTAAACGAAATATACGTTTGCGATGAAACAGAACGGATTCGCGTTAATTGAACGCGGTTTGGCAACGTTAGAGCTGAATTACTCGCAACACCGACGAATTTTTGCCCACGCTCTGATTGGTTAGGTAGTTCGGTGCTTGTGATAGGCTCGGTGTAGATATGCAATTTATGTACTAATGAATCGAGGATCGCAACCTTTTTTTTTTTTTTTTGCAATCACCGGTGGTGATGGGAGAATGCTTATGATCGAACGAGATTTTTGTTACGCGAGCCACTAAATTCTAGAACGATTATTTTCAAATCTCGCGAAATCTTTGCTGCTATTTAATTACCTAAGTAGTGTCTTTGACGCAGATGCTTTTATTTGTGACCTTATAAACGTCTTTCTAAACGTCACGAAGCAATGAAAATAATTTACATAAACGTACGTGTTGGATGACCAACCATTTTTATCAGTTTCTACGTTCAGCTTAACGTGTACACTAAATCAGTCTGTTTTCGAGTCACCTGTAATATCTTTAACGATCCCCTTTCCCTCAGAGATTAGAAAGCTTAACGTCGTCATAAATTCATTTTACTAGCCTTCACATCCACGTGCACCAATTTCAACAGGGAATTTTGTTTCTTAATTTGTTTCTCTCTTGCTTACTTCCTCCTTCTTCTTTCAGCAATTCGTTCTTAGCCCGCATTTCCTTCGCGTGTCTTATTCGCTTTGCTGTTCCGTGTATTACTTTCTCCGACGTTTCGCACCATTTTTGTTATTTTTTTTCAACCGTCTTTACCTCCCGCTCTTTCTTCTCTCGTTTGCTTTGCTTCTTTGCTCTCGGTATTTCGTATCACGGCCACGCGTGCAAAATATCCGTCGTTCTTTTCTCGTCCTTCTTCCTTCGCGGGGCCTTTATCGTCGTCTTTCAACTTGCTCCATTTTCCTCGTGCTCGAATTAATTAGAGGATCTGCTTGTTCGAATGGTCTTATCAATTACAAAGTTACAGGAGATGTTATTTATATTAACGACGGCGAGTAAAATGCTGTCGTTGCGCGATAAAGTAATAAGTAGGAAAGTTTCCGTGGAGAATGAAAATCTAATTAAAAAAGTTCCCTTCGGTCCTCGTGGAATTTATATTAAGAAGCAGCAACCACTGTTGAGATACAAAAAAAAGGGGGCGGAAAGAGGGAAGAAGAAGAAAATTACGCGACATCTTGATATCGAGTTTCCCTTTAATACACGCTGAATTGGTCTAATTAGGTCAAACTTATTTGTTTCGATAATAGCATGGTGATAATGGTATTCGCTAATCGCGGGTACAAGAGCGTTCTAATTAGAATGTTTATTGCAACTTGGCATCGAACGAGAACGGGTCTCCGCGCTCGAATTGCAATATAATTGCCCGCTTAAATGATACGAAAATCATTTCCTGCCGACGCGCTCTGTGTATTTAATAACCAATTAAATCGGCACCAATTTGCGTTTGATATTTCATGCAAATGCAGCGAGAAAACCCGAGCTTTATTATGATCGGCGGAGTAACAATTAATCGCAGGAGAAAGTAGAATCAGCGGACTGATCAGCGATTAGGAGCTAATCTACGCGAAAATACGTTTCTCACATTGTAATAGCGTTATTTCACACAGAAGGCGAATTAGCTTCTGGCAGATAATTAAAACATCAACCACCTACGTGGAAAAAAGAAGAGAAGGGGAAATGAAGAAATCAAGAAAATAAGTCCTTAGCTATTCAAACAGCAAAGGAATAATTCCAGAATATCCTCGCTATCATAAAGGGGAGGCAAATCCGCTAGCAGTTAATTGCGCGAGGCGGAGCAACGGGCTGGGATCAAAAGCGAGACGCCGAAAAGCGTTTCCACCCTCGAATCGCTCGCGTTTCCTTAGCCCCTCTCTCGAAATTTAATACTCTCGCCTCAGACATCGGTTAACCCCGGCATCAGACATTTCCCCGTGGCCGAGGATAAATTTTTAATAGCCTCGAATCGCCGGCACGGTCGACCAGAGGAGGCTACCCCCGTCTAACGTGGCGCATTCTCAACGGAGCCGCCAGTGTTCCTTTCAACGAATTTACACGACGCTATTTGCGCTCATTCGCGGGGCTATTTGACTTTCGCGTTTGCACACAGATAATTATAATCGAAGACCGACGATCCGCGGCCACCACCCACAGGCGACTTTAATTAATCACGATGAATAACGACGCAGGCCACGCGAAACTTCGTTAACTTGCAAATTTTCCCCGCCACCGCGACCCTCCTCTACAGGATAAATTCCCTTGCACTTGCTTCTTTGCGCGCCGTCTTTGATTTTCCAGCCGCGGTTTTGCATTTTCTTTGCGCGCGTTAATGAACGTAACCGGCAAAAGTCGTGACGCGATAGCCATAGACCATAGGTTTAAGGTTCATTCCACGATCGTGAGCTAGTCGAGCGTAGATATACAGGGTGCCCCATATTGTACAGACCTTCCTCGATCAAATCTGGATCGAATTTCTGCATCATACTATACGTGTAAGTTACATTGAAATACAATAATATGATGATACAAGGCACTGTATATGTTGAGAATTTTGGATCTTTGAAGCCGAAATAAAGTTATAGGAACACAAAATTTACACTTTTAATTAATATTAAAATAATTATACATTTATTTAACGGACGATCTCTGTTACATTTATCGATACACATTTGCACGCGTCTCAGCACATTCTTGTATACCAGACTGTCCCAGATGCCCCTCGAAAGACTGAACTGTTTTCATACATTTGTTTTCGAGACGCCACACATACTTCCACACACTGATCTCACACACAAGTATTCTTACTGCGCATTTAAACTAACCCAGCACAGAAAATTACACATATCTCAACGGTATATACTCAATCTGTATCGGTTCCTCGATCAAAATTCGATATATACTAATAGGAAATTTTGAGGCCCGTTATACATTCGATAGAATGTTTTGCAAGTTGAAGCCGAGTTATTAGAGGTTACGGAACTTGTCTGCAAACATGACCTAATCAAGACTGATAATCGCAGCGTTAATTAATGAGAAACTAACACTAAATTCTTAAGAGTGTTTGGCAACCTACCACATGAAAATGAAACAGTCAAAGTTATGGAACTTCTCGGCAAACATAATCTAATCGAAATGAAGCATCGCGGTGTTAATTGATTAGAAACGCAAAATTTCAACGTCCCTTTATACACTTAACGAAACATTTCGCAAGCTACCATACGAAAATAAAAGATCCAATGTTGCTGAACTTCTCTGCAAACATAATTTAGCTGAAAGCAGCCGGTCGTCACAGCTTTAATTAATCAGAAACAGGCGAGGATTTTATTCGAAGCTAAATCCCCGGCGAAACAAGCGGACAAACACGCGTAATCCAACGTGGTTATCATCGAATCTTCCAACAGAAACTCATAGAGCTCGATCATCAACCGTTCAACGCGAGGAGATTGCAGAACAAATTGAAGAAGGCTTCGGCCGGTAATTGTGATTAATTGGAAGGAATCCGCGGCGCGATTTTCCTAGAAATACAACGTGCTGGAACGATACCAAGAGAGGTAACGCCACCAGGCAGATCCATAATCTTGCGATCATTGCAAGCGTGTTTCCTTTTCCATCCCACCGTTTCGAATCATCTAACGCCGGGACAGCGTACGTTCTGACGCGAGATTGCGGAACAAATCGGCGCGAATTTAGCCCCGGCGATCGTGATTAACCTTTACGCCGCTAAGGGTGACCATAGTCGCTCGTCATTAAGCGACTGGCCTGTAACTCTCGGTGCAATCGCCTATTGCAATCGTCCAACGAGATGTTGTTGCGCGATGCGCCTCTCTTGTTTGCGCAGACAGTTGAAACAATTAAATTCCTCTTCGTTCGTCATGTCGAATCGGAAAGAAATATTGAAAGCTCGTATATTTCCGATGTAATCGATCGTAAGAGTTTTTGCGCGTTGTTTTCTAAATCACTTTGAAACAGATTCCTATCAGATTGTCTATATGCCTACTGGGCATATACAGCTTTATTTATTTGTTCCGCAAAAATTGTAATTTCATGGTATTAAGTATGTGGAATTAATGCGTTGTAATCAGAATTTGTTTGACGATGCGTAAATAATGTCTTTGTAAGGATCGAACTTTTTCTTTTAGTAAGAGAGAAGTCTATGATTACGAAGGAAACGATTGGTAAAGAAAAGAATTTCCTTAGGCGTACCGAGACTGCTGGGACTGTTCAGTGACTCCGAGACACTGTATTTCATATGTACAGTGTATAATAAGTAAGCGAAGGAATTCATTTTTAAACGAATACATGCATGAAACAGGAATTTTAGTGAAGATTTCTGAGAATCGCTAAAAGTGGGAAAATGTAACTTGTGAATGTAACACAAGATGTCTTAATTGTTTCGAGCCTTTTTCCAACAACCGTATTTCTCTTTCGCCAAGAAATTCTTTAAATTCAAGGAATCATCCTTGTGACGCGTAATTTCAACTTTCGATTGTATAGCAAACTTAGATTTAATACAGAAACTAATTAAATGTTCTCTGTTATCTTGTAACGACTAAAACAAACAGGTTTGCTATCTTCCCTATAAAAATACATGTACACCCATGGTACAGTTTTTGCGTAAATATGTAATAATTGTGAAATATAAATGACAAAAAATTACACCACCATTGTCAAGGGAGTAAACGCATTAAAACTCCTCTTGCGAGTTAAAACGAGTCCCAGACTGAGACATACAAATTCGAGGAACGTGCCCAACTTAAAGATTCCTCTTGGAAAAGAACGCTGATTATCCTAGCTTGATACGCTAAGGGTTAACCCCACTAAAGCTCTCATACTTCGTGCCCAAAAAGCTCCTGACCGCGGCTGCACATTTCTACTGCAACGTTTTCCAGCGAGATCGTGTAACATAATTCTGAAAATAAAGCATCGGCGAGCAACGTAACGAGTTAGAGAAACCGGAAGAAATCGGAGAGGATTTAGCCAGGATAATCGTGATTAATCACGACAGATTCGAGAGGGCCAACGCGAGATATCGCGTTCCTGGAACTGCATCCACCGCGATAACGATCCGAACTACACTCCAGAATCATTTTTCCAACGATCGTCTCGCGTAATTTCCTCTTTCCAACGTACTTTTTTCCTTTTCGGGTGTATCACCCAAGAGCCAATTACACGGCTCGCGTTACACGCGTTTGATTCACGATCTCTTGGTCGAATAATCGCGCGAATAATCACGAATAGGCTGTAGATTTTTTATACATCTATGGAAAATTTGAAGATTTTATTTTTTTTTTATTTTATTAGAGTATATATATTTATCGGATGAAATAAATTTCAATTTAGATCCCGTTACTTATGTTCGTAGAAATAGAAAGACGCATAAGGGTCGGCGGTTTAATCGCGATTAATTCGACGATTAAAAAGAATGTACACGATGACGTATAAAAGTATATAAAGAATGCAAAGTAGAGTAGTTCTCATAACTAGACTACGGATTTTATCCGTAATAAATTTGAAAGTGCAAAATTGCACGGAATGCGCATAATGTGAAAAGAGATATCCAATGTATGTTTTTTACAATACTCGACGGGTAGACCAATTTTCTACCGAGGTAGAAATTCCACTAATTTTAATTGTATCCTGAAAAATATGAATTTACGTAGAAATCCGCGGTCTAATTACAATTTTTAGTAAACGAAACGAATTTCCACCTGGCTTGCGTTTCTTTAGTTACGTTCATAAAAATGGGAAAACGCAACAAGGAAAGCGCAACGATCAGGTAACTTAGGTCGAGATATGCTAGTGCAGTTTCTATTCTGAAGTTTCGGAGCTGTTGAAGTTCGCGAGCCGGTCCACGGGACTCCATTAGGTTCGTTAAGCGTTAACGCTTCGCGAGCAACGATATTCCGTAATGGCTAACCTGCAGGCTAATGGAACGCGGGTAGAAAGCGGATTTCACTATAACCTCGATTCTGTCGTTCGCATTAATATCTATTGTGATTACTTTCGCTGGCGCCACTGCCGTCAGCTCGATTCGGGATTAATTATTACGCCGAAAGAGAGCAAGAGGCGGCGCCGAAATCCAATGAGTTCGACCACTCGTAACTCGGGACAACGCTGATTTTATTGCTTCGCTGCTTCCATTCTGACTCTGATTAGTTTTTGCGAGAGAAATGGCGGGTCGGGGAATCCGAAAATTTTGAGCGAGCAACGTATTATTCTTTTTTTACTACGAAGGGCGTATATTGCGGGATGAAATAAAATTTGTTGATCGTCGCGAGATTTTGCGACCGTTTCTGATGTTTCTATCTAATTTTGCTGTAGGTAAACTCGTTCTCAGTATCGAGCGACGTAGTTCAATACGAGAAAGAAATATGCTCGAGTAATTATTTCTTAGGGAAATGTGTAAAATAAACGTATACGTTTTCCGTAACAGAGAATTACTTTTATTTCCATTTGCGTATCGTAATTCTTATATAAATAAATTCTGCGATAATCTTGCATGTACTATTCTTTAGTTTTCACATATTACTTCGAAGATGGAAGTAGAACAAATGTATGGACAGACGTCTATGTTACTAGTTGGTGCTCTATAATGAAACAGGTTAGCATCACCTAACGAGTAAGATTCCACGTGTTGGAATAATTATCTATGTAATTCGCTACAGACTTAAAGAGAAATGAACAAAGAAAAAAAAAAGACAATAAAAGGATGCACGCAAATTGAGAGATCAGTAATAAACATATTTCCCATTAAATTATAGAACAGGAAATAAAACTTTCAATGTAGAACCTGCATAAATTTTCCTTGCCATTTACAGGGACATAAATGAATATCTTAAAATTCTTAGTCGCTCGCCACCTTTCTTTCATCGTATTTCACGTTTCTATATTCGTATCATTATAACGATTCACTGTATTAAAAAGGGCTTATAAAACGAGCCACTCGCGGCAGAAACATCAAGCGCACAAGGGGGAAAAAATAGAACACGACGCGGAGAGCAGCGGCTTCAATGTAAAGAATCGACGCATTGTCCAGGGTGAAAGGTCAAAGAGCGTTAAAAATACTGAGCCGGTCGAGGGTCATTATGGAAGAATTAGATTGTGGAAAATATGCAGCGAGCAGATAACGAACGTACAAGGTTGGCCTAATGAAACAGCTCCGGTACCGTTCGAGCGCCTCTTGCTCTTCTTCGATCGACGAGATAAAGAGTATCGTGCACTGACCTTCTTCAGGTGACCCTTGCTCGTGCCCGCGAAGACGACCGTGTAGTCGCCGGTCGAGGTAGCAGCGACCGCCGTCAGATGATCCTCGAAAGTAATCACAGGGGTTCCTTCTATCGGATCTTCGCCTCCCAGAGGCGTGTTCACGTCCAGACCGCAGAAATCCTCGCCAATCGTTTGTAGTTTCTGTAATCAGAGAGAAAACGAAATCGCCGTTAGTTCGAAGTTTGTTGATTCTACGAATAGAAATTTGCGACTATATATGTGTTTTATTCTATATTGGATTCTGAAGATTTTAGTTTCCAGAGCTTCGGAGGTTCGAGTGTGAAAATATTGAAATTGATTGCGTTTGGCGCGTTAGAAATTGAATGCAGAATTAGAAGATTTGAGAATTTTCAAATTAGGAAATTTGAACGACCAAGTTCGAAAATTTGGAATACTGGAAGCTTAACAATTGGAAAATTTAGTATTGTCGAGGGATAAGAAATTTGAAAGTTTGAAAATTTGTTAGATTACAAAATTTGGCAACCGAGAGAGATCGAAGAACGTGAATATGAAAATTAAGAGATCTTCAAAAATATTGAGATCTAAGCACTTGAAAATAGGAAAATAGCAATTTATAACGATTTCAGATTTCAAAAGATAGTTAACAGGAACAAAAGGCTATGTTACATTAATCAGTGTATCTCTCTGTGAATCTTTTCAGCGTGAAACAAGTATATTAATAACAATTACAGCTTATTATTACACGCTGAACACTGTAACAGGTGAAGCTGTTAGCTGTAATGTACACCGTTTACATGACAAACAACGTAAGTAATAGCGCTTGTTACGACGTGCGTTCCTTATTTTAAATTTACAGACTAAATGCACCGTCACTCGCGAATATTTAACATTTATTTTATGTATATTCGCGCGGATTAACAAACTCGTGCAGTCAGAAACACCATCTTCTTCCTTCGTTAAAGTTTTCAGTAGACGACGATAAAAATAAGCTTCTGGAGACATCGGTTATCGATTTTGCAAAGTTTTGTTTGAGTATCGACAGTCTTCTAAGTTTCTGACATGTCAACGGCTATTAAAAAACAGCGAGAAGCTCCGAGTTTACCAAGTTTTAATTAAGATCCAAACTTTTCCTACTCATGAATGTCTAAATCAAGAAGTATCAAGGGTAAATGAATATGCGAACGGAAAATCGCGAAACTGGGAAAAAAGTCACGCTTCTATCAAGAACTTTTATACGTTACGTTAATCTTTAGCTATTCTTGAAAAACGTTGATCTTACAGCTTAAGGATCTTCAAAGTTATATTAGATAGTAATATATGAAATATATTGTTACTCGTCTGAATTTTAATATAATTATCTTCAGAGTTAACAGCAATAATAATGTACTATAAGATTTAATATACAGAAGTTGTAATCATTTCATTCAACTCTAACCGAATTTAGCGAAATGTTTAAAAAACGAACGCTATTAAAAATACTCGTAATACTATCATTAAATATACTATTATTAAAAATAATATCTCTAGTATCTTATCATGAGTATAAGTGAAGTTACTCAGGACATTGACTTCGGAAAAATAGATCAAGATCATTGAATTCGACACGCTATGTCCTCTTCTATTTTAATTTTATCACTAAATATTCATCTCAAAGAATCCAATCTATCATAGGATCCCTCTAAACCTACTCTTACAACCTTTCAAACTTCAATTATCTGATTTTACCTCATACGGTTATCAATTCCCCTAATCAACTCTCCCATATTAACCAAGGCCAAACCGCAAATCAAATCGCGGAAATCGCGTATTAGATTCCGCGTTCCTAAGGAATAGAGACATCGTACGCATAAATAGCTTCTTCCTATCATACCTTGCACCCTCGTATCTCTAATCGCGGAGACCTTGCGGCGGCATGATTAAATCGCGAGATGATAAGTTCACAGCGACGACCGTGTGAATCCCGCGTGTACTGTTTCATAGCTGGGAAGGTATGCAGATCTTATTGATTTACGGTGGCCATAGAAAGTATTGGTATACAATTGTACTGGCAATAAAATACATCATTGTATTGACGAGGCAATGTCTTCTTGGGAATTAATTTGTAAATACGATACAATTCCTAATAAAACGATGTCTGGTTGGTTATTTCTGATAGATCTAATTATATAACGATTATCAAAGCAGACACGCGTATTAGCCTAAACTGTCACGTGAATGCTAACTTTATGGCGTACCAGCTTTTGCCCGCGAACTTGCTTCGCGTGAACTGCTAATATATGGAAGAGTCTATGAGCAGATGAATTTTTATGAACGAAATACCTACGTATCTCTTGTATTAACAGTTTGGTTATTCATCGTAGTAAAAAATAACGAATAATAAGTGATAATAAAATATGGAATTGTAAAATGGTTCGATTTCAGAACAAATACGGCGTAAACGGTAGCCATCGTTGTTTGTCTTTTACGAAACATGAGAGCGCGTGTAACTCAGACGCTAGGCTATTTTTCAGCTTCTACAAAACGGTTCGAGATGAAACATACCCTGTTTTCTTTCCCGGACACTAAGCTACATAGCAGAGAAAACCGTTCATATCCGTTCAGTAGTTTTTACGTGATACGAGTACAAACAAACAAACAAACGCAGATACAAAAATTCCAAAAATTAGTTTTTTCGACTCCATAGCTTACGAGCTGTTCCTGGATGACTGTTTTATTTATTTTTTATTCCATGTACAGACATACTACTGTTTTATTGTATAGATACACTGCTGTGAATAAATATGAACTTAACCACATCTCTAGATTTTTCATAATATCAAAGCAAAAATTGAGAAAATTATTTATATAATATCATATTATAATGTAATACAACGATCAAAGTTTTCTTCTTATTAAGTCTGGAAAAAATGAACTGTTCTCTTAAAATTGTGTTTTCTGCTGTGAAAAAATATAAAGTGAACGTTAGTTTTGTTACGTTTTTATTCAATACATACTAGGTTTCTCTCTATTCTGTATTACTTCTATTAACCTGTTAGGTGTACTGCTCACTAATTTATCGAAAGTTTCGTTTCGAATATTCGTCGATGCAGATTTTATTCCTTTTTTAAGTTCAACGATATTTTCTATGGGTGGCTTCTTCTGATCGTAAACTTTTCTACCTAGAATTCCTCACAAGTTTTCGATCAGGTGGGGGTCAATGCTTGCCATGGTAATAATTGTATTCCGAAATACTGGAACCACCTTTTTGTTGTGACGGTTGTATGAATGGAAGCAGTGTCTTGTCGAAAAATCGTCCTTTTGTCTTCTATTTCGATTATGAAAGACAATAGTTCACCATGTGGCATTTCCTCATATTCTATAACGTTCTATCTATCCTTTACAAAAAAAATTTCACTTAACATATCCAGGCATGATCAGTCATGCTTCTTGAAGATATTGAAGAAATAATGAAATGTGTTTGAGTCTATAATTATTCACAGCAACGTATAGATTATATCATGGTTATTTCATGGCATAAAATTGTGTATACTTTAATTCGATCGTAAACAGTAAAACATCAGCCCAGAAAGTCGTATCTACGTCCTAGCAATTATTTTTCCCAAAACAAGAAAGTGTTCGGTGATTACGGGCGCGAGTGTATAAATGAAACTATTAAGTTGTCCGGAAAGTTTCTTTCGTTTTATAAAGAAACAACGGATGCGCGACATTTTTTGTTTCATATTATTTTATCGAATTTCATATTATTTTATAGAAACAGAACAAAATGGATCGTGCGTAATTCAGTAAAATAATAGAAAACGAAAAATGTCGTCTAATATTTTCCTCTTTTCTTGTCGCTTCCAGGATAATCGCTATTAACTTCATGTAATTTGATATTTTGTTTCTTTATTAAAAAAACGATGCGTGCGAAATTCACGCATATGTGACGTGACGACGAGCGACAGAAAGCAGCATCGTGCCTTGATCACGCGCCGTTGCTCTGCTCGTTTTACCGGCTCAAAGATGCTCGAAAAACAGAAGGACGCTGATTCGTCTGTGATTTCCTCTGGACGTGGTTTTCGCTACGGGAAAACAGGGTTATCGTGGGTTATCGTTCGCGAGCGGAAACCATGAAAAGTATTCAGCTGGTGAAATATCGCCGCGAGCCAAGCCACGATAAATTATCGTAGTGTCGGCAATTAATTCTTGGCGGCGTAGTGGCGATTAATCGTGTCGCGCGACCAGATGCGATACTTTATTGCCCTTGGTGCCGAACGTTCCTCTCGTCGCGTTGCTTTCAGACGAGCGCAAGAAGTGTCTCGCCACCCGCGGACTTCCAGTTCCTTCCTTCCAACTTCGAACGTACCTCGGCGAAATCGTCTCCAGTTTCGCGATGATATTCGCCGTGACAGCCTGCTTGAATGCCACGCGGCTTTTTGTTGCGGGAGGAGCACCGAGTTTTCGTCTCTTCCGGGCCACGGCCGGGGACGTTGATTTAATTGCGCTGAAGTTACGATTAATTTCGCAGGTCGCGTGTTGAGCAGCTTAGGATAAAGTTGGCATGCTGAAATTTCTTCTTTTCCCTTTTTTTTCTTTATGAAACAGAAAGAGAAGGTGGTAAAGTGCATCGTACGGTGGTTTTCTTGCTGAAGTTAATATATCTGGAAAACTGTTGTTGTATCTACTTTCGTGAGTGTCGTTAAATTCATATAGTTCTTCCAGCCTGGCGTAATATAATACAATATGTCAATTAACTGATCGATGAATGTATGTATTTGTTACTAGAATAACTGGCGTTGAACGTCAATGCGCTACGTCTTTTTCTAAAAATATCAGAAAATATAAATTTTCCTTGATAAAAGAAGATTTGCCCATCGAAGCTTTAAGAAATCATCGCGTGACGAAGTAGACGCATTGACAAGCATCCGCAAAATCTTGCCAGATATTTTACAAACCTAAGACAGTACGAAGATGACGAAATAACTTTGAATTTTCAAAACGCGCTATCTTCGACTGTAGAAAAATCAAGAACACTTAAATTCGTTAAATATCACCCTAGAGCGATTCGTCAATCACCTATCTGAGTTCGATATCCTGTCCAATTCAACAGAAGCCAAGAAAAACTGTCTCGAAAATCGTCGCGAATTAGCCGGCGGCTTAATGAAAGTCAAACCATCGCCGGGATTCAGTTGATTCAGGAGAAACTCTTCCATGAGTCGTTCTACGAATGCCGAGCAAACTGACAGGGGATGCTACCCTCGCCCATACCTCGCTGCACGCATACACCCCCGTATATACACATATTTTCTCACAGACGAGCTGAAACGTTGAAATCTTCGCACACACGGACACGTAACCATGAGAGGTCAATACATCGACGACTAGAGGTGGAAAGCGCCGGTTTCGGTGAGGCCACTCTCAAGTCAGCTCTATTTACATTCCAGGGTTGCTTTCGCCACCCTGTATACACTGCAGCGAACAATTATTTGCATTCCTGGTGCTAATACGCCGCCGACGTTAACGGAAGGGGCGTTGCAGTACACTTTCGCTTCGCAACACCACGTTCCACCTTTCTTCCTCTCTCTTCCATCGAATTCTCCATCTTCGCCCAACTTCCCTCTTCCTTCCGTTGGAAAGAGTCAGGCTCGAACAAACAATGCTTATGGTAAAACAACGAAGCTCTCTATTGAAAATGCGCCTAATGCAGCCATCAACGCAAAATGGAGGCTCGTTACTGCGCGTTCCTTGCCCTTTTTTTTCGCCTCTGCCCTCTCCCTTTCGCCTTGGCTCGGAAAATTGGAGTAACGACGCGTTAGCCGACTCGCCTCTCGCGAGGCTGCTGGGAAAACGAGTCGAGCGAACGGTCGGGAACATATCCTTGCTTCATCTCCTCCTTCTCTTTTCTTTGTATATTTTATTTCCTATTTCTTTGAGCAAACGGCTGGAAACGGAGGATGTGCACGTGCGCGCGATAGGGTGATTAATTTACACGTGTCCTGTTTCAATGGGAATCGTTTGATTACGAGCACTCGCGGGATCGTTTGTCCGTGGCTTTTCATTAAATACGATGATCCGCCACAGAACTCTCGATAGTTAACGGAGTTATCGATATTAGGATATCCTGGCTCGCATGAACCGTTTGTGCAGCGTTTTCTATTCGTTAATGATCCGCACGTATGCACCTGGCAAAAGTGTTGGCGGCTGTAATTGGATCAATTAGAAGTGCATCGAGGTACGTCGAGATTTTGGGATTGCTTTCGTGCGACGAGCTTGAGGTTTCTTATCGATCGTTTTTGCTAATTGCTTGGTAACATTTCACGTTTTTTGTGCACCTAACCGAAGTAATGAAATTTGAATGGAGATTTGTAGTCGAATAAGTTTATCTTATATTCTATGCATATGTATGCGCGTAATAATGAATACAAGCTTGTGAATTATTAACATTTCGGGAGTACGGCGTTTTCGAGCGAGAAATCTACTTTACGGTAACGCTTAAAAGTGTATCTAAATGCGACGATATTAAATAGCATTAAATGTTGTAACGTCAATATTAACGTCGAATATTACAGCTTGCGTGCACCAAGTGCGGAAGCGAAATAAATTACGTATATTTCTCTACAGTCGATGCGACGCTATAGCTTTATATTTTCTGTTAGCTTAATATTCATTAATGTAATGAATTCGTATTTCGTGTTGCAATTAAACCCACAAGCAGCGAGCGCTGATTTGCTAAATATATTAATCAGAATAATTAGAAGACTCCTGTTTTGGTCTTTCGAACTTTCCGGAAACTACACCGAACGTGAATTCGTTTCGTCAAAAATCGATTTAACCTCGTTATAACGTTTTTAATTTAAAACATTGAATTTTTCAACTAGAAAGTTTCTTCAATCGATATTTATTAATTCCGGTAATTTACGATTTACAAAGTTTCTATCTAGCAATGCTACCCGAATCGTGCAAAATGATCTAGTTTGTAAATACGTCCAGTTCAATTTCGTATCTCTACGTTTTTCCGCCTTTTAATAAAATTACGTAGCTTCGCTACGAACAGCGAACAGACATCAGCTGCTTATGAAAAGACGTAATTTCGCGTGAACGGCCGCGTCAACGATGGAATCTCTCGTATACCACTTCTTAACTCTGTTCCAGCACAGTGAAAGAAGGAAAAACTGAAAAAAAAAAAAAAAATTATACACAATACCGGGATCCTCTAATTATTTTCAGCGGCGCGCTATGCCGCCGTCGAACTCTAGAGAAATCTGATTTACCTGTAACCGGCAAACAATTCAGCTTCGGCGTGCAGGGACTTCATTAAAATTTAACGAACGCCGCTCATTTGCCGGTCTCTTGGCGTGCGCATGCTGCGTGAAACTGTGTCGAAATAAAAGCGGACGCGACGAGTGCCGACACACTTCCTACGCCTTTATATCGCACCATATATTCTGTAAGCAGCCGCGCGATAAAGAAAAAAAGAGCGAAAGACGATATAATCGAAAAGAAATAATCGACACTTGTACGATATCATGAATTTTGCTAATAGAGAAGAAGATCACACTTCTATGCTATTTTACGAACTCTGTCGTTAATGCAGAGAAAGAGAAGCAAAAGGAAGAAGAAATAAGAAGAAAGGAAAGGAGAAGTAAGCGAAAGAAAAGCAATCGTCACTATATCGCGTCATAAACTCTGTCGGCAACCTCGAAAGAAAAAGAAAAAAAGGAAAAGGAATATTCGACAACTCGATACGGCAGTAAAATCTCTGCGAGGAACATTGAAAACAATGTGACTGTAAACAATGAAGTTAAAAAACGAAAAGATACTTGACCGTTTTATACCGCATCGTCAATTTTGCTAGAAACGTCCAAAAAAGAAAGGAAAAGAGAAAAGAAATAATCGACACTCGTACAACCACGTGGTGAACTCTGTCAGTAATCCCGAAAAAGAGAAGAAAAGAAAGTAATCGACATCGAGATCGTCGTGAACTCTGCTAACGACCCCAGAAAAAAAGAAAAAAGAAAGCAAAACGAAACTCTGATACCACATCATGAACTCTGTCGGCGATTCCGAAAAAAAGCAGCAAATTGTAAGAAGAAATAATCTCGGCATCATTCTATCATATCGTAAACTCCGTCGTCTCTGTCTGTAATCCCGAAGAAAAGAAGAAAAGGAAGTAATCGACATCTCTACGCCAGCATCATGAATTCTGCTAACAA
>JACXIV010000097.1:3191507-3230828 GCA_014737475.1 Bombus confusus
AAAAAAAAAAAAAAAAAAAAAAGAAAAAGAGAACGAAAGGAAATACAATGGACAGGACGATAACTGAAACGCAACGTCAAAGGCACAGTGGAATCGTAGAACGCGCAATTAATACTGGCATGGTGGGACGTTGTTGGATGGCCGCCTTGTGACATTTTCTCCCGTCGTACGTCTGTAGGTACGCGCGTCAACGACTGATCAGCATGGCTAATTATCATGAGTCAACTCTGCGACATCCAATAAGCGGCGTCGATATACGAATAACTTTGGACGCGTACGCCGATCACGGTGCTACGTCTGCTTTTTTGCGCTCGCCGCGGTAAATTCGACGAGGAACATCCAGGAAGAAGTTTCGCGGATGAAAGTTCTGTAATTGGAGGGAAGACGGGGCGGTTCGAAGTATAACGAAGTAAGTAACCAGCGTGCAGGAGAAATCATCTTTTTGTGCGACTATTAGGAACTTTAGGGAGGGAAATTTTTAAGTGTTTTTTTTTCCGAGCAAGTTTAAAAAAGGGGTAATTGGAGGTAAGTTATTTGTGACATAGTGTAAGGGAGCTTCGAAGCAATTTACTTTTTGTGCGAGTGGTATCGATATGACGTATAGTAATTTGATAAATACGCAATATTAATTACAGTATGTTTTAGTCGGAGTTCGATAGAATTTCGTTTAAATGAGATGTTGGTGGTTAAGGCCGAAAGAAACCGGTTGGCCGTAATTAAGGTTTAAGAAAAGTGAAAGCAATATGTGACGTATAATAATCGGTTGTTAATAATTATGGGTAAAACAGGCGATTTATTGTATCGTCACTTTGTAACTTACACCTTTTTGGGTCTTAATTACTGACGTCCAATTCAAGCCCGACAAAGTCCCCGAAAATCGGAACCCCGATTAAAACGCGCTGGTGTTACATATTTACAAAATTAACAGCACATTAATTTTTGTACGAAAATGCGACACGACAAGTAATAAATTACAAATTCTTTCTGGAAGGTATATCAAGTAAAAAGAGACGTTCCAATTTTTTAAAATGCTATTCTCACGTTACTTTTTGCTTTTAGAATTTGCCATTAAAAAAAAAACCTCTTGACAATTACTTAGAAAATTACATAGATAAATAGGAATATCGGTAAGCGAGTCTGAATATGTTCTGAATTTTCGGAAGTGTAAACCGCAAACATGCCATTGGAAGAATAGAACAGCATGGGGCGTTGAAAAACTACAAAGAGAAGAGAACTCGGCATTTTAACTAACAATAAGCAAAGGCTATCGGAAGAATTAAAATCAACCACATGTTCGCTGATGTTATCGAGAATATTCGCCATAGAGAAATACTCACAGGGAATTATCGAGCAAGCCGGTTAAAATAATTGAAAAATATCTCATGAAATTCATATCTTTCATGCATGTTACGAAACTTTGATAGGTACAGATATTACTATATTGATCGGAATATTCCGTTCCTCTTAATTAATCACGAACGTGCTCCAATTATTTTGATATTCTCTTCGCCGTTCTGCTAACTTATTTTTCATTCAGTCAAAAGAAGACAAACCTCTCTGATAGCAACAGCACACGAACGGGTTGGATAATGTTGCAGTTTGTAACGGAAAAGCGGCGAAAGAAAACAGAGCTCGCTATACTTCATAATCTTCGTATCGAAACAATCGAAAGGGTCGGTTCATTAATTTTCCCGCCTTCATTTCCCGTTCGCGTTCTCCGGCGCAACGAGACTGCTTTTACAAATTCCCAGCGAACGGGCAGGGGGGAGGGGCAGTTTCGAGCTGTCGTTATTTCGTTTACGTCAAAAGCACGTTCAAGTGCAAATTGTGCAAAATCGACGGACGGGAGGGGGAAGTCTGGAGGGAAGAGGTGAATGAAGGGGAAAACTCGTTACAAAACGCTACGAATCGTAATCAAACGGGGGATTGGGGAGAGTGGCAGCGGCGAAAATCTAAAACAGGTTCCCGGATTTTAATTCGCCGCAATTGCGTTAATTGAATTCCCGTGATACTGTAAACCGAGAAACGCGAAGAACGAAACGAAATAGAGAAATAAAAATAAAAAAAGCAACGGAGAAGCGGAAAATAGGGGGGAAAAATAAAAAGGAGGGAAAAACGAAGGGTAAAAAGTGGAGAAAAATTGATACCGGTACGCAGTAGCGGACCGAATGAAAACGTTGGAAATTCGAGCGAATTTATCGCCGCGTTTTTCTCTTCATTTTCTTTGCCGGCTATCTTCGTCTCCACCCACGCGCGGACAGAATTTCTGCTCGTCGGAAAACGCTTCAGATTTGTTTCCATGGTGGCGGGGGTTTGTAATCGAGGATTGCGGTTTCGAGAAAAGCGTCTGTCACGCGCAACCGATCGATACGCTTTTCCCGCAATCTTCTTCTCAGCTTTTACGCTCGTTCTATCTTCCCGCGAGTTTCTCGGATCCCCCTTTTCCCGTCGTCTCGACGTTCTTCGCTGTCATACATCGCGGCTCGTCCGTCCGCATATTTCCAGCCGGATATCCCGCCAAGGGGACAAATTTTATCACCACAAACATCCGGCGAATCCAATGACAATACAAGAGCCACGATAAGGAGGAAGTAGAGGGGGTTGCTGGATAGCTCTATCTTGTTCAAGACGCGTCAGTTCCCCAGCCGACGTGAAATTACTTATCGCTTCGTCATTCGAATATCAATGTGCTTCGTTACAATAGTCGTATAAATAGCCTGTTGAGATTTATCGAATTTGTTGTTGTAACGTGAAGTTTCAGATTAAATTGTCTGCTTGTCAGACTACTGTGTTATCAGTTTGATTATTCCACTGTGGGGAAATTGGATATAGCGAGAGAGAAGAATGCGGTTGGCGATACCGATAACTGAAGAAAGGAGTGTTCTATGATACGCGGTGGTAACTATGGTATGGTTGAAAGAATGTCAAATAGTACACTTTGTTAAATAATTAGTCATTCGGTGGATAATTTTGCGATGCAAGTATTTGTATAAGACATATAAGACTGCACTTCGTTTGCAGTTATAATTCAATTCAGTTATAATACGAAATGATGTTTGTTTTATGGCTTGTTTGCTTTGAATCATTAATTTACGCAGATTTAGTATTACAGTGAGAAATATGTGTTACTGAGAATATATTGCAAGATATATATGCGTCGAAAATTTATGACTTTCTAATGTTGTCTTCTGTACACTTATCGAATGGACAATTATAATTTCTAGAATTTTTGTATTACTTAAATTCTTCGTCTCTTTCTTCGACCTTCGTTTTAAACGAATAGCACCGATATGTCAATATTTGTATATGTGCTATTTTATTCTTTATATCGGTCAAAGTACAGAACACGTGATATAATTGCATGAAAAAATTGATCATTCTCTACCGATAAATCGAAGGAGGACTTCTCCGTCAAGGAGATAATTTAGCACATTCCTAAGTCCTCACAAAACGTCGCGTCGTGATCTCATTTAAATAAATCAGATAACGCCTAACACAAGGGTTCACGATATCGAAATCCAACCTCTGCAAACTGAACTCTCCGAGAAAATCGTAATATAAAAATACACTCACACGTGTCGGCACGACGAGATTTTTCATCCGGAAGAGAAAAAGACCATTGGCGATTTTTCTTGGCAAACAGTTGGGGAAGAGGCTTGCAGCTTCTTTTTTATTTATTTTTTTTTTTCTTCCGTTAATAACATTCCTGTTTCACGTCGAAACGTTGAAATTTTGCGAGGAGAAGAAAGAGATAAATTGCGAATCGTACGTGAAATCGGCTTTACATTTCCGAAATATTTGCGCTCTGACGATCTGACAACAGAAAACTGATACAAGCTCGATTCAACCCCTTAAAAAAGGTGGTTCAGTGTTCGTTGCTTGTTTGGCAACGAATAAATAGCTTTAATAGGAATATTTCGCTATCTCTGGAAAATTATTTTCTATCGATGAACTCTTTTCAACGAACACAAATAAAATGAAACCAAAATGAAACATGTACGCACCCAGGCGTACATGTGTTCGCATACAAAATACGGACTTGTATGTACACATACATTTCGTTTATGTACATGTGTGTAAATGTCAGTGTAAACTGAAACGCAACGCCAGACGCATAAAATGTTGACTATCGCTTTCAAATTGAATCTCGCTGCGGATTAAGCGAACTCATGCAAGTTGTACATTTTTGTTGGAAATTAAACGGCGCACAGTGCGGCATTTGAATGAGGATTCGCGACAAAAATCAAAATTCGCTGACCACGTTCGCACGTTCGCAGTTCACGTTCGCACGTTCCATAGGACGGTATTTGGACGAGAATTCGGGGCAAAGATCAGAAAATGCATATAATATGCAGGTTTTCTGAAATTTGATGTCGGAAGATCCGGCGTGAGTAAAAGATTGCTTATCAAATGTTTGTTAATATTTTCTTTACTCCTTGGCTTTGTTTAAATATCTTGAATATTTATTTTTTTGTCTAACCACACACTGTGACGTTTAAGTGAATAGCGTCGATACTGGGAATAATCTTTTCATCTTTTCGTAAATATCATGGAGAAATCACTTATCCTTCTAAAATTCTCGAAAAATTTTGTTTAACTTTTAAAATTTTCTTGGAACGAGTGTGGTCAGAAGTTCACTCATCAACCAGATTACGAATGGATTTCACTAAAAAAATTAAGAACTTGCAGTGCAGCAGATTGTAGCGAGGCAAATTATCTTGTCAAGACATCTTCTTGACACAGAACAATCAAAAACAACTTTAAAGAAAGAAAGAAATTTTTACGTTGGAAATTAAAATGATATATATCTTTGCTCAAATTGACAAGAATGCTCAAATAAACAAGAATATATGAGTGAGTGACCTGATTTTCAAACGATTAGATTTGGATGTACAAATTTTTATTAATCTTCTGTCGATTTTTTAGAAAATTATTGTTTATATTTACGTTACTCGCAGACTGATGATATCATCGAATAATAATTTAGATTTTTGTCCATTGCATGGCGCACTGCGCGGCGTCGCGACGTGAAACGATTATGAATTTGAGAAAAAGTAAACAGGAGAAAACGATTTCTTTCGAATTCCCTCTAATTTATTCTCTAGAAATATCCATTTCAAATTAACCTGGCCTATCGTATATTTCAATTAACATTTTCGACAATTTCATGTGCGTATGCATAATTTTTCAAGGTAATATCAAATTTTCCTGTATTTATATTTAATTCGAATGTGAAAGTGTTCCTCATTGTGAAATATTATGAAAAGATACAAATATTGTAATTTCTACATCGAATTTCATTTATCGTTAGAGTCGTGCGATATTTTATTAAATTTAAATTTAATAACTGCGAAAGTGTTACAATATTTCTACGTCTGATAAGGAATATAGGAAATTTAAATTTCATTATAGCATTGTTATATAGGTTTAATTAAATCTAAATGCTCATTTCGTTATTACGTGCCGATATATCGCTTATCGATTGAGTGCTTCACTTATTTCCTCTACGTACATAAAGATAGCAAAACAGAAACACTATTGTTTATGCAATTAACGCTCGTGAAAGCGTGGCCAATGTAATTTTTCCAGTTTCACCCAGAATATTTGCTCGTGCGTTCTATGAATTATACAATTTTCCGTCGCTCCTGTATAAATTTATCAATCAGCTGCATTCGCGTCAACGCGCGCAGTTTCGAAGTAGCGGATCAACAAAGCGATCGAGTTGCAAGAATGTATACTTCCGCTTTCCGGTTTCTGCTTTCAGGACGAATATTCGTGTCTTGACCTGTCAAACCGATACAGGGCTTCGTATTTTCCTCGATACAAAGGCGGAAATAAGAGGACTCGAATCGTCGACGAGCACTTTTCCCGAATATCTATCTTTGTCTTTCGAATAAACTTGTAGAGAACAGATATTTGATGGAAAGGAAATGGGTTATGGAAATATGATTAATCGCTTCACGATAGTACTGCTTTATTCCCCATTCTGATTTCTTTGTTCGAATAATTCGCTAGCTAAACACGTATAAATTCCTCAATCGTATCAACATTCGCCGAATAGAAGTTATATAACAATTAACCATGTTAAAGTGACATAAAAGTCATGGATATTCGAATTATAAATTTTCGGTTTTAACTAACTTCCCACAGTTTGATTCCATTTCTCTCTGTTTCTTTTTTTTTTTTTTTTTTTTTTTTTTTTTTTTTTTTTTTTTTATTATTATAGAAATGTTTTGCACGGACTTCACGATCAAATGAAAAGCGATTTTTCTATTCAGCGGATATTAAATACGATGCATTTCGATAGAATTTATTTTTATAAATTTTCAGAGAAGGATAAAGTAAAATACACGGATACTTTGATGCAATTTCACGAGAATTTTCAGTGCCGCTCGTGTATTTGTTTTTTGTTGAAACACGAAACGATACGAGGGTACTTGGACGCGAATCGCACAGATATTAAATCTGGTGGCTAGATGTTCAGGTGCCGATGGCCCTCGGGTACGGGGTTGGACGTTATTTCTTTCGTCGGCCTCGAAATTGGAATCCTCGACTTCGCAACAGACACCGACCGTACAGTTGGTAAATATGGTTTATGAGCTTGGCCACTATTTCCTATTAACGCTTTCAAGACTGAATTATGAAACATGCGTAAAGTACGGTAGGTAATTGGAAATATATTACGGTAAACGTTGCCACGATCGCGCAAAAGTAACACGAGCAAATTATTTATCGCGTTGTAAAATTGCACAGTCGCGCCTAGTTATACAGTCGTCCCGTCATTTTTTGCTTCTGTTACGAACGAGGCGTTAGCTCAAGTCTGGTCCGGTAGAAGATTTTTCATGCTTCATACGATTGATATACGAATGAAATATCTGCTTAAAATATTATTTTACATTTTGCTCCTCTTTTCTTACTTTATCGCGTAAACTAAAATATTTGTAGGTTGCATATAGGTAAATAAATAATTATCACACCTATCTCATAACTATCATACACGATGAAACGAGTCGATATTAACATGTAATACGTAAATCATCTAATTAAATAGATTATTTTACTAAATAAAGCTCAGGCTCTTCAGATACGATTTTCAAGAAACGTTTAGCTTCGGAAAATGTTGAAGTCAAAAGCAGAGATTATTCGCTGTTTCATTTATTTTGTCTTTGCAGAAATCTTAGTTGCTTTGACTTGTGAAACTTACAGAATAACAACAGCAAAAGAAATTATTACCGCGGATAAAGACGTCACTCGCCGAAGAGAAATATTTATGAAGTCTTAAAGACATTCTTCAACGATATTTGATACTTTCTAAAAATCTTGGACGAATAATGAAGAAAGATTTAGCTGTTGTATCGTTAGATGACGCGAACAGAGAGGCTGTGGTAATTGTCTGACGCGCGAGGATCCAGGGAAATTAACACGCGGAGACGATCGCTCAGATGCCAATAGCGATTTTGCTGGCAGAACACGAGCGACCAGTTATTAACGTCCCTCTCGATCGAGTGACAGAGTTTGGCTAAACTATGAGCAGCGTGAATAGCGAACGGTTCGCGGTTAGTCCGGTGAATGCTTGCATCAAACTTTAACCGAGAGCAGTGCCGCCACTGAAGTTGCCGCAGTTTCGCATAATGTTCGCGTCGGCGAACAGTAGCATTGAAAGGTAGAAAATTGTTTCCACGTTGAGAAACCGACTATTAAAAAGAAACCGACGCTAGAATCCACTTTAAAATCAAACACGATTCCTCTTACAAAACCCGCTACATATTTTCTTTGAACCAATCGACTTATGACATCGAGTCGCATCTGTGACGTGAATTACAGTCTCGATTCGACAAAGACAAGCCGTACTTTTCGCACAATTTCCATTGAATTCTAATTTCAGTTTCCTACGCCGAGCATTATTAAATACAAACTACCTACGTAAGATATCGCAATATCGTCAATGAACGTGATATTCAGGCACTTAGAGTTTCTTAGGCTCTTTCGTTTCATTTCATATTTCATAGGAATAAACTCAACATACCTATACAATTTTTCACAATTGACTCAACTGTTCAACAAAACTTACGTACGATAGGAGAAAGTTTAAAATCCATACACTGTGAATTCTAGTAACACTTGTACTAAAAATCGTTTACCATACTGGCAACAGTCATCTATTCTCTGGTATACATTATATTTATCCATTGTTCTTATCTGTTGAGGTTTATATTGGTTATATGGATAGAGGAACGCGTGGATGAATTGTAAGATAGAAAAGTATATTTAACGAAGAAGCGTATGTACAAGTATGAATACAGTTTGAACTGGTCCAGATCCGCACGCTAGCAGTGTTACCTAGTAACTGAAAACCCCGAAGCCATCGTTGCCTGTCTATTGCCTATGGTTGCCATGTGGCTGTCTTTTGTCTATGGCCTGTCCATGCCTTTAGTGATTGAGAAAACTAAAGAAAACTAATAAATGTAGAGTTTTTTTTAGAAGCGTTAACCACTTCAACATTATCAAACATAAATCCATATGCTTCTTATTCTATAAATTTTCTATTCTCCCACTTTGTATATCATTCCACCCATCGAAAAATTAATATATCTGCCAGCTAAAAAATTCTATCCTCGCGTTATCGGTAACTACAGCGATCAAAGATAGCAATACGCAGTAGCAAGGAACAAACGAGACAATCGTGTATCGTCACGAAATGCGCCCGAGCGTGTTTCAATAACAATTACCATTTTCCAAGCTTATCAACGCTCGAACGACTTATCGTCAATCGTTTCCCGATTACTTCGCCGTCGGATTCTCCTTACCTAGTTGCGCAGTTCGATCGGCCATAAACGGTAGAGCTCCGCCGTATTGTACAGTACAAACCGTAGCCTGGATCGGTCGAACGACCAGCGATTCGAGCTTGTTAAATATTAATAAACGACGAAGCCGAAGGAAGAACGAAACGTTTCCGATAAGAAATTTCGCCGGCCGATCGCGGCAAGATCGCAATAAGTCGCGGCTGGTAGCGAGCCAGAAACATCGCCGGAGACAATGAAAGCGACATGATCCAGCGGCAATACACCGTCGACGCGCGGTGCCGAATTACCATAACACTCTCTATAACGCGGTATCGCGTGATCTTGTGTCGCAACAAACGCGATTGTCATTACGATCGTCGCTCGTTGCCATTTGTATTCCGTCGCCACGGTGATTCAGCCAACGGGGGTGTTGAAAATTCCACGACACGCGCGTCCATCCGAGTTTCTTCCTTCCTTTCTGTCTCCGATCCCGATAAATGAGTTCGACCATTTGCAGACAATGAGCTGTACGAGCTGCACGGAGAAGCTTCGTCCGAATGCGTTTCCACTCGCCACGCTGTAAACGCCGAAATTCTTTGTTTGGCGCTACTTTTGGTCTGGACGTTTCTAAATTTGGCAGGGGACGAGTGGACCTGATGTTTCCTTCTCCTTTTTTTTTCTTCTTCTTCCTCCCTCTTTTTCGGTTATATATAGCTGTGGAATGATGATGGAAAGATGTTGGGAAATGGAGGATTTGCGGAGGATCTTTAGGAGACAGGAGAGACGTGTAATTGGATTGTATAGAAGATGAAGTGGGTAGGACGGTGTGCGAGTGAACGATCGCGTGGGAAAATTTGAGAGAGGACGGTTAAATTAGGTTGTAAGTGAAAAAAAGATTGGCGGAATTTAAAACGTGAAAAGTCCTTCTAAATTGCGAAAGCTTTGCGGAAATTCAGAGTTTTTGTGAATGGGGAATAATCGGAAAGCGGAACGACTAGCGGATTCCATTAGAGAATAGCTTCGCTGGGAAAACACGCTTTTATACCGTTTCTCGGTTGAATAAAACAAATTTCTCTTTGATTAAAAGTTGTTCTATGCGGCGAAGTAATAATACGATTTGCAGAATTTTATTTACAGGTATAAACGCCATTTACTGCGTTCGTTGCTACTAAATACCGCTCTTCAGAAGCGATATAATATTTCATTCGCTAGAAATTTCTTTGGCCAAGTAACAATTTGTATTAATTCGTCGGCTTAAAGCACGTGTTGGCAACACAAAGAAATTTTGCATAATTTCGAAGAATGTGCTTCACAGCTTCCCACAAATTGGACTCGTTCGAACTTTATAAAATCATAGGGTCTAATTGGAACGAAATAAAAGCGACGAGAAAGACGTGAAACAGATATTTGCACGTATTTTAACGTACATTCATCTCGCGTATATTAACGTACGCAAAACTGTTAATCTTATCAAAACTTTGAACAGATAGTAATATACGTCTATGCTTCTTCAGATATTAATAAATGAGTTCGAATAGGAATTTAATACCAATTAATTAAAGAAGAATTCCTAGTGATACACTGTGTTAATGCATCATAATTTATCCTGCAACGAGTAAACACATCACTCTCGTATCTGACATTATTCTATTTTCCCACGCAAAAATTACTTACGAAATTGACCGAACGCGAGATTTTTAATACGTTAAAACCATTCTGCTCCCGTTTCAATGTACCCAACATTTTTATACGACCAAAAACCGATTGAACATACCGAGGAGCAAGAAGAACAGTAGAAGAAGTACGAAGAAGAAGCGTGCGAGATTGCGGAGCGGTTAACTTTCATGAAAATTGCCGATATTGAGCGACCCAAGAAATTCAGAACACTGGTATCCCGGTTACGAAATATCGGGTAGAATCGGAGCAGCGTATCGAACCCAGCCTAGTGTTCATGCGTCGTCGAAAACCGCTTCAATCCATCGTCACCGCCTCCATTCGTTGCCACCGCTGGCAGAAAGAAAACGAAAGGAAGAACAAAAATCAAATAGCAAAAGGAGAAAAGAAAAAAAAAAAGAAAAAAGGATAGGAACGAGAGGAAATAAAAGAAAAGCGAAACAATTAATCGGCTGGTAGCTACTCGCGCTGTTTGCACTTGATTTCGTTGCTCTCTTCTAGCAAAGGGCTCGTCGTCGACGGCTCCGAACAAAAAACTAAAAAAGAAAAAAAAAAAAACGAAATTCCGAACTACGATCGACAGGAGGAAGAGGGGGCGGCGTTCGTTGACTGTTCGCGAGTGCTTGCAAAGCCCCCGTGCTAGCAAACAGCTCGTATTATTCGTCGATACGACAGCCCCGTGGCTCTCGTAACCTCGAGAGTTTTTCAACGGTAACGTTAATTTCGCCATCCATCCCCCAGTTCTCCGGATTCCCTAATTAAAGTCGAAGCTTCTGGAGTGGCGATCCCCTCCTGCCGCCCCATCCTCTGTGATTAGCGAACCCTTTGAATCCTGTCGGACACAATTTCATAGCCTGCTTCACGCGTAATGCCGAAACGAGCCACGAAATGCGCGTCATTGTGGGCCCACGTGGCCATCGCGAACTGCAACACCCTTGCACGATGAAAGAATGGGGGAATCATTTTACGCGATGTTTGATTATATGGTCGATAGGAGGTGAGTTATGGTAGGCTCGTTTCGGGGTTCGTACTAGTGGAATTGTATTGGAAATTTTCTCTTTTATTTCGTGGAATTGCTAGGGGTAGGTTTAGAGATTCTAATGCTAGATAGCTGTTCTAATATGCGGAGCTTTTGAAAGGTTTCTATCTTGATCGAAGATCGGTTTAGAAAGCTATGGATGGAAATATTGAATGTGATTGAGATTCATCGTGAAACGATCTCGTTTACCGACAAAGGAAACAAAGTGATTTTATTGCCTGATAATGGTATATAACAGCGCTATATTGTATCCGCAATTCGATGGATGTTAATGGAGCTGAAACAGTTCTGTCACACCTGGCGTTCTTTCCTAGATTTCATCTTCGATTCCTTTGGCTTGTTCTGTGTGATATAATTTTTCTGACAAACGATTTCAGAAGAAGATGAATTATTCCGATTTCCGTTGTAGCAAGAGCAAATTCTTCGTTCATCCGAACGACGACAAAAATGGCAAAATGAGATATACAATGAAATATAGTTCGAGCAAAAAGCAGCACGGATTTGATCACAAAGCTGGTTCATACGCGAAAACTTCTGCACTTCTCTAACAAGTACATTGTGTTTAAATCAACTCAAACAGATTGTGCGTTTCCCAAATGAATAAAGATATGAAGAAATTACTCTTATACAATTTTATTAACACATGAGAGGACATTTTATACGATCTACGTAATTTTTCTCTAAGTCCAGCAGTTGCGGATAATCGAAGGCTACTTTCATTCTTTCACCATACTTACCCGCTTTGAATTAACTCGCACTAAGACACCGTACGAGGATTAAACGATTGTGTAACGCTTTATAGAAGAATAAACAATTCTAACTGCCAAGAACAAAAAATACAAGATTCTCAAAAGATCACCACTCGATACGACCCCAGTTGCAGAAAAGAGCCGGGCACGATCCTCCCCAGCAGGCTTCCGTTCGAATAATTAAACCAACCAAAAGCTACCATCTCTGTTCCTGCCATTTCAAACCAAACGCTACAACAGCCATCCGCGTTCGGTCGCTTGAATGGAGCAATGCGAGTGGCGTCGATTAAACGCGCGCAGTAGCAGGAAGAGAAGAACCTGGGCGAAAACAAAGATAAAAGGGGAAAGAAGAGTATAGGGCGGAAGGGGGGAAAAATGTTTCGCGTTCGCCGGGGCGTTTTCTTGCACGGGGCTGTTTCATTTTTATTGGCCCCAAGAGAATTTACCTCGTAGATTACCTTGAAATACTCCGGGGAATTTTCAATTTATACACGGACATGGTCGAGCAAAAGAGGGGCAGAAAGAGAAAGAGACGCAAGGGGAGGTATGGCGCGGCGCGAACGCAAGCGGATATTTAACCTGGGACTTTAACGCCGGGAAATATACGTGACGATAACAATAATTCCGGAAGAAAATTCTTGTTGTGCACGGCCCGGTTGCCTGCCGGCCGGATTTTAATCGAACGCTCAGGCGCCGGAGGATTATATAGTTATTTACGACGCAAGAAGCCTGCAGTTCTACGGCCTCCAGTGCAGGTAGGACGCGAATCAATGGTCGCCGATACGCAATATTGCCGCGAAAACCTTCAATCCGCATGACACGTTTGTCGAGGGGACAATGGAAGTGGGTGAAATTGAAGGACGAATAATAAAAATAATACAATGTTTGTCTTTTAGGAGAAGAAGGAATACCTCGAACGTTTTTAACTCAGCTTCCTAAAAATCGAACAGATCGACTTTACTCTTGTGCATTCTTCGATGTCGTTAGCCAGTTCCACGATTAATATCCAATTGTTGAGAAACGAATGGATTAACGTTATAATTGTATTTATCGTAAAGATGGTCAATAAACGATGTGTAGTATGTATAGTACGTGTAGTATTTACGTGTAGTGAATTTCAGAGTAGGTATTTATAAAGTCACCGCTTTTGTTACCTCTTATTTATGGAGTTGATTAATGTGGCTCCTTGACAGTTTAATTTTTCTTCAATATACATCCTATTGGATATAGGTTCACGAAAGTGAATGGTAACGGCCACAAATTTATGGAGCAAATGTCAAACATAATTTGGCCTACGAGACAACACGACGATAATATACTACAGATTAATAAAATGAATTTCTTTTACAAATCGTATCTGCTCGTCTTGCTGTGATAGAAACTTGACAATTTGTAAAGCCAGAATCTGTAATCGCTCTCGTGCATTCGTAACTGTTTCTACCGTCGTAACTAAATCAAACTCTTTGTTCTGTTTTCACAGTAGTTCAGCCTCGACAATCTCGATACTCCAAACTGCACATCAAAAAATAATAGCAATCGATGGGCCGGCCATATAACCATTTCCATTTCCGCGAACCGTGGATGAATCTCGGAAGAACGTCAAACAATCGGACAAAAAATAAAACCATGCGGCGATTTCTTCGAAAAACTAGGGGATAGAGAGGCAGGCGAATTACACGGGAACGAGCAATGGAGAAAAATATTTGCCTGCAGCGCAGGATTATATGTACTCTTTCACCTCTGCTCCGGCATCAATGAACACTGACACCGAGCGCGATGGTCCACTCATTTCGAGGCTTTTAGCTGTGCATCGACGCTAACGATTAAAGCTTCTCCCCCCTCTGCTCCACCAGAGGACATCTGCATGTACCTGTGCACGTGTGTGCGTTCAGATACAGTCGCGTGTGTCAGCGAGCCCAGCTTTTTCTTTCGTTTCGCGGTGTCCTTATGCCCAGTTCACACGACACGATACCGTCGTTTCTCAAAGCAGCGTCGATAATGAGGGTAAAGGGAGAGAAAAAAAAAAGAAAGAGAACGTGTCATCCCACCCCCGGAAACTCTGCAGGCGATACGCCTTCCACACGTTCCTCTGTACACCTTTCCAACCCCCGTACACGTTCACAGCCACACGTAAACTCGTTCAACCCCTTTCTCTGGATGTGTTTTTCGTACGCTTGGCTCTTTAAGCGAATCTACCCCTTTCTGTTCTTTCTCCACCCTCTGGACCTTGTGTGCCGGTCACCCGTGTGTCTGCACGTCCCACCCCTTTCACATTGCTCCTTTTCACCCTTTCTTTGCCACCACCAGCGTCCAGGGAGGTAGGTGGAAAAAAAAGGTTCGTGAACCTTTTTGCTCTCGATTTTTGTTATTGTGGGAGGATTTCGTGATTTGTCCGGGACCCGTGGATTCTCTGCAATCTGGGCCGTCTAAGATATAGCGAAACATCTTTTTCCTTTTACAATTCGAGCTTCTGTTTAGTATTGCTTTACATAAACTGTTAGGGGAACACGATTTTTTTCTCGGTACAGACGTATCTCTGTTAGCCGAGAAAACACATATATATCGTCGGGGGTTTAAAATATCGCAAGTATCGGCATGCTACATTTTTTAACATCGCTCATGCCGTCGACAGGAGTGATTCATAGTCTCCTTAAAACCAGAGAGGCATTATATTATAATTGACAGTGAGGAGTACCTACTAAGCTTTCCATCGTCACGGCGTCCTTCATCCATTTACAAGCCACCGACCTCGAGGAAAGTCACAAAAGCATATCGCTACCTGACTGCAAAGAACTCGCCGAAGTCTGCTCGTCGACCACAAGTCAAAGTTACTCTTACACGACATAATAAACGAAGCGATGTTTCGTTTGTTTCAGATTTTTTAACATATAAATTACTTTTATCGAGAAAAACATTCCCGCCGGAGCAAAATTACTGGACTAGTAAATTTCGGATGACGCACACTGTGATTCGAACGTTGTCACCGACCTTTAAATGGGTCTGCATATTTTACAACTACACGCACGTTTGTTCATTCTCCATAAAAATGGTCACTCGAAATATACAATCAAAGTTGACAGAAGCTATTTGCAAAAATTCTACGAAAATAATCGAGAAATTTACCGAACACGGACGAGAAAGAAATATAATTTAACTGTACCTCATTGATCAGTTTGTTATAATACTACACTAAATACACGAGTTCTTCGCGTCGTAAGATTTCAAACTCGATAACAACAATATTTGAAGGTTCGAATAACTTCTCTAGGAACCTAACTCTTCGTAAGTTTCCTAATACTTACGTACGGGGCCCTAATATCAGCCCTGATGTCGTAATATACGAAACTGACCATGAGAAAATATATTTTCCATTCACCTACCATCCAACCCCTTTCATCGGCCGCTCTGCATCGAATTACGCGGCCTGTTCCGTCAATTTCAATCCCATTAATGCCACCCTAACACTGGGTTCCTCTTCAATTTTCGGTTTACGCGCGCGTGATCCCTTTAAGTAGCTGACCAATCGGCCCATCGTGCGTTCACGGTTCGCGCGAGCGAACGATCAACAGTCGGAACGGAACGGCGGTAGTACGCGGCACGCTTTTGTGGGAAAAGGGGATGGGAAAGGGCCAGAATTTAATTACAGCCTCGAGCAAAAGCTGGCAGGTATCAGAATTTAGTCGGATAGATCGTTGCTCGTTATTGCTACAGGGAGACACTGGGCTGGTTACGCGACGTCGTTTGTAATTACTCCATCGCGGTAATTAAATTACAGATACCGACTACGGAACAGTTTCTGCATTACGCCGCGACCGGCCCTATTCACAGCCTCTGTATCTAGAGGGGATGGCAGAAGCTAGACACGTTTTACATGCATCGATGATGCTGCTAACGAATTCAGATACTGTCAAGCAATGTCGAACCCTTTATATTCCAGCTCCTTTGTGTTCTCTTTCTCTCTGCTGTCGCAGTTAAACGTCATTGTGCAGCAGCCGTTTACTTGGCTCCTGTGTTCGCGCGAAGGCCGCTGCTTCTTTGGAAACAGCTATGCTTTGGTAATCGACCGGTCTTTTCATATTATTGATCTATCCAGTGAGATCGCTGCTTTTGTCTCGAATATCTTCAGTGTCCGAAAAATTTCTCAACGAAGGAATCACTCTACGGAAGAGTGGTTGCACAAATGGCGCTTCAAAATAAACGAAAACAAATCTAGTCACATAACCTTTACGCTGCGAAAACAAATCTGCCCACAAGTGACGATAAACAACATTCCAATCGCAAACAAAGAGTCAGTCAGATGTCTGGGCATGATTCTGGACAGAAGAATGACATGGAAACAACACATAGCTGACGAATCGAAGCAAATCAAAACAGAAATAAAAAAATTCTATTGGCTCATTGGCCGACGTTCCAACTTAAGCATGCAAAGTAAGCTACTGATATACAAGGCTGTATTAAAACCTGTCTGGTCCTATGGAATCCAGCTATGGGGAACGGCAAGTAATTCCAACATAGACACACTCCAACGACTACAATCTAAAACATTAAGAACATTATTAGACGCACCCTGGTACGTAACCAACGAAACAATACATCGCGACCTCAAGATACCCACAGTCAAAGAAGAAATATCCAAATTCAGCAATAGATACAGCACACGAGTCAACAACCATCTAAACCCTCTAGTCACTCAATTCCTTGACACGTCGGATCAGACCCGCAGGCTAAAAAAACATCCCTTAGATTTAGCACTAGATTCAATTAGAATGAAACATGCAATAAACTCTTTATACTCATGACATTGTAACACGCCAGAGAAACTTACTTAAAATTCTTTTCTAGAATTGATTCTAATTTTCTCTAAATAAATAATAATAATAAAAAAAAGAAGGAATCAAAGGACAGAGGAGTAAATCAGTTACTTATTTACAAAGGACGATGGTATAAAATGATACACGCCTAAAGAATCCCATCGTTGTTGATATGCACCGTAAACTTTGTAGTTTAAATAAATATGATAATCGTTCGAATTAGTTAAATGTCGTTGTTCCACCATATTCGGACGTGTACGTAACGCAAGAATTAAGAAGGTTCCGAGGATATCTTAAGTCGAAGAATTACAATAGGAAAACGCTGGGAAAGATTAATTTCTGCGAAAGCGTAGCAGAAAAGTTTTCCCGTAATCTGCCGAGTACTTATCCCTAAAAGATTTAACGAACATTCTTTCAATGCCAGATTAAGAGCCCGATTAAGAGCCTAAAAAAAAACCCTCAACTGCGCGAAATACCTCCCCTACCTTCCGAACTCCGAGAAAAATAGCAATTAAAGGAGAAAAAAAAAAAAAAAAAAACATCGGTGCGCCTTTCACCCCGTGGCGTCGATTTACGATCGGATCCGCCCAGAAAATGCAAAAACGGGCAATGGATCCCCGGCAGCGAGAGAGCCAGCGTGCAGAGTTCCTGGGTGGAACAATAAGAAGGAGATTGGGGGAGGTAAACAGAGTGGAAAAGCGAGCTACCGAGGTAGTAGCCAGGGCACACACACCGGGCGCCTGTGTAAGCGTTATGCGATTTCAGACAAATGGCGCGACCGTGAGCGGAATCGTGACGAGGAGAAGCGTCGTCCACTTGCGAGAGCCATCGCCGGAGTTTACCTTCTACTCCGCTAACTTACCATCGAGATTCGCACGAACGAAGGATGGCAGCTGTCCTCGGGAACGTTTCCGCCCCCTTGCCGCTATTGCATCCTGTGACTCACAAGTCGCGTTGGAACGTGGGGCGGAGAAGGGCGGCAGAAGGAAATACGACGTGGACGGGTACGAAAATCCGAAGGAAATCGCCATTTTCTACGTGAGGCTTCTACTTCGTGCAGGATGACTAGAAGGGGAGTAGGAGGACGCGAACGCGTGTATCACTTTGCGGACTGCTCTTTTCTGGTGTAAAAGGTGACCGGTGAAACGAACGGCCCGGGAAAATATTGCTCGCACGAGGAAATATCGTGGCGCAACGAGGGTCGCTAGTAAATCCCGCCCTTCCGGCTCTGCGAATGTGCGATTCGGGCTTTTATTTGCTAACTGGCTGGTAAGCAGGTGTATTGCTTCGTCTTTCGTGTTGTTTGATGGAGTACCGATGGCAGACGAGGAAAGTTTCGGCTTTTTTTTTACGATCGTGGAGAACGTGGCATGTGGATCGAACGAGGCTTTCTCGGCTCTTTCCCAGAGTTACGTTGCGCGAAATAGATTTTGAGGTGTGGAATATTGGGCTGTAAAATGGGTTTCCTCTATTATACGATAATTGCACGAATGGCGAGATTGCTGTTATTTAATCCCTCAGGCAGATAAACGAAGTTTATTTTCTCGTTTGACAATCTCCTTGGAGATGGTGAGATAGGGGTTAGAATAAATTTCAAAGTGTGGTATAATATAACTTAAGTGCAAAATTTCTCTATTACGTTATAGCAAAATAATACGAATTTTATAAACGGCGAGGTTTTAAACGCCTGAAATTTCATTCGTCGTAATAACGAATACCGCGTTATCAGGAATATTACGTGTGCATATTTGATAAACATTTTTTGTTTGCTTATTAATGTTTGTGTTTAATCAAACGTAATTGCGTAAATAGAAACGGCATAAAGATTCGTATCCCTAGCGCGTGTACCGGCGGTGCAATCCAATTTTATTATTGCTGTTTACGATATCCAGTTAATTAACGAAATTGAATCGCCCAAATGAGAAAATTGAGGGAAACGATGATATACCGTGGAAAAGCAGAAGGATACTTCGTAGCTATCTAGGTATGTATTTAAAAAGTTTCAACATGGAGAATGATGTTCGAACAAGAAAAGGAAAAAAAGAGAAAAATATGAAGAACTCTTCACGTCGATTATACCAGACACTAGGTTTCCTTCTAAATCGCCCGGATGCCAGTAATTCCGCATGAAATATGCTTCTCACTTTGTTCACCAATTACCTCGATGACTAGTTACGTGTTAAAAGCGTTACGAAAACGTCGGTATCGCGTGCAAACTCTTCCGAGGTGTCTTACCGACACGAAGTCAGACGATAAAATCCGTTTCTCCATGAATTTCCACGCAATCGTGCGATGTTGCCGACTCGTCGCTGTTACTCTGCCTATTTACCAGCGAGGAAAACAAAAAATACAGCAAAAACGAAGAATAGAAACTTATATAATCGGTCTATTCCTTCAAAGTCGAAAGTTCGATTAAAGAAAGATCGATCGATTCGTACGAATTGTCCGGTTTTAATTCACACGCGTTTTCTTTCGGCTAAAACTAACTGACCGCCCGCGGTTTTCCGCACATAGTATTTGCAAGCATATGTTTGTTCATTTTTAACGAGGAGCTCATATGCAGAATTTCACATCTCTGACTTCAGTGGATGTAGATATACGGTTATCCTGTAGAAGAAACGTTACCGCGTTTCCAAAAATCCTTTCTCGTCCCAGGTCTATGTCATAAAAGAAGAACACTATCCAAATTTTTAGGTATAGTATACTTGAGTTAGGCGTTGATGAGTAATCATTTTTACATCATAACATATACATATATGTGCGATATAATTGTACGAAAACCTTATTTAAGTAAATTTATTTATCATAAGGATGTAGCATAAATAATTTTCAATCTTAGAATACAACGGGCAACATATTATATTATATATATAATATTTATATTATTACATAATTATTAATATCTACATTGTTAATATTTATATAATATAATATAAATTTTGCTAATTAAATAAGATTTCTCTTGACACGTTGAATATCAATTTACCTGCATATGTGGGCAATGCGAAATTGATAACGTTATAAAAGAAGAACTTTGATCAAGATTTCTGAGATGCTGAAATATAAATCCGACCAATCACAGGTTGCCTATGAAACCCACAGGTGTCTTGCTACTTATGAAGAGTGGTATACATCGACATCTTTGCTCTGTACGTGGATGAGCGCAGAGAAAATGAAAAAGAGACGAGGAAAATTGAAGGCAGCGAGGGACAGAAGAGAAAGGAAACGAGGGAACGATCCATGATCGGTGTCTCATTCCGAGCTGTGTCGGGCAAAGTAATTAATTAGCGTAATGATTCGTTCGCGTAAGCTCTCGTTTCGCTCGCCTGTAACGAGTAGAGTTCCGCAAAGTTTCGCAGACTCCGGTGCTGTCGCTGATGTTACCTCTGCCAAAGCCGTATCTCTCTCCTGCTTCTTCTCTTGCGCGCCATCGCGGTCGCGCTGCCTCGTTTTCCCCTCTGAAAGCCACCCTTCGCCCCTTTCCGTTCTCGTCCTTCCGAATATTCGTATCGAGTGATTTTAATGAGCGACACAAGTTGGGCAAACACGAGAAAGCAACGAGAGAAAAAGAAAGGAGACGTGGAATGGAACACGGGAAGAATACGGTTTCGCGATAATAGGGATATCGTCTCCGCCAATTACGCCACGTCTCGAGAACAATCAATTATCGACCTGAATAATTAAAATCGACACGACGATGGTACCGAGGAGACCGTGTTAAACGGCGAAAACGTTCATGATCGTTTCCCATGGATTTCTTTTTCGCGTTTCTCCTTTTTACGTTTCCTCTTCGTCGGCATCGAGAAGTGATGTAATATAATAGAGTAGCTTCTTACAAACGATTCAGTATTACGTGTTTTCGGAATATCGGATTCGGAAACTTTCATCTTGCCTAGTGAATTATTTTCTTTGTTTAAACGTGTCGTTATTATGATATAATTATTATGATATTTGTAAATACTTGTCAAGATAGATAGAATTTAGATTACGAACCTCTGTTTTGGAATTATAGGCAAGACGAAACATCCAAATAGAGAAAGTTAATGTTAAAGTTAATGTCCATAACATCGTCATTCTTTCCTACTTCATTATTTATGGAGTTGATCGTAATGCGGTGTCAGTGGTGGGTTAGTCACCGATTTTTCGCGATTGTTTGCGCAGGAACTTTCTAATAAAAAGTTACAGAAATCGTGCAGATTTAATACAAAATTCCGGTAGATTAAACGAATTTTCTCAACGTTCCAACTCTTTTCCCCTTCGTTGCACAAATACAAACTGTTCTCCAAACATCAATAGGAGACACTAGACTAACGTGTAGACGAATTTATCGTCCGTCTGGGGTCACGAGACAAACTAAATTGCCGATCATAATACGTCGAGAGCAGGGCCCTGTATAATTCATCGTCTCAACGGTTCGCGTCGTATTAATAACCTTGTCGTCTGTATAAACTCCGCTAACTAACTTATAAGTCATTCGACTCGTTTGAGCGACAAATTCGTAACATAAATTACGACCGACCCCTGACCATCTGTCAAGTCAACGTTCCCCGAGCTCAGGCAAACGCGATTCGAAAGATATATATTTATCCTTCCACTAGCAACTCCCTCAGTCGCGGCCTTGACGCCCGTTACTATGATTTAGAGCAACGATCTTCAACCTTTTCCATCTTATGGCACGCATAAACTAATTACCGATATTCTACAGCGCGCTAAACAATATATCGTATTTGTCTGAAGGTAAGGCATTCCAAATAGTCAGGTATTGCACTAACACTAACACTAAACCTACCGACACTTCTAGAAATAGATACCGAAGAATATATCGTATGCATATTTTATGACAAGCCATAGATTAGGAAGCGATCTGATAACGTTTAAATATGGTAAAATTCGTGTAGAAATTTGAAAGCGGTCAATTTGGCCGCCATGGTAGAGAGGTAAATCTTTTAAAAGAACTGCTGAGTTGTCATGATACTTATGGCGTCTGTCGAGACATATTCAACTCCGTGATTAGCGAGACGATGATTATTCTGTCTTAGAAATTACGATTAACCAATCCTCTTCGAAATTTCGATGAACTATGATCCATGTTATTATATACGTGGATATATCGCATGAATATATTACAATATACAGGGTGGGGCATTTTAAACAGGTCAGCTGAATAACTCGCTTGTTTTTGAAGTTTGGTCTAATGCATTTTCTCCTATCTTCAAAAACAAGCGAGTTATTCAGCTGACCTGTTTAAAATGCCCCACCCTGTATATCACGTACTATAACGTACCATGCCGTGGCTATCAAAATAATTCGTCCTCGAAGGGAGTAAAAATTCTTGTACCGCAGCACACCGCTTTAAAGATGGACTTAGAGAGGAAAAGTGTTCGCTCTATTTCGACGCCGATCACGGAGATACGACGTAACGAATTTCTGCGACGAATCGTTATCTCGAAAATAGAGATAAAGCGATAGCGAAATAGCGAGGGAACCGGACCTGAATAGTTCTGCTTCAGTCCCCGTGGGGAGTTTAATAGTATCGGTAATGGTCGATTAACCGACGTTGACTGTTGTAATAACGACGAAATAGCTCGAATCCAGACCTCGGGACGTGATATTTTAGAAGCTGTTCAGGATTATACGATTCTTTTCCCTCATTTCGTAGAACGAGATGTGGTTGAGGCGAAAGGGCCGCTAATTGTGAGTCTTGGGTTTAACACGTCCCGGTTTACTGTGGGAAAGGTAACCAAGATGGCGTGAACGAGGGGATACAGTCGGTGAAGAACGCGCATTCCTTTCTTGTTGATGCCTGTGCATGTATTAATCCTTCTCCTTTTCCCACGCGTGTTTGTCATTTGCATTAGCTGGTCTTTTAGATTCAAAAGCGCTACGTGTTTCGTGCGCTGCTTCCTGTTTACTAGAATTTCATTCATTTAATTCTTAACCGAGTCGCTCTCGATTTATATTCAATCGCGATAGAATCAATTTCATCTATGTCAAATACTTAAATTACAATTATTCAAATAGAAGATTGATAAATAGGAATTACATGTAACGTTTGAATTGTTTATGTTCGGCATAGAATTACAAATTACGATATTTAATTACGTAAGCGATGCTGGAAGGAAAAATGCACAAACTAGCGTACAATGTTGAACCAGCCACTGTTATACTGAAATAAACATCTTTCTAGACACAGAAAATATGAGACTCCAAAACGAGCCTATTTTCGCAGCAATGCGAACGCGTTAAACCAGCGTAGCAGAAACAGTTTTAAATAACCAAACAACAGAACGCAAAATGCAAATTCGCAGCAGTGGCCAACGAGCCAAGCTAAATATGGCAAAGAAAGAAGGAAAGAAAAAAAAAGGGGAACGAAATCAAGGTGAAATTAGGGGAAGAGCGTACGAGCAATGCTTTCAGCCTGATTTCATCCGCGCTCGATTCGCGAACCATCTTTCACGGACAAGTAATCGTAGAAAATTGGGAATAAGAAAGAAATCGCATGAAATCGAGAAACAAATAGAAGAAACGGAGACGTTCCACGTTCATCCGTCCGCAAACGATGAAATGTTAATATTTAGTCCATCGATTACGAGGCATTGGTTCGTCGAGATTTTCCGCGGCAGAACATCCCCGGTATAACGTCTCGCTGGAGTATTTTCCTTTTTCTTTCCTCTCTTTCTGCTCTTCTTTTTTTTTTTCTCGCATCTCGTGTCCCCGTCGCCGGGAAAAAAATCACTTTTAATGGAGTCAGGAGCGAGATGGATCCGTCTGCGAGCATAAAGGGAGATCGTTTCTTCGCATTAATATCACTCCACGCGGGACTTCCCACTCTTACTCGCCACTTCCACTATTTTTCGCATTACGGGGCTTTCCATTTGCGAAGATGGACAGCGAGGAAACCGGGGAACGCAAACGCCGTCCATTAAGTTCGAATACGGAAATATTGGAATCCCTCGTTTGTATCGTTTAAACGTTTCACTTCTTCCGCCATTTGAGCCGAAGCGGCCGCTTTAATTCGCGATCGATTCGAGCTCTGCTGCACGCCTTGCTGAGCGTCGTCGAAAATCTCTGTTCCGTGCTTTTCTCTTTCGATGAATTACGATGTTGATCGTTGTATAGTCGATGGCGAGACGATCGTACGGTAAATTGGTGTTTCAGAGAAACGCAAAATTGATCGCAGTAGCAGATCGTTTTTAAAATCATCTGAAAGCGCCGCAACTCTTCGTTCGTTCCGCTAACAAAGAATGGGAGAAAGGAGGAAAGGACCGTGAATTTTGTCTACAAATGTCAGCATCTCGTTGCTATCAAACTTGCGTCACGCATTCGCAAATGATCAATCAGTTGAATAGTTGAAACGAGCACACGCTCGCCATCAAAAAGAATTCTCTATTGGTAACGATGACGGTGGATCGGTGGTAACGATCTCTGCGCCGATTCCACTTTGAAAAAACATCGAAACCACTGGGACAGGAGAGTTCACAAAGAGGCGTGCTTCTTGGAAAGCGGGGCCGTTTGTACATACAAACGGCAGTGGCCGAAGTGCAGCGCTCTCGTTTCAAGATTTTCAGCTGCAGTAAACTTTTTCCAAGCGGTCGGTTCAGATCCGATACGAGCGCAACGCGCACAAATATCGCCGGACCACTCTTTCGGTATTTCTCTCGAAATCTCTCTCTTCGAGCGTTCAAAGGACCCGGGGAGGGTACACGCGTGGCAGATGAAACGTCGCCCACACACGGCCGTTTATCCCGATTTATTCGACGCAGAGAAATAGAGAGGGTAGTACGGAGGAGGGTGCAACAGGGAACTACCCCCTGTGATCGAAAGGAAACCACGAGAAACGACAGAGATGCAAACGAACGCGTACACTCGCGTTCAGAAATATTAGGTCGTCCGAAAAGTTTCTTTCGTTTCATAAGGAACTAATAGGTGCACAAGCCTTTTTTGTTTTATATTATTTTATGCAACTTTGTACGAACAATTTTCTTCCACTTTCTATCGTTATTATCATACGTAATTCGATAAAGTAATATAAAACGAAAAATGTTGTGCATCCATTGTTTCCTTATAAAACGAATGAAACTTTTCGAACAACCTGATATTAGGAAGTTCGGACGTTCGTTATCTACGAGCTACGAATTACAAGTTAATGATATTAATAGACGTCGTTGAGCGAACTTAAGGAGTTATAAGAAGATGTGGCAATGAAACAAATTCAATTTTCCAAGTGACGAGTCTTCTGATAAATTTCAAAGTTATCCACTGTTCGATGGAGAATGATAGAACTCTAAAAAAGGAAGTTCGTAATCTATAACGTGAAACTGTTCGCCAAAGTTGCAGTAAAACGATAGAGTAACGATTACGTGTAAATTCTAATTAGAATGTGAATCTGAGAAGATCGCGTAAAATTTTATTTTCATTGCTGATTTATAGAATCGCTGATAGCATTCACAGCAGCCGGATAACGATAATAGTCCATATAATCGACCAAGTTACTGTACCATTGAATGCACGAACCCTATTTAGTCTGAGATTTTGAACGAGATAATAATTCCAAATCGTTTTCATAATTTCCTTACGATTATTCAACATTTACTTAAACTCTCGCAACTGTCCTAATGCTTGAGAATGTACGATCACTCGTGGGCACAAAAAGAGACAGGCAGACGCACACATAGCTAAAGAGAGAAATTAAGCAAGGACACGTTTAGGAAGGAATTAATGAACAGCGCAGCAAGGCGAGAGCTCATTTCGTCCTCAGCCGAGAGAGAGAGAAAGAAAGAGAAAGAAAGAGAGAGAGAGAGAGAGAGAGAGAGAGAGATTCGATCGATCGCCGTACAGCAGACTATACACGCGATTTAATTAGTCGAAAGCAAATGCTACCGGATAGAGAAGCGACGAACACCGGTGACTGACGATAGAAGAGCCAGCCAAGAGAGAGAGAGAGAGAGAGAGAGAGAGAGAGAGAGAGAGAGAGAGGAATGCAGAACACAGGCAAGTGGAAGAGAGACGAGACGATGGTACAGCGAGAGAGGATCGTCTCTAGGACTGCCGGAACATAATAAAGCACCGTCTCATTGTCTCGTTCCTCTATCGTTCTCTCTGTTCTCCATTCTTCTCCCTGTGTGCCTCCGTTTCGTTCGTCCTACCGGCTTCTTTCTCTGTATCTGGGACAATACCGTGTGCCGATTCATCGGAAACTTTCCGCCAACCTACCCTCTCCACTATTTCTCCTGCTCGTACAAAGGGGCGGAAACTTGGCTGAAGCGAATTCGCGTTTTCGAATCCACTCTCCGCGATAGTAGAGCGGATCGTGGTTATGTCCTTCCCACTTGCTCCTTTCCAACGACCATCTCATTGTCTGCTTCCCTCTTTGTCGTCGACTCTGGCCGACAGTGGCGAACGACGAATTGCGTGCGTGCACACGCCACTTTCGCCGCTTCTCCGCAGTCGTATGCTGGCTCTCGTGAGCTCGGAATTCGAGCATGGAAACGACGGAAATCGGCAAGGGGACGCAAAGAAGGTACTTGCAGCGAGATACTCGAAGAAGATCCCTGGGTGATCGAGGAGGTGAATGGTGTCTTTGAGGTTTGCGACCGGCAAGGGGGAATTTCAGATTCGCGGTTTGGCAAGTTTTGAGTTATTTTAGATTTGAAAGGTATTTGGAGGAGACTCTTAGGCGATCGAGCACCTGCATGGTGTCTTTAGGATTTGTGGTTGCGAAGGGGGAATTTGGGATTTGCGGTTGAGGAAGTTTCGGGTTATTGCAGATTGTATTCCGTGTTATTAAGAAACGGAGAGCATAGGAAGATAGCATAACAAGTCGCCCTTTTCCATTTTTATAACGAAGTGATTCAAGCCTGTATCGCGTTAAAAATTGTTCGAAATTAGTTACGCGATTGGTATTTATAGAAAGTTCCAAATGAAAATATTTTTTAAAGTATCGAGAGTAAAAAATTATCCCGACGAGAATGAAAAAGCGAAAGGTTACACGAGATATCGATCGCTCTGGACGAGTTGAAATTAATTGCGCTAAATCGGGATTAAAGTAGTTAATCAGCTCGTTATACCAAAGTACCGAGTTTTACATTACAATGAATTATATTCTTCTGAAAAAGTTCGATTAAAATATATCTATGTCAGTAATTTAATTCTCGAATGCAGGATTTTCACAACGTAGCCGTATTTCTCTTCAAATACAAACTAAAACACCATTCTCCTCTCACACCCGAATGCATCCGACAAAAGCTCCGCTAAACCGAAACAAAAAGGGACAAACACATTTTCCACGAAGAATTAACAACGAAAGAATCCACAATAAAGGACAAGCATTCGAGGCAAACAAAGGGAAACGACGACCAAACTGCAAAGCGATAATCTCACGGATAAAGGGAGAACAAAAGGAAACCAGAGACACGGGTGTTGGCAAAAATGATACAAAGATACCGTCGCCGAATATTTTCACTGGGAATACTAATTATGTGCTACGAGTACATTATGACAATAATCTCAACAGAGTTGAAGATATTAACCTTTTTAAGCACCGGTATATCTTCATAAATCGCTCCCTCCAAACGCAAAAAAAGCTGACAAGGTTAAGTACTCTGATCAACAGTTGGTTCAAGATTGGCAGATTCCACGCCTCATTTAAAGTTTTCCAAAAATACATATTATGTTAATTGGTATACAGCAAGAATCAAAAGTAAGCATAAAAGTTGCATAAAAGATACAAAGTGTATATAGGAATACAAATTAACGGTACAAAATATACGTAATATATTAAATTCTTTTCTAATTATCTAAATTAAATAATATGTTAAATAATAAAGGAAGCTCGTATTTGTAAATCGTATGTGCTCCTTTTTGACTCTCACTGTACAGCGCGAACATAAATTGCCCTATATCTTGAAAAGAAAAACTAAACGGCGATTATACGCACGTAAACAAGTTACTCGTAATCTTGACTATCCCAAATTCTGACAATCCATTCCGAATAACTACCAAATTTTCGTTTCGTTGTCCATTGACAACAACCACATTTAAGAGGCTAAGCGTCGCCTCAGACGCATGTCAAGCGTTTTCCACGAACACGTACGATGTTGCACGAGCGAACGCTGACTTGCACTGTATAACACCGTTGCTTATTACTTTCTTCCCCCTATACACGTTCGAACGTAGCCAAACACGCAATTCTACACGCGAGCGGGTGTCACCTTGTTGGAGCGTAGGCGCGTGTTCAGCATTCCTGAAGGAATTGCCAAGGACGCGTGATCCCCGCGACGATGGGATTAACAACGTCTTCCACGGCCAGCGGCTGGTTTTTCAGTTGATAGGAAGATAAAGCGAAAGCGGGATTCTTCGCGAGGCGAGCAACTGTCTCCGTGCGTTGTCGCGAGGGTAAAACAGGTCCTGGATGTTGTACAGAGAAGATAAAGTACGTAATCGAGGAAAAAAGAGGTAGGATCATTAAAGATCGTTGGTAAACATTAGATGATACCGGTGAGATTTCAGAAAGGAATTGGAAGCGAGATGTAGATATAAGCGAGCTTCTCAGAAGCAAAACTGGCGGGCTATATCCTTCGTTTCTACGTGAATTTTACATGAATTTTCGAAAAATATATCATTTATTTTGACGAGTTCATTCTATTATTAAAATGGAACGATATAAAAGATCGCAAGTTCCGAAGTAAATATTACACAATAATATTTGTATGAAGATCTTATATCATGGTGAAAACTATGTTATTCTCGTCTCCTATTTTTTATAGAAGAGCAATTTTTTATTTTTAATTTTTAATTTTAGAATTAAATATGCGTCTTCGTCATCTTCTCGAACATTTAAAGAACGTAAATAACGTTCGAGTTAGCGCAGACTGTTATTGATTCGAAGAATTATATTCTAATAATTAAAGCGATATCCATCTTACAATACACATCGTAGATTTATAAACAGAAGGGAATCTAAAAACGAAAATTAAAAACTCAACAACGAGAAAAGCGCTTTTAGAAATATTCAGAAAATCAGACGCACTATCTAAAATCTGGAATCGTGCAAACGAAGCTTGAACGCGTCAAATTAAACTGATCTACAAAAACCTAGGAGACACGATAAAAAAAGGCAATATTCAGAGCACATCTCGAGCAAAATAAGACAAACCACAGACCGATACTACTATAGAACTAACACGAAGAATGCAAAGACAGCGCGTGCAAGTATCACCGTAGAAATAACGTAGAATTCTCAGAGCAGAAGAGAAGAAACAAAAAGAGTAAAGAAAAAAAAAAAAAAAGAAAAGGAAGACGTGGCAGAAAAAACGACCAGAGACATGTCGAGTACATAACGTGGAAAAAGGTAGACGCGAAGAAAGAGAAGGGAAATTCGGGAAACGCTAGGTTTAGTCCATTTTCGTCTATTCCAATATCCGTTCGCTAGACCCTCTTCAGAGTGTGCTAGCCGCCACCTGAAAGTAGAATAGAATCGGATCGATGTACACGCGCGACGTGCAACTTGCCCGGCATCGTAATTACGAAGGAATATCGTTGGAAAAGTTGGCCGGCGCGATAAAGTGCCGAGAAACTTGCGGCCAGGCGAGATGCATGCGATTTCGCCGGGCTTTCGTCTGCCACGTTTCGAAGCATCGAGAGAAGTCGAAAGGTGTTGGAAAGCGGATAAAAAAGCTGGCAGGAACACGGCCTGTTGCCGGAGCTACAATTATCCGAAGGCGATATTGCCCTGGAGAAGATATTTAAACGATCGATCGAACGATCGAGAGCGTGCGCGATTGGCCGGATAGATTGAAACACAGCGAAATTGTTCGAGGATGAGGTTCGTGGCTCGGCTTGGAAAGTATCGAACCACGGGCCGTTTTGTCGTCTTGGATCGATAAGAGAGGCTGCAGTGGCTGGATAGAGACGCACGGTCTTGATAGAAAGTAGCAGGACGGCGAAGTTACTTTGAATATCAAACTTGGCGAAAGAAGAACGGTAGGTGGTGAAGTTGATGGATTATTTGATGATTATTTGACTAACAAACGAGAGCAGCGAGTACGCAACTAGCGACCTAGTAATGGTTTGATATACGAGGAAAGTCATGGAAATCTATCTGGTCTGGAGTATGATGAAACGAGGTCGCGAGGTTAATCAGAACTGAAACTACATAGGATAGTAAATTAACACGATAGAATTCGTGGAAATACGAGATAATAGGCAGCTGAAATTGCGAAAAGATCCATAGAAAGAAATTTTTCGTGCAAACATATAAAGTAATTCATTTGCCACTCCGTTTATCTTGATCTCTATGGGTATGGCTATTTACAAAATTTAACTTCTACACGGGTCAAAGATTTGCTTTTCAACAAGTGGACAATAAGAATACGCGCGCGCGTGTGTGAATTGTTCCATTACGCTTTAACTTTATTATCGTCCATCGTTTAAGGATGACTAAATGCGTATATCCGTAGGATAGTCTGGGAATCAACAGGAAAAGGATATGCGATTCTACTTATCGGTGATGCCGAAGAGAATCTGTGCGAGGAACTCGAACATCCGGCGTGGATGTAATATCTGCAGCATATCGTACATTCAGAACACAACCGCGCTGTCTTGTTAACTGTTTCTAATTCACATAACTTTGAACGATTTCGAACCTCTACGCAATCGTAAGCTTCCACTCTATTTCCTTTTAAAAAGACCATGAAAATGACGTTCGTCGTTTAGAATTTTTCAATTTTTCGTTCACGTTGAATAACCACGCGACTGGTAATTTCTAAAATACGCTTTGTTAGTGTCTGTAACTTTGAAAATTTTCTCATATTAATTGAATCGTGCAACAGGACCGCGTCAATTTTTTCGCCGCGTCTTCCATTTCGTTGTTTCAAGCATATCAATCGAACCAGTCGATACAGTTCAACCAAGGAAAAAACTCCCACTTTTTGCCATTTATCCACGTCCGTTTTCTGTCTCTTCATCTGTCCCCAGCCAACGATACTCCCCATCGATGAACTCGTTCCGTTTAAAATACCCTTCCTCCTAGGACGAAAATAATACCTCATTACCGGCGTATCCAGCCTTCGATACGTAATTGGCAAAATGCTATCAGGCCGCGTTTAACCATTTTTATGAATACATCGTGCGCATTTCCCTTCGGTCGGTGCCTTATTAAAAGCTCAAGGACGACCGTGGAGGGAAAGAAAACCCGAGGAAAAAAGAAAGAGGGAGAAAAGTGGAAGAAGAAGACGTGCTGCTTACTAAACTAAGGGACGAGAAGGATAGATGATCGCAGCGTGGCACGAAAGGGGGGAAACATCGAGCTAACGACGAGACCAACAACGCAACATGGCCAGTAAACGGATAAAGGGCCTTTCTTCCATGTACACTATCGCTCAAAAGTATGTGCACACTTTTTACTAACGACAGAAAATTTTGAAGGAACATTTCAAGAATAGCAGCGTGACATAGAAATTTGAAATGTCCGGAGAGATTCGGGATTGAACGTGATTACGAAGTTACAAACGAAGATCACGGGAGAAAGATACGATAAATATATTTTTGCCTAATTTTTTATTTCGATGCCTCTTTATGATTAACATGGAATAACTTGAATATAGAGCAGCTAGAAACAAGGAAAATTTCCTAAGTCTAAAAATATAGTTGATAATGTTTTATAAAAGTCGTTACGGCATACGATTTGTTAATATCTTTTTAGTATCATAAATACTGATTTCGATCATAAAGATACAAAAATTGGAGCTTTTGGATGATTTTGTGATCGTAAGACACAGATACGCTACGTATAGATTCTATAAGAAGATAGCACACGTTGGTTTTCATTACTTCGCCACGAATTAATACATGCGAGTAACATTCGCGTATTGCTAGTATTAGGTTGTCCGGAAAGTTTCTTTCGTTTTATAAGGAAACAACGGACGCACGACATTTTTCCTTTTCTATTGTTTTACTGAATCACTTATGGATGTAATTTAAAACATATATAGCAAACTGTATCAGATATAGAAAAGAATTCCATATTTTATAATATGTGAACAGTAGTATATATAGTAGTAAATGTAGCTAAAGATGAATGCGATAGAAGATACAAGTATGATCCATTTTGGTCCGTTTCTGTTATTACGATCATACGTAACTCGATAAAATAATATGAAAGAAAAAATGTGGTGCATCCGTTGTTTCCTTATAAAACGAAAGAAACTTTCCGGACAGCCTAATACAAATACCAAAGTATTTGCATAATTATGAGCGTCGGTGTACACGACGCTGTCCTAGCGAAATGGCCTTGACCGTGAAACTGTCCCTTTGTTCCTCGACGAGGCGGCGGCACACATATTCCGCGAGCACGCCAGATGAGAGGAGAGCCTTGAAGCGGCGTGACAAGACATCACAATGCATCGTTTCCATCGAAATAACAGGCTCGGCGTGGGTGGTTGGTGCGCTGTTCGCGTGAAACGAGTCGAAGACACCGCGACGTCGACGACAAAGAGAAAAGAAGACGCGGAGGAACAGCGAGGAGGAAAAGCAGAGGACAAAACTCGGCGAAACGGTCCTCTAATTAACGAACCAGATTACGCCGGCGTGCGCTGCGATTTATTTAATGTCACCGGTTCGATTCAATTTCCCGTCGAATTAATTCGCGTCGTTTTAAACGAACTTCAATTAAAGCTTTCGCTCGGCTAGCCCGTTCCTACTCGCAACTGTCTCTCGTCTAGCTCTTCTCTGGCGTGTTTTTTTCTGAGATTTCGAAACGAGCGGCACAAAACTTCCAACGACAGTTCTACGTAGCATCGCGTTTGTCGGGAAAATTCTTAAAACCTTTGCGAGGTCGCGTTTCAGCTCGGAACAACAGAAACTCTACACGAATGGAATAATGACACCAATGGATTGCAGAGGATTATTCAACAGATATCGCCGGACATTTGCTTCTATTGTATCATTGCAAGGTGTCGGAATAAAGTTTGTAAGTTACACTGGAAAAACTTGAACACTTATACGACCAACCCTCGGAAGATTTTCTTACGCAAGACCGGACGAGAAGTTTCCAATTGACATTGATAAATAAGTGGTCGGAAGGAGATGATCGATGAAAGCGGTTGAAATCTCGGTGAAACGTTTAGTACGCTCGACAACGGTAATCCAGAAACGTAACGATAGTTATCGATTCGCCTCTCAAAGAAACAATCATCCCCTTTCGGGTTAGCTCGCACTCTGGTACAGGTGAGGAGGAAAAAGTTGTTCGTGAAAGTTCGCGGAAACGGAAGCGGACTTTCTTTCAATCGAGTCGGCCGTCATGGTGGAGAGAAAATAAGGAGAAAAGAAGAGAGGGGAAAAAACGAAGGGAGAGGTAGAGGAAGATGACGAAAAAGACTCGACTCGGGATTGGAAAGCGACGAAGAGTCGGAGGAAAACAAACGAGGAGTCTTTCCCTCCTGATTCTGGTGACAGTCGGGCGAAATTGCGAATATCGAATTTCGCTCGGAAGTCCCCGCGCTGCGAATTCTTCCCGGGGGAATAGGATCCTCTCGGGCAAGTCGAATGGAAAGACGGCGAAAGCAGGGGCTGGGTTTCGTTCCGAGGGGTCGGCGAACGCGATTCGAGCACTGATTAAAAATACATATTAGGTCTCGTGTGTTTAGGGAATAAGATGCCGGCTCGGCGATAAGGTCGAACGAGAAATGGCCACCGGGGTGCACTGGCGTAACATCTTTATACGCGGAAACGCGCATCCTCCCCTTTCGTTAATCTTTCATCAGGCTGTGAGTGGTAACGCGTGTTTTTCCGCCGAATCGAACGGTGAAACTTTCATGGCTGCTTCTTGGGGCGGGCCTTGTTTCCCGTGTCTCGATCAAAGCGATGTGTAATGGGTGGGAATCTGGGCGAAAATTGACGAGATCGTGGAGATAATGAGAATGGGGCGAAGCAATGTCGCGTGTTGCAGAGGTTGCAAGTGGATCGTGTAATAAGTGTTCGTACAAATTCATATTTTTGTTTCTTTGTATATTTTTTGTATATTTTTAAATCGAAATGTAGGTTGACGTACCGATGAATTGTTATGGCGAGCAACGTACAATCTATTTTACGAAGTCACATTCCATAAGTTATTGTGTTTTGTTTAATGAATGGTTCATATGCAGGACAGATAAGGCTTTCGGGAAATTTATTGTTTCGATGAGAATAATACTTGAAGAGAAAAAAGGGACGAATAAATATTGGAAAAAGTGCAGTGATCACAGCGGATGTTCTTTTGATTAAAAGGGGGACGAGAAATAAAATATAGCCGAATTATAACAGTCGAAAGATCTTTGCGAGCATCGATCGGCTATTTATTTCCTGCGGATCTAATAAAACAAAACTGATAAATCTGAAAAAAGTTACGCGGGACCGAAGTAAACACTACCAGTGTTTAGTTTAAATAACGTACAGTCAAAGAACGTTGTTTGATCTGTAAGATAGTTTTAGAATAGATAAAAATAATCTAACTTCTTCGCGGACCAATAAAATGGCGATTAATGGAAAAGGGACGATTAAAAATAAAAATTGTTTATTTTCCCTATCGTTAAAATTTTTGCATTTTCGCTGGTCAATTCATAATTTCAACTATTCACGTGGAATACATTTTAATAATACTCTACGTTATTCGTAATCTGATATACGAAAATCATTCAACATATATTAATTATAGAAGAAATATTTATATAACATATTTGTTAATCTTTTTACTTTTACGTCATTTTAAAGCTAATGTGAATATTTTAGCTCTATAAAAATACGCGATACGTTCGTGAAATTTCATAAAAAACCAACGATAAAGCTAACGTTATCATGAATCGATAATCAACAATATTTTTGAAATGTTCTAGAGAGAAGCGGAAATAGCAGCACATTTATTTTCCACATCTCCTCGAAATCAAATAAAAATTCCATTTGGTGATATAAATATAAAAAATGTAAAATATGAGTAGATATACAGTATTATACAATACTATTCCTCTATAAGTTTCATCCATATGAATTGTAGAGCATTGTAACGTTCAATTTTCTTAGTACCCTTTCCCCATAAACTATACCGTTTATAGGGAAGTTATATGGTTATTCTTTGTCGCAATACGTTTTTATGATTTGAAAAATACAATGAATTTTTTATAATAACGAACACAGGACGCTGTTTTATAAAATTCAACTATGTATTGATTGATATCAGTGTGATTCCTTGCTCTCCATTTAATAGATGAGAGAATTGTCTGTTTAGGTCCAGTCTAACGATGACTTTATGAATGTTACGAGAAGACATTAAAAGTTGTTAAACCTCCTCATTAAATATTTAATTAATAGTTCTATGCAATAAGAATAAAAATCAAAAAAAATCAGCTGAATTGAATTTTTCATAAAACTAATAACATGTATAGATATTTGATATAAAAACCTTCAGTTAGGCCCGTTAGTCGTTGATACGTTACGTTCCCTCATAATAGCATTCCTTTATTGCTTACCTGAAAACAAAATAAGAAACAGAAATTAGTTAAATATTTCCATAAATATCTGTGTCCTACTTATTAATATAAAGGGTTTAATACTGAAACTATCAACCTCTAACAAGTACCTGAATATGTTATACATAGTCTGTTATTATTTCAAATAATATCATAAGTTGTTAAATATCGTTATTCAAAGAAAAATTCAATTTAGATTACCATAGGCAAAAAAAAAAAAGAAAATTAAATAACTACGAAAGTAAAGACTCATCGATATTCTCTGATTTTAGCAACTACCGAGATGGTCGATAAAACGAGCAGGGATGGCGTTTATTCGGCGAAAGTCTCCAAAGTCGCCAATGGAGTTTTTAGCTCCGCTTTTCTTAATCTCTCGCGGAACTCGTGCCGCGGCAGGAATAATCGATAAAGCTTCTCGAGATTGTTCGGACGTGTCTTTCATCCAGCGAGAAGTTAAGCCCCGATAGAAGAGCCGGTGAAATAATTTCATTATCCTGATAACGGATCTTTGAATATTGGCGAACTCTCTTGATTACTTCCACCGTTCAATTCTCATTTCGCTGAGTTGATAAATTTAACGATGACGGGCAAACTGGGTCGCCGTACGATCATCCCATCCCCCTGTCTTTTTTTTTTCTCTCCTCTCAACAGCCGTTGTCTCTTTGCGCGCTAGCTGCCAATGAAATCGTCGCGATAGCGACCGGGAGAAACAGAGAGATAAATCTGTTTCTACGTACATGGAGATTCTGCCATTGTGTCCCATTTTGCGCAAAAATCGTTCGACTTCGCCGGGACAATTGATCCTACGCCTTTTGTTCTAAACAATTCACGTTGATTACGGAACAACGATGATTACACTTGCCTCAGCCATTGTTCGCTATAAAGATATGGCGTATATCTTTCGAATGATATCAAAAAGTTTAATCTCCGTCTGTTTTCTCGTTCGAGAGAAACTCGTAGCTACGTGCATTATCGTTTGTTAGTGCTCGTAAAACTTGGTAGATTTGCAGCGACATTTGACGAAATGTCAGTTTGACGAAAGTGTACGAATTAGTAACGAATTAATTGTTAGAAACAGCAATTAGATTATCCTTTTATGGAATCACTAGGCTATAAAATCTATATCACGTATTGAAAAATATAACAACAATACATTTTACCGCTTGCTATATGCACTACAATATACGTATTTACTATCTAAATACCTAAAATATTTCAGTTTCTCAATATTTAAGTTTGTCAGTTCAACGTGACCTGTAATTCAGAAACGAAAGAGTCTGAAGTTAATAAACAATGAAGATCGACGATAACAAACACCAGCTTCGCTGCTGCATACAGGCTTTCAAAAATCAACGTATCCAGGTCATAACATACCCCGCTATACGTAGCTACGGCGATTACGAGGAACAAAATCATTGCAGTTTCATTTATCCATAATATTATAAACAAGAACGAATCATCTTCCTATTTGCCTATCATCCTTCGCCATCGTTCATTAACACGCCTATTCTTCGTCGATCTAAATATTTATCCGTAGCCTCGTTCGCGAATTCATGACCGAAGGAACGGGAAGAAAGGAGGGAAATACGAGAAAAGGACAAACGTGAAAAAAATGCTGAATATATGACGGAGGGGCGAGGCGAGAATATTTAAACGAAGTCATCGCCGCGGCGCAACGGCGAAGATTAGTCCGGCGACGCGTTACGGGGTATTTCGTTCTCGTTAAAATAATGAAACGACGCGGTCAAAGCGCGGGCCGGGTCTATCTGCATAGCCGGGATTTTTCACGCGGACGACGTGCTGTCGCGGCTCGAAACGGCCAGAAAACAAAATATTTTCAGAGAAAAGAGGAGGCCCCGTCTAGAGAATTTATCCGGACCACGGGAAATATAAAACGACTAAATTACTGGCTGGCCCACCACTCTCTCTCTCTTTCTGATGCTGATTTTTCTTCGTCTATTCCTTATATTCTAAAGAATAACGATGATGTTTCACAATGCATACACAAGTTCGATTATTCCGTACAAAGTTCGAGATTGAATTTTAACATGTCGAAGTTCGACTAAATCGAGTCGCGAGCTCGTTCAAATTTTGCTAAATAAATATGATAGAATTTATTTAATCAAGCAGTAAATTACAGCAGAATTCTACATACGTATCTGAACTTGATGGGGGACGAACAATTTATATTTTCGGAGTTGAACAGTTTATATAATTAGAGTTCACGTGATCGATGTTCCGTTATTTTGCCCGCTACTCGTTATTTTTCGTTCACGTAATAAGAGCTCGCTCAAAGCTTCAGTTACTCGGCCATTAACTAAAATTCCCTTTCAATAAATACAGCGGATAAATGCAGTTCCACTGTAACCTTTTATTTCCCCGTAAATACCCCGTGACTATATATTTGCCATCGAGACATCTAGACAAGCACAGGCGTATTTTTAATTTCTTCCGAGTAATTTGCACGCTATTTTTCACAATCCATACACCAGTGAAAAAAGAGCGAATTTATCGCTCAACCCTATCTTGCTGTACTTTACTTGCTTACTCGCGAAAAAATGCACTACCATCTTTCACACGGTGAACGAACGTGTCGTTTCGGCCCCTCTTCCGCGACGCGTAATTGATATCATTATCGTCGTTGCTAAAACGCGACTAGCCGCAGTTACCTCGGAAGAAAGAGAAGAAAGCAGTAGCTTTTCTTTCTCCGCGCCATTATGTTCGGGGATAAGGGACGCGAAACATAAAGGCGGCCTACCGACGAGCCACCCGTGGCTTATAAACCCGGCTTAACCTACCCTCCAACTCTACCCCATCTTCTTCTCTACCCTCCATCTCTGGTTCTGTGTAGAACCGGCTACAGAATCAACGTTACCCAGGTGGCTGATCGAAAATTTTCTGCTGCCAGGAAACGCCAGCCAGGATAATTCGAGGGGCGGTGTACTCTCTCGATACTGGCCAGGATTTGCAGGAATTGTTTCTTTCGAGTATTTTGTCTTTTTTTTTTTTTTTTTTAAGAACCACGGTGTTTGCGTACGGTGATTGCGTTGAAAGGAAGTTTCGGCTTAAGGATCACTAGCATCGAGTTAAGCTTGAAACGTGTGCCGGCGATTTTGGGGGAAATCGCAAGAGATTATTTAGAAGAGATGACTCCATCGATGGTAAATCATACGAGTGCGTAAATCAAATTAGACGAAGATCAAGGTACGAAAGTAATTTTTTAGAATTTATTTCGGGATTTTTCCGCAAGTCGGAAACTTTGTCCTTTCCCTTCGAGTACGTCCAGCAACTTTCAGAACATTGATCATCACGGTCTTGATAATTTTCTTAAACTTTCAACGGAAATGTTCAGCAAGCCTTCAAGCAACGTGGTGTCCCGGGAACGATCAATGATTCAAGCATCAGTATCATGGAACTTTAAAGAAACACGGAGTTCGTGGCACGACTGAATGGTTAGCCAGGGTGAGTTTGAGCATGCTCAATGCAAGAAGTAGAATGGAGCGATTCGTTCCGTCTACAAGCGTGGACTTACAATATGAAGGCATTAAAAATAAACTTCTGCTCGTTTAGGAGTCTATCGGAGCGTACTTGCACGCACAAAAGAATTCCCTTCTATTCAAAGGCGATCAATTATTAATCTAGTTCAAATTCAACTTCGTCGGCTCGACTTCCTTTACTAAGTGTGTACCTCGTGAAGAAAAGAGAAGGTAAATTAGAAAATATCTTCTTATCGTTAAGAAAAAAAAAAAAAAAAAAAAAAAAAAAAAA